>JANVCC010000037.1:4478883-4911346 GCA_025345505.1 Todiramphus chloris collaris
TGAGCCTCCAGAAGGCTCACTTGCCCCTTTCATCTGCCGCCGCGGCCCAATGGGAAGGCGGAGGCTGCCTGCAAGTGGTCTAATCTCAATGAGGTGTCAATCATGTTCCCCGGTGGGTGAAGTAAGGTCTTTTGTAACCGCCTCTGTCTTTGGGAAAGAGAGGAGAGAGGAGGAAGACTGGAGCGGAGAGAGGGACGTCGGACTGTGCTGTAGGAGAGGAGCTGAGATTTGATCTCGCTTGTGCGTTCGCGGGGAGAAGCGGAGCACATGGATTTCTAAACACGCTGGGATTTTATACATCTACAAAAATAACAACAAGCGAACCTGACCCTACTGAAAACAGTCAAATGAATCGTAATTGCAGATCAATGCAGAGAGATGGGGAAACTTCACTCGAAACATGGTTAGTTCCTTTCACTTGCTACTCCCTCAGCCCCTTCCCCTTATTCGGTTTTTACTCGGTTTGTTGCTGTGATTTTAATACCGGTGTCTAACGATCATCCTTTATTATTTCCCCCACACACTCTCCTCCGGATCTGCCTAGCTGCCGTTTGTAAACCCAGAGAAAGTCCAGAAGGTAGGGATGGCTCCTTCCTGACAATAACTTTGAACGCCTTCCTCCAGCCCGGGTGGCTGCCCTCTCTCCCCCTGCCCTCTCCCCGCAACTTTCCGCCGCGGTTTGCGCGCTGCCCGCCCGCCCCGGCTCTGGCCCCAGCCCTGCTGGCCGCGGGGATGGCCGCGGGGCCGGGCGGGCTGTGCGGGCGGCTCAGCGGCGGCATTGTCTCCTCTTTTCTAGGTGATAGTTTTGCGGTGAACGCCTCCCTGGCTCGCAAAGGGCTGGAGGACTGGATGGTGAAGCAGAAATACTCCGGGAGCAGCAGCAGCGGCGGCAGCAGCTCGGGACTCCAGCAAGGCTGCCAGCACCGGACTGTTTGCAGGCTCTCCAGCGCCAGGGTATGTCAGTTGCCTCGCTGCCCCCAACCCCCCCGGCCATGCTTTTTGAAACAGGGAAAACCAAAAGCTCTTTCTACATCGCTCTCTCGCTCCCAGGGGTCGGTTGTGCAAAGGAAGGGTTTTCTGTGCCCCAACGCTGCTCCAAGGGGCTGCCCCGTGGGTGGTTTCCCTCAGTGCTTTGATGAAGTTAGGAGCTGCAGAGCAAACTTGGTGCTGGTACAAAAGCCAGAGTAGTGAGGGGACCTGTCCGCCAGTGTCTGGGCAGCGCGATTAGAACAAAACACTTCACAAACAGGGGCAAACAGAGAATCTCAGGGAAAAGCACAGCACCCTGCCAGTGTGTGCAAGCTTTGAACCCTGATTGGTGCACAAGTTTATCTCTGACATTTTGGCACAGGAATTCAGGAAAGAAGTCCCCGAAGACTGAATTGTTATTTATTTGCTCTTTAGTAATAATGTGTGGCTGCCTTTCTCCCTAAGAGTTACTACACATGTCACTTGTCCTGGCTGTTACCACACTGGTCACTTCCAGCCTTTCTCCTTCCTCCAGTGTAAAGCTGGGCTGGTTGAAGTAGCTTGGTGTGTTTTTTTGGTTTTTTGGTTTTTTTATTTTTTTTTTGTTGTTGTTTTTTTGTGGTTTTTTCTTTCTTTCTTTAAATGTTGTCTCTTTAAAGAAAAAGGCATGATGGGAGGTAAATAAACTTAACAATTCAAGATACAGTCCTCATAGTGTTTCAGGGTATGATCCAGAGCTTATTGATGTTTACTGAAAGACTCCCATTGACTTCCCTGAGCTTTGGTTCACGCCCTGAAAGCTTCATCAGTGGAAAAGTAACCTGAGAGATGGGGAGATTGGAATCTCTACTTCCCAGCAAGGAATGTGGCTCTGAAAGCACAAACAGAGCAGGGCCACCAAACCTCCTGCAGGCTCTTGGTTTTGTAACCCACCAGTTTTATTGTCAGAAGCCTGGACTTCTTGTGTCTGAGGGAAAATTAACTTCCAAGTGGCGAAAACTTGATTTTAGATGAGGCGTAAAGTGTGTAGAAGATGGGAAAAGCTAATGATGACTTCTTAGATTCCACCAGTATTGTATTTAGAGGGGGTAAATTATTTGGGAGTCAGTAGGAGTAAGGTGAAGGGGTGAGATATTGAATGTGTTTGTAATTGATGAGTGTAAGTGCTTCAACTTCAACTTGTAGGTATGGTTGGTTGAAGTGTTTTTATTGTGCTTTACTTGGAGATGATGTGTCCAAAGAAAGTTCTCATTAGTAATGGTATATACATGTATGATACAGGTGCAAAGAGCAAAAGCATGTGTTTTTAATTATTTTTCATTATCCCCTTATTTCAGAGTCAAGCTTTTTAGGTATGTTCTACCTTTCTAGGAAGGAAGTTCAACTCACCAAACTAATCGTAGGTTCAAAATGCAAGAGTTATAGGACAAAACTCTGACTTTAGCATTGTGAAATGTGTTTTCTTTCACAAAGACAGTTTGCTTTTGGAAAAAAAAAAAAAAATCTTTGATCAAAGATTCTTAGCTTTTCACAGAGCTCTTAGCTTTCAGTTCCATGAGGTCTGCTCAGCTGGAATGGCAGTAGAATGCTATTTCTCTTTTTACTCAAGGTGTCCTCCTTATGATAGCTCAGCAATTAATTAAAGCCATTAATTAAAAATTAGTCTACAGTTTTAGTACATTGTAAAACTGTAAATAGTTTTAAGTACACTTAAAAAAAGCATTCCTGTGAGGCTTTTTAGTGTCATCCTGACAGAGTGGTTTCTGAATGTTTGAAAATAATCACAATTTATTGCCTAATATATTTGGTGGTATTTGTATGCATATATAGCCTGCTAATTGGTTTAGTTTAATTGTCATCCTCTCACAGCACACTGTGACAGCTACTTTTAAGTCCCTTTAAAATATGAACTTTTGGTAATATGGAAGGATGCATTCCTAATCCTACATTGTACACATGCCACATCTGGTTCCAGTTTTTCTGACAAGGATTATGGAGTCACACCTATTGACTCCATAACTGAGATTGCACGACTCTTTCTCTTTGGAGATCTCTTTGATCTCTTGTATAATTATACCACGATACAAAGTGAATTGTAGCCTTAACTCTTGGCTCTTCATTCACCTCAAGATACAGAAATACTGGTCACTTTTACTAATGGGATTACATGGGATTGTGTGGGACAGTTGTGTGTTCCCCAGTAATGTAGAACTGCTGCGCTTGAATTGACCAAGGGCTTTTCTCCTTACTACTTCAAAATCCCTTCAAAATGTTCAATTAGCTGACAAGGCTCTGTGGAATGGAACAGTTGTCACAGCCAAAACTTTGGCTTCTCATTAAAACATATTTTTTCTCCTAATTGCTGCATTTGTGACTTATGGCAGAGTTAGATCAAACACTGTTGAAAATACCTGCATTCAGAGAAATATCCAATTGAGTTTAAAAAAACACAAACAACAAAAAACAGTCACAGAAATAATTTTCCTCCCTAGGAATCCTTAACCAGAGTTTTGTTGATGTTCATTTCATTAGTATGTAGGGCCCTATTTGGTGAAATCCAGTGTACTTCCAAAGACCTTCTGATGAGAGAGGAGAGCACTCAGTTGCCTCCAAGCCCAAAACTTCAAAGATTTGAACCATTTTGATTATAACTTGAATGTAATAGTGAGATTTGACTTGCATTGCTCTTTTTAAGCCAAATCTTCTGTCTTGGTTGTAGTTGGAAGACTGTTTTCCTCAAGAATGGAGACAGTGAATTGTTCTGCTAGTCATCCAGGGGAGATGACGCTGAATTTCAGGGGGATTCATGTAGCATTTTACAAGAGGAATGAGTGACTAATGCAGGATAGCGAGAAAATATCATTTGTGCTACTCTAGAAGGTAGTGCATGGGAGGTCTTTATGTCCATTCACTCAAGAGGTGTTTGACACATGGAGGGTTCAAGAATACACCACCTTTTCTCTTCTTGAACTGAAGTTTTGAGAGTTTATTGGCTGGAGCAGACTTGCCTCAGCTGACCTGCTGTCCATGTCATGTCCTGTCCATCCGTGTGTCCCCCCCCTCTAATTCACTGGAAGAACTGTAATTAGTGGCCAGTTGTTGCTAAATGCATCAGTCATCTGAGAAGGATCTCGTAGTAAATTGTTGGGTGAAGGCGTGAAGCCAGGGGAAGGGGAGTGTATCTGAAATATGCACTTCTGGTGTGTGCACAACTGTCTGTTCTGAGCTAAGAGCTGTGATCTCATTAAACCATTGCCACCCGCCCAGCAGGGGCTGCTCTGCTCTAAATGTTTTAATTACTTGGGAGGCTGAGGGCTGGGCTGCAGCCTTCCACATCGTGTAGTTGTAAATGAAAACGGAATTCTGTTGCATCCATGAGAAGTATGAGGTCCAGAGTCCTGTTTTAGTTTCAAACCTCAATGAAATCATTGGAGCTGTAAACCTGTTAGGATGACACTTCTGCTGCTGCTTTATGAACGAGTTAATTTGTGCCCAGAAAGGTTTTCTGACAGTGTGGATTACCCTGTATCGTTCTTAAGTTTAAATTTATTCAGTATGTTTACTTTTACAAACTATTTTTGGAGACCAACATTGTTTGCAAATATTCATGTATTTTATTTATTTAACTGAGAAGTAGTTCTATGCTAGAGGGAGAAGTATTAAGTAAGACACTTGCTCAGTTCAATTTACTTTCATCTTCAAAGCCATAAGAAATTTTACTAGTTTCATTGAGATCTGTGCTTGGGATTGTAAAAAAACCTTGTATTTTCAATTAAATTTCAAAATAGCTCGCAGTGAGCCAAGTTGTAAGTAATAATTTTAGGTAAAATAGAAAGGACTTCAGCTTACCACTCCTGCTGGGCTCTTTGGTGCTAGTGATCCTCATGTTCAGCCCTAATTGATATTAATTAGAGTATCTGGTCAGGGAATAATACAGTAGGAAATGCTGAGGCACATCACTGCTTCAGAGGTGGGGCTTGTTCTCCATTTGTTCTGTGCCTGTAACTGCCAGTGACATTAATGGGCATTCCTTGCGTGGCTAAGAGGAGACTACGTCAGTGTCAACTTCACTGTTCTCTAGCATGATCTTTCTTAAATAAAATAAAATTACAAAAAAGCCCTTCCTAATCTCCTGCTGTTGAATAGCCTATGTGTGTGCACACATACAAAACTGCCAAGCCTTACGGAAGACACAGCTGAGTAGGTCACTCATCAAAAATGAAAACAGTAGACGGAAAAGAGACTTTTTAATGTTAAGTATATACTATGGCTTAAAGGCTCCTGAAATGGAAGATTTAATTGTAGTGCTACTTTGGGGTCATCTCATGGGTAGAATGGCATTTGAAAGGCTGCCTTCTTACTGATATGGTGACAAGAGTAATTAAAATTTCCTTGGGTGCTATCTTGTGCAACTGCTTGAAGTGAGTCTTTTAAACAAATATTTTCAAGTATATTAATGTCAGTGTTGTATAGATAATTATTTGCATTGACTCTGAGGATTAAAAGAAACAACGGACTCGGAAGTCGCAGATATCAGTATGACTAGAAAAAAAATTTGATACACAAAATATTGTGTGGCAGTTTTCTTTTAAATGCCATAAACTTTGCATTGAGAGAGAAGCAGAATCTTACTTAGTGTTGAAATTTTGTGCCAACAAACCAAGGTAATTTAATTAGTGGTGCACATAGTATATCTTGACAGCTCTGTTTTGGGAAAATTATAATATGAATATTAACAATCAAAGAGTCTCTGAAAGTATTAGTGCCATGGTGATGAGATTAGTGAATTGGCCAATACTGGAGCAGAAAGCTGGATTCCAAGGGAATTATCCTTGAATGATACCAGTTGGTGCAATTAAAAGCCACAATTCAGTTGCCATATGGAAAGTGTTAGGCATCCTTACATGGTTTCAAAGCTATGTGCCAGAGGTTAAATTGACATCTGAAGAAAAGCATAAATTAAATATTTTGTGTTATGAAATTAGAAGTTGACTTTGCTTGAGCCATATGGAAGAGGTGGATGGAAGACAGCCTGTATTTCATCAGGACTTGTTTTATAGGTATTTCAGATTAACATGGTGCACTTCTAATTTGGGATATTGATTGGAAAGCTGAACGGCTCATGAAGTTTCTGCAAGCAATCTCATTAAAGTAGCTGTGTGGTGGTTTTTTTGTTGTTGTTTGGTTTTGGGGGGGTTGGTTTGTTTTGTTGTCTTTTTGTTTGGCTGGGGTTTTTTGTTTGTGTTGTTTTGTTTTGGGTTTTTTGAGCTCTAACAGCCCTCTTTCTCCCACCCCCTCTAAAGAGGAGGTAGATGTTAGTAAGAAGGAAGCGTGTTCCTGTGTAGTAGCTAGGTGAAGTCCTCATGTACATGATACAAGTTATGTTTCTTGGGCTACTGATGGTCCACCTTGGGTTAGTGAAACCTTAATTCTTCTGAATGAGAAGGCCTTGGTTATGGATTACATTTTCTTCTGCAAATTCGGATGAAAAGTAACAACGCTGTTACATTCTGTAATGACTTAAATGTAAATAATGTAGTCCAGACTTTACACTAAAACTTTGGTTATAACAAAAATGGGAAATTTGTAGCACATGATTGTTGACATATGGGAATGTTCTTTGCAGCAGCATTCATTAACAGAAGGGTTTTCTGTAGGTTTTGTGAGATCTGTAATAAGACCCAGGAGGAGCTCAGTAAGTGGCTAGTTGTAGGCACCCTTCAGAAGAAGCTCTTCGTTGACTTTTATAGTTTCTTTTGAATTGGGTTATGAACAGAGAAAAGAGAAGCCTCTTGAGTATTGAGACTTTGTAAGAGTTAGTTTTTCCAAAGTTGGGGAAATGATTGCTTGGTGATGATATTTAAATCAAAATGGAACATTGCTCCCCGTGCTGCAGATGTTGGCCTTTATAGAAATCCTTGTGGATGGGTTTTGCTTCATGAATGTCAGCATCAAAACCTGGCTGGAAATTAAATGGTAGATGTTGAAAGGTGCAAAATACTTTCAGTATTTTTTTGTAACTAAACCACTTTTCTAGTTAATATACCAGTTATTCTGAATATTTGGGAGTTTTCAGACTATGTGGTATTTATAGATATCTTTTAATGGAAAATGAGGTATAGTTTTAGTTCAAAAATTAACGTGAAGAAATGGTCGAATAGACTTTCTCTGTGAATTTATTTAGCCATATCTGCCAATGTTGGCAGCAAAACTAAGCTTGTATTTACTCCTGCAGAGTAACTACAGCTATGGGAGACTGAGTTGGACTGTATTCCATTCAAGAATTATTAACCAGGTTCCAAATGAAAAATCTTCATTGTGTCTGATTTCTGAGCCAGGAAAGTGTGTTTATTTTGGAATATCTCATGACATTTGTCTTGCAGTGGTGGAACACCAGTGGTGTTAGCTGTGGTGAAAGGACTGTGCTGGCGCAGATATTTTTACTACTGCGTAATCTGAGAGGGGGGAATGACTTGTGTAGGTTCAACTATTGCTGTCCTGGTCTCTCTGCAAGGGGTACAGCTGCACAGTGTATTTGCTTTTCGTAAACTTCAGGATTTGTTGTCACCGGAGCGATATGGCATATGCTTTGTCTTGTAATTTGCAGAACAGCAATGAGACTTTTGATCGTGTGAGACATCCATTTTTGAGTTGAAAGGCCTGTATAGTTATTGTCTTCTGAATAGACTGCTGTGATGTAACTGCATGTCCACCCTTTAATAAGGACCAGTCCATTGGCTTGCCATGGGAGTTGGCAATCCAACAGGCTTATATCTGCAAGTGAGTGTTCAGCCAGATTCCTTAATGCCAATATGTGTGCGTCTCACATGACCAGATATGCGCCTATCTTATGGGAGAAATACTTTGGGTTTAGTCATACAGAATCTAATCATTTGAGGAAGAGAACAATGCGGTCTCTTGTTGGGAGGTCCTCTAACAGCTGTGAAATTGAGTACTACTGGTTTTGTTTGTGTGGTGTGGCCTATTGTATATTATAGGGAATAAATGATCCTATTGTTTTAGTCTATAAAACTTTTGGTGGAGTAAATCCTCTTGCTTCCCAGAAGACCAGGCTGTGGCCACAGGAGGCTGAAGCGCTGTCAGTGTCTGGGAAGCTCCTCAATGGCCAAGAAGAGCCCTGTAAAAACACACTTAAAAGATCCCACCACACTAACCCTTGGGAGGGATAACCGAACACCCTGTGGTTCCCTGGTTCAAACCAAGGTCCCTGCCAACCATCCATGAGGAGTTGTTGTTCCTTAAATCTGAAGCCGTTGTTAATACAGTTTAATACTTGTGAACGAGACTTACAAGGCAAGCAGTTTTTCTGCGTTGTGTCAAAGCTCTGATAGTTTGATAATTTTCTCCAGTAACCCTTCTTGATCTGAACATTCAGTGGAACTCTGAAACTTACTGAGCTGACTTGCTCATATCAGGTGTCTTGCTTATACCTTGAGAAGTGCCATCTACCAGTCTTACTGTCTGTTGTAGTGAGTTTGCTTTTAAATTCAGGCTCAGTGGCATGAATCCCTTATATCATTCACTATGAGAATCCCTTGAGAATGTGAGATCCTCCCTTAAAATATGGGAGGAGATCAGTTATGTTTTGAGCAAGATTTGCAGCAGTGAACTTTTAAAGTGCCTGGAATTTTCAGCCATGTATCCTTGGACTTCAAAATAACAAATGCAGGCAGTGTATGTTTCTTTAGCTCAGAGATGGATTGGCATGTGGTCAGAACAGTCTATGCACTGTCCATCCAGAGAAATGCTTTGTGTTTTGCGATTAGGGTGGAATTTAATGTATTTGGGGGCATTACTGTGGCAGCTTTAAAAGGATTAAGTATATTGAGGTTCCTATTAAAGTACAACATTGTGATTCAAGATCTGTGAAAGAAAATCATGCACGGGTGTTTGATCTTGGGGTGCAGCCACACATGCTGTGAGGCATAAAATAAGGGGATAGACTCAGTAGGGAAGTGACAGAACAAAGTACTGTCTTGCAGGAGAAATGGGATTTGGGAGCAGCCTCGGATCTTTTGATCCATACTCTGATGCGAATGATGAGTGGTACCAAGGTGACAGATTTGTCTTGGGGGAGGAAGGAGAATGGTGGGTAGTGTGTCACATTGCCCTCAGAGATAGTTTGCTGTCTGATTCCCCAAAGATTTGATGGTGGTAGATAAGGACTAAACTGTTTCTTGTTGTCCTATCGAAAAAATCTTTTATAATTCCAGGAGGGTTAGTTTCAGGAGAGTTAGGTAAAGAAGGTAGTAGCTGTAAAGCTAAGCCTTATGTGTTAAAGGCATATAGAGAACAAATGCCTGTTTGGAGGAGCGGGAGTTTTTGCTGAGCATAGAGTGGCCCAGTCCTGAGCTCACAGAATAACAAGCAGTCTCTGTATTGCATAAGATGCTGCGGTTAAGCCTGTATCAGTATTTCTGTAATAAACTGCTCTTTTTGAAACAATAAATAATAATTTTGCTTGTGAACTTTCCAAGTCTGTCTCTGTTCACATAGTGTACGTGTGTATAAACTACAGACACTCATTGCCCTATAAAGAGAGAACATCACAGTCTAGCAAACAGAGTATCTGTCATTCCAGCTGAGCAAAGGTCTAAGGCAATAACCCAAAATATCCTGGAAGAAATTCTAAAAAGCATTGAAGAAATCAATCGTCTGATCCTAGAGGAAGGTCTTTGATGTAATTCTGGTAAGTTTATACTGGGAGCCTGCCTATTTCTTTATGGTCAGCCCTAGACTTTCTATATGAAAAGTGGATCAAATAATTTCATATGCTTCTGCTTTAAAAAAAAGATGGTTGATAGTTTTCTAAAGTGTATGCACTGTTTAAATGTAGATTGTGGCTTTCAGCTGAAGCCCAGGTGGGGAGGAAAGGCTTTTCAAAACAAGTACTTACAGGAAAATAAATAATACTTTGATATTTTTCCCATGGAAAAACTGTGCCTCATTTAGCCATCCCGAATATTTAATTTTATTTTGAGGATAAACTTCAGAGGTTATCTCAGTTAAAGCCATTTTTATATGCAAAGCTTATGTGCAAGATCTTGTTCTTGATGTGGATATACATGTAAAAGGAGGTTTTCAGAATACCATAAATAAATTACTTTTAAAGGTATATTTTTTAACTAACTCAGTGCAGTTAGGTAAGCCTGGTTGAAAAATCTTCTTGACAAATTCTGCAGTATTTCTCTGGTATGTTTTGATGCAAAAGCTCTGCTGTAATTGAGGGAAAACTTCTTATTGCTCTAAGTGGTTTTGTATTGGGTTCTCTGCCACATCAGTGGAAGACTAGGGAACGTTCAAGTGGTGAGACTAATAAGTCTTTTCTCTAGCAGCTACATTGCTGGTGGAATGGCAATGTATTTTTCCCTGCAGATGCAGTTTATCTGATCATTTTATGACAGGTTCACAAAAGTTTTTCCCAGTTGTACTGCCACTTAAATTCCCATTTGCAATTAGCAATGTACTTTTGCAGATAGGTTTAAAAAGCGTGTTTTGAGAGTGGCTATTCCCACAGCACTGCTTAATACCCATTAAAATGCCACATTTTTATTGTATGAAGGTGTTTTTTATCTAATTAGGTTGGTTAAAGTAATGCACCACAGTCTCATTCTCTCTCTTTTTTTTATTATTTTTTTTTCCCCTTCTACTCTAAGGCTGTTTTTAATCATTTATTTATGACCAATAGGAAGCACACAAAAACTTTAACTCTGGACTAATGCACAATGTAAAGGAGTAAATGAGATCTCTTCCTGCCTAGGCTATTGTACAGGGCTTTTCTTTGAAAGGCAGTTGCTCTTGGATAAAATGTGGTGACATGTAACAGGGAAAAGAGGAAAAAGGGGGGGCGGGGGGGGGGAGGAAAAAACCCCAGCATTTGGAAAGGAAATATTGTATTCATTGGTGCTACATAGACTTCATTGGAATTTGGTCATCAACCTTACCTTGGCACTCTTTTCCAGATGTGCTGCTGGACTCCTCTTTTTAAAAATATAATTTTGGGGGTGGGGGGAAGAAGAATGAAATCAAGTTTTCTGAGAACTATGTGATGAAAGGCACATTGAAGTAGCTCTGTGTCCTTGGACACTTGCTTTTAGCCAGGAGGGACTAGCTTGACTGCAGCATGCTGGTGTTGCCTGTGCTTAGTGAACATAAATGTGCTGTTTAAACGCAGAAAAAAATATCTGCAATAACAATTTATCCTTAATCTATGGCC
Organism: Todiramphus chloris collaris; assembly: GCA_025345505.1. Lineage (NCBI taxonomy): Eukaryota > Metazoa > Chordata > Aves > Coraciiformes > Alcedinidae > Todiramphus > Todiramphus chloris. Next base: position 4,490,090 of record JANVCC010000037.1, read on the forward strand.
ACCTGTGATTTTCCCCAGTTTGGAAAGACAGAACCAAAGACACTGCAGTGGGAAGCCCCCTCTGTTTGCCAGTAAATGGGTAGCAGACAATGGGTAATGTCCTGTGGGAGCCGCAGAAAGGCTGAGAGGTCCCTTATTAGCTCTGCCACAGTAACCTGGCCCTCCTCGTGTGTTTCTGATGGCAGCGCTGACCCTCTTGGTCTCGCCACCACTGCAGAAAATAGGAAAGCTTGTCAAGTACAGAAGAACAGAATGGTTAGACAAGAAAAATGTTAATGTCATGCCTTTAAGGGTATGTTTTAAGCAAGGAAGGAGTGCTGGCCTACTGTACAGTCAGTGTGTCTCCTAACGTCAGCAGGAGCACTATCTGAAGACAGGGTGAGGCTTCCTTTTTCCACGCTCTCCAATAGATGTGGAGTCTAGTCAGAATCTGCTGCTCCTGCGTATTAGTTCCAATATTCAGTAGTATCATGAGTGGATAATCCGTTCTTCCTTCTGGTAGAAATATGTACAGGGACTCTTTTCTGAGAGGCATACCAGTCTGAGAGACTTGCCAGATCAGGGGTAGGATTTGGCTTTAAATTGTGTTGGCATAGCTCGCTGATGCCAGCGGGCTGGGTGCTAATAGCTGACAGCAGAACTGGGCAGAGGGAAGTTAACTCAGCTGAAAAAGCAATCTTCTGATGTTCAGTCTCATCTGTCTGTAAATGGGGTGGGGAAAAAAGTGTTACCTGGAGTTAGCCATCTACAGCCAAGAATCTTTCTTCTCATGGTGGTGGTGACTAACAGTATCTTGTGTCATAGCCAGCTGCATGCCAAACTAGATTGTAAGTTTTATGCAACGCTGGTTTGCCACAGCCCTCCTTGTAGGGTGATGCCTTCCTGCTGTGTCAGTGCTGCTTTGTCCAGGTAAAGAGCTCTTTCTTCTCTTGACCAAGTCCTGCTTACAGCAGGGTTTACCCAAACTTCGCGTGCCTGTTTGAATCATCTGCCTGTGTTGTACAGAGGGTGAAATGGGACAGGTTTTGCCACTCAGCTTTTTGGACTGTATGCCATTGATAGGACAGACTTTGGAGTGATCTCTGTGGACTATAAAGGGTTATGTTGAAGTTACACAGGCGCCAATCCACTGGCACACCGCAGGTGATCTCGAGTGAATGTTGTTTAAAGCGCCTGTCCCACGGTTTCACAAATGTGCTCTGACCAGAGGATGTTTTTCTAACTTCAAAGGGCTTCTCAGGCTGGCTCGGTGCCTCGCAGACTGAGTCCACAATTCCTCTCTGCTCGTGATGTGTTCTAACCATGTGTGATTTTTTTTTTTTTTTTTTTTGGTATGTGATGTTTTCTTAAAGCGGCATTGACCTGTGTTCAAGTGAAACACGCTCTTAAGCTTGTAAACACAAACTTGTCGTGTGGGTAGTTTTCATCTTAACCCTATGTGTGTATTTTTTTTAAGAGCAAGAATAGACATCAAAAAGATGAGTAATTTATAGGAAAAGAAGGGAAAAAAAAAAAAAAAAAAAAAAAGAAATAAACTTGCAACAGCCTTTTGAGTTGCACCATCCAGAGGCTTTTCCTTGAAGATCAAAGTGTGGGTCCTTTGGCTATAAGGAGAAGAGTTTATTTCCAATTTGGCACTGCTAGTGTTACAGTGGGTTACTTTGTCTCTGCACAAGGGGTGCAGAGCAAAAAGGAGTAGAGACTGGAAAGAACCTAGGACACTTACCAGTGACCTGATTTATTTATCTTCCTCCATCCCTCTGTAGCAATGTTATATTAAATTAACTGTTAAGAACATGTTTGTATAAATATTAAAGGCTTCTTTTTCTTCTCTAGTACTTTGTAGTATAGTATTCTGAAAGCGATTCTTTCAGGTTAATGCAAAGTATGCTTTGTTCTTAGTGCTGAGAATTACAAATGACTGAGCCTTTGTGGGCCAAATTCTTATACTGTTGAAGTCCCTTAACTTTCCCTTAACTCTGCTGAGAGCAGGATTAGGCCCTGAAATATCTGCTGAGGTACACTGTGCTACATTAGCTATGGTTGCGAATCTGGGAAGATCTTGTGTTCCGCTAAGTAAGCTGTATTGGTGGGCACTGGTTTTTGCAGTGTTTGTGCATTCATTAAAGCTGGAAAAAGTAGGCTAGTCTGAGGTTTTAAAGTTATCTATTTTACTTGTTGTTATTACTGTTATGGATGTTTTTGAGTATAGTAAAAAAACCCCAAGCCAACAGCAAAACAAACCCTTTCTTCAAAGAAAACAATACCTTACAGGCTAGACCATAATGCTTTCTGCTTGCTGAGTGGTTGAAAAGGTTTATCTGCTGTTGGAATAAAGCATCATACTGTGAATGGCATGACGTGAACAATGTGTATCAGCTGTGCAGTGAAGTTTTGCTCCTCGTAAGTAACAGTGCTGCAATCTAGTACTTAATAATTAATCTAGCTTTCAGATACAGCTTGATTCCAAGGTCCTCATCCAGATGAGATCCTGGAGAAGTTAGTGATGTTTAGGACTGAAATCTTGACAGCAAACAACCTGTGCTACCCTGGCGTCCCATGGTTATCGACAGGAACCATCCCACCATGCTTACTTTGGCTAATTTTAAAGCAGGTGTCCAGGATGAATTCTTAGTTTCAAAGTCACAGCTGCTGCTTTGAAACTGTGTAAGAAGGGCTTTGGTTTCTTAACACAAAATAACTGAGCTGCTGTTTGGTATTAGAGCATCATTATTCTGGGAAATGCACTCTTCATTTTAAAAATACCTTCTGTGTATAAGTTGAAAGTTTATACTTCATGGTTCTAAGGGCAAAGAGCTGAAAAGGTTCCTTGTTTGATGATTAAGAATTCCTCGGTGACTTGAGTAAATGGAATCTAAAGGTAGTATTTAAAATTAATAGCAATATTAGAAACACAGAGTTACTTCAGGAATCTCTTGTTTGTTGGTTTTAAATAATTGAGAGGGGGATCTTTTTGGTAACTATAAATTAAGATTTCTTTCTTTTAATTGGCTGTCTTTTTAGTAGTTACACTCAAAATGTTATGTCTTTATCATTCCATCAATTATAAAGAGCAAGTGGACTTTATACCCTTACAGTAATGATGCTGTGATTAAGTAGAAGGAAATGTACCATCACATTTCTCTCCTTGTAAAATTTTATTTTAAACTGAGCTTTCTTGGGTGACTTTTTCAGTAGTGTCAGCAACAATGTCAGCAGAATGGTGAATTTGTGTCACTGGTAGTATAAAGAGAATTCATGAAGGAGTTTGTGTTAAGCATAGTTTTGGTTTTGTTTTTTTTTTTTAATAAAAAAAATTCTATTCACTGTGGTTTTTTTCTTTCGTGTTCCATGCCACCTTATGATATTATAATGTTTTTTGCCTACTTTCACAATTTCATAGATATATATTTATAATAAATATATGTCATGTAAGCCTTTTTCTAGTGTAGGAGAAAGTACATTTTATGCAAAGTACACAGCATGGGGTTTTCTGGGCCTTCAATCTCATATGATCCTGTCTCACAATAACTGTATCAAACAGAAATGAGCAAAATGCTGTCCCCTCAAACTGAGTGAAGATGCACTTGAGGGAGGGCTTATGAGAACCTCTCTGCAAGGAGGCCTAAAAAAGGAGAGCAGGCAGAGAACAGAGTGTTTTTTCAACTTACGTAGACAGGTTTGGTAAAGGATGAAAAGGACGAAGTTATGGTTCATTTGGTACTGGGGACATGGTCAAAGAAATGAATGTAGAATTTGCATGCCTAGGATATAACAAAATTGCTGACTTGGTTGTTAAGAGGAAGGGGTGAGAATGGGCACATCAGAAGTACATTCAGTACAGATGGTATATCTGGGCCGTGCCTTTAATCCTTTTTGCTTCAACCGTCAAATAATTTTTGTTTGTATTTTATGTTATGATAGTCTCTACTAGTAGCTCTCTTGTCTGTTGGAAGCTGCATTTTCTAGTGCAGCACTTCTTAGATCTATCCATTAACAAGTGGTGTTGGACCATATTTTATATACAGGTATATATGGAAGAAAGTTCCCTACTAAATAAAGCTTTGAGTGGCTCAGACACAGGCTTACTGTGCAGTCCCTGAGTCTCTGATAACAGGGTGTGCCTTTGCTAACTGGGGCTGACTAGCGTAGCCTTTGGGTCTCTACTTAGTGGTTGGGATTTTCATGGGTAGGATGTCAGCCCTGTTGTACTGAAGGAGATAAGGTAATAGGTTAAATACAGCTTTCTTAAGCACTCTGAATCACAAGGTAGGTAGGCTTTGAAGTCATCTGAGATTAGAAGACTGGTCTGTGGGCTTGGATGTGAAATCAGGAGGTGTTTGTGATGTGGGTGGTCAGAGGTGGATAACCATTGCTGTGGTGCTGCTTGGTCTCCGAAACTCCAAATTTATGGCCTAAGAATGAGATACAAGCATCATGTAGTCTAGTCTAGACCCTAGCTTTAGCTGCATATCCTTTCTCATGTTGCTCAAACATGAATCTTCACAGAGACCCAAGATAGCTAAGCACTCTTCACTCGTTTAGTCTCATTTGTTTTATCGTTTAAGCTACCAGTTTTATCTGCTTTCCTCTGCCTTTTAGCTACCTAGGCTGTTGAGGTAGACAGAGAAATATTTAAAGTTCATGAAGACCTTCAATGCCTGCTGTACACTTAATTCATTGCTATGTTTTTATGAATAAGCCAGGTATTTATTACCTACTCTCCTGAAAAAAAGTAATAAAATAAAAATTAAAAAGGAATGTTTGACTTCCCCTGGGGTTTTCTATAGTCTCTCTTTGCAAAAAAAAATAAAACAACCCAAACCAAACAAAAAACCGAACAACCCTTTTTACATTGTGTTTCTTATTTTGATCTCCAGTAATCTTTGAAAAGTCTGTTGGAAAGGGGCCTTCCTGAACTGTCCAGCTCTCCTAACAGTTCAGTGGCCCAAGAAGTCTAATTCTAAAATGTTTGTGTTAATCAAATCAGTTTTAACATATGGAGAAAAAAGACATTTTACTTCCTATTAAATCCGAATGGGAGTTTGGACAAGGTTAGAATGTGGTTGAAGGCACATGTCTTTAATGTATGAACTGAATCTTATATAAGCTGATGTAGACTTCTTGCTTATTGCTGTACCTTGCTTTTGGTAATGCATATAAAATTAAGTGCAAGATTACTAGGAATGTAAAAATCATAACAGGTAAGTAATGTAGGATGAGTGGAATGCCAGACTTTCACCAGTTATTGGCTGAAATGGACTACACAGGTGTAACTGAAGGGAAAAGGAAAGCGTTTGATAAAAATTTGACTGAAGATGAGTGCTGATGCACCAACAAGACTTGACGCTTTGCAGGGACATGATGTTTTTTTCTGGTGTTTGCTTGAATAATGAAATTACCCTCTCTCAAGGTTATTCTTCGGAGCAGCAGAGTTTGTACATGAGTGAAATGCATGTCAAAATGTTTACAATGAACTGAAGTGGTGAGTCAAAGCAGTAGGTTTTTGTTTGCACTGGCTTTGTAATGGAGAGCTTTATAATGAGGGTGAACTATGCCTGCTATTCTCGTGGGCCTTTGTACAAAGGTGGAGCAGGTTTACAGGTTAATTAACACCTCTTCCCTCCTTGCTGCTGGCAGTGATGCATTGCCCAGGGTCCTGCCTAGAAATGGTGACTGATGGATAATCCCAAGCTTTTTAGTTGTTGCCACTGAATTCTCTGCTGTGAATGTATTCTTGTAACAATAGAGAGCACAGTTAAATGTATGGTACTGAAGAGACACTTAATTGTCCTGTTAGCCTGGCAGCAGTAAGCACGCCCCTAGAACTGTGTGTGTGCAGCCAGGCACATCCCAGCCTGTAGCTTCCCTGCTTCCCACTCCATGTAAGTATGAAGAGAATTCAGACAAATTCTGCTTGTCTGAAGATTTATTGGCATCTCAAAACCCATTATTATGTATTTAAGGGTTATTTTTTCTGAATATTGAACTGTAAGGATGGTTTTAATCTAGTGGCTCAGTGGTTTTGGAGAGTTTGGTCAGTCTGGCTGGAATCACTGTACTTTGGTTTGTGTGTTGGATATGGGTATTTGTTGGGGGGTTTTTTCTTTCTTCTCTCTTTTTTTTTTTTTTTTTTTTTTTAAGCGTCCCTTCGGACACTTTGAGGTTTTTTGCCACCTATTGCCCACAGATCCCCTTTTTTGTTCAGCAGCTGCCCTGTGCTGCTTTCTTTTTCTCCCAGCTCCTCAGGTCTCAACACGGTATGTGTTTGGTACTTCTATTCTAACAGCCACTGCCTTTGCTTTAGCTTTTTTTAAATGCTGCATTGTTCAGAAACAAAATCTCAATGGAGTAACAAAGCCAGGTGGTGTGCACCCTGCTAGTTAGACCATCTGGGTGTGGAGCATCAAGAATCATTTGACCATCTTGCGTTGGCTAGCGCAGCATACTGTAACATTTGGGGCAAGTACATACATACCATTTAACCACACCATACCCCCTGTACAGATTGCTAACAAAAACCTGTGTGTAGCACACACGTATTTTGGAGCTTAAAGCCTGTCTCCTCACATCTCCTGGGAGCAGAAAGACAGTGGAGAGTAGCCCAGCTGAGGAGCAAAGTCAGGGCAGAGGACGGTGCCGAGGCAGTGCTTGCTGCCGTCCTTGAGGCAGCAGGGAAATTGGAGGGGGAACTGGTTCCGTGAATCATAGTCAGCTCTCAGACGGCTCCAGGGGCAGTGCAGCTCTCGGCTGCTGCCTTGCTCGCAGTGGATTATAGGGTCATAATACAGCTCACTATGCTGATGCAGAAAAGCAGTAAATTCATCCATGGGAGCTGCTTTATGTTGTCTAGAAATGAAGAATTCCTCTGCAAGAATGTAATGCTTTTTATCCAACTTCCCAATTCCCATGCTTCAGCAATATATTTATCTTCACCATTTTCACGCTGCGCATAGAGGAAAGCCAAGAAACATGTATAAAGGACTTCCTTTATGGCCAATGATATGTGCAGCCTAGCATCCTATAAAGTTAACAGGGAATACAGTGAATGACCATGTGAGTAAAGGAGGCATCCCATCAGGAAATATGGCTGTTTCTGTGTAGTAACTACAGCAATACTATCTGCAGACTTTGAATCAAAGGCCTGGACAACTAAACAAAGCCAATCCCCAGAGATGTACTATTAAACTCATTTCCTGTGTATGGAACAAATATTGTAGGAGTTTGGAAAAGTGTATTTTCCAGCCATTGTTAAGAGAGGAGTCGGGGTGTGAGCTATAAAATTCTGATCTGGGTTCAGACTTTCTCCATATTTGTGGTTTTGGTTTGAGCCTGTCTCTGGTTGGCAGGGATATAAATGTTAAAATTTATCCATGTGGCTTGAGAGCTGTGCTGTGCTAGTAGGGTAAATCTCGCTTTTTAATGCAACTTTATTTTAGAAAATATTTCTTTCTGGAGTCAGATCCTTTGTTTTACTGAGAAAAATCTGAATGTGTTGGCAAATAAGAACAACTTGACTAGGCCTAGTGGAGCTGTGAATCTAAAGTGTTAATTGTTTATGAAAAATCGTTTCATAACTTCTCTCAAAGTGAAAACTGAAGTTTGTATGCCCTTACAGAGAAGAAAGTGTCTATTATATTATCTGTTCAGGAAAGCTTTTGTTTCTTTGTTTCAGCATTGATAACTTACTATATCCTGTTACTCAAGCAATTGAAATTAATATATGGGAAAAGGTTTAAACTGAATAATGAATATTCTTGGTTTTAGAGAACTTTAAGTGAGAAAGATGAGCACTAAGAATTAGGTCATGCAGTGAGCAGAATTTTTTTTTTTTTTTTTTTTTTTTTTTTTTTTGGTACTTTGAGCCTAAATGTAATTGCAAGAACAACTTTCCCCTTGAGTAAAAGAGCTGTCTGCTCAGATCTGTTAGGCTAGGTTTGCCTGGGCAGTATGTTTATAGAGTGGGAGGCTAGGGCTCTCTTTCTTGTTAGAAGACATACATTATGAATTTCAGTGAGAAATGATTGCCCAAATGTGAACAGAACAAACGAGCTAGGCATTGAACATGCTGTCTTCAGGGCTGTCACCTACTGTGTCTGTAGCCTGGTGTGTGGCACATAATGTAATTGCAGACTGGCTTCGTTCTGAGCAAAGGCTGATAGTGTGCAAACATGTGTGATGGTCCAGAGATGGTGGCAAGCAAGCCCAGCAGACACAGCGTAGTGTGTGTTTTCAGAGGGGTTTTAGTGCTGCCTTCTGTAGGGTTAGCCTCTGGCAGTCATTAACTGTGTGGCAGAGAATATTACAGAAATGAGTACATAGGCGTTCTTGAATGCTTGGCACTTTGTCATAAATTTAATCTATTTACATATTTCCTGTGCCACTCTACAAACAAACCAGTAGACAGAGTCCTGAAACCATTTTCTCAGGCAAAGTTCCAGTTGATACCAAAGAGGTTGGGATTGAAAATAATCACTTGTTTAGAAGCATTTGAATGTGACCTTTAGAAGAGAAATTCTCTTTCCTCTGGCTGACTTTCTGAACCCCTCATTAGGGAGTTAGTGAAAATCAGTTGGAAATTTTGATGAATTGGAGCATTGCAGGGGACATGGCTTCTTCAGAAACTAACACAGACCTACAGTATTGTTACTTTTCCAGTTGTCATTGCGCATTGAATTTGCAAGTACTCCTCTGTTAGCCTTATTAGATCTGTGGGTAAAAGCACATGTACTGAATAATTTATACGTTTCAACATAGACGCTGAGGCCAATCCAAGTCAGGTAGTTTTTTGCATGCATGTAGAGGTCTTATCACACAAGCAGTATGCAATATGTGCTTCATTGCCACCATTAAAATATCCTTTTGTTCCCAGAGAAATCCCCAAAAAGGTATTGGGCGAGCTTGAAGAAATTCATAGAAGTGTTAAAGGTGGTTGAGGGGGACTGAAAGAGCAAAATATTTACTACTTGCATACATAGGAAAACTGATAAGGCTTCTTACAGACATAGAATGAATGCATACAAAGTACTTTTATCAGTAATTTATGTGCTCCCTTACACAGTCTTTTATTGTGATAGTGTTTGCACAGCAGGCATTCTGCAATAGCTATTCCAATCAGCCTCCATGTTAACATACCGGTAAATACTACTGAAGCAATGACCGGATGAGAATTTAGTCTGTGTTGTTTGAAGCTTAAAAAAGGTTATTTAGTACTTTGAAGGTGTGTGATTAGGAATAGCAACAGGGCAATGTTGGAAAGATTGGGTGTAAAGACATGGTAATGGAGGTCTGTTTGAATGTGGAATAGTTCTTGGAAAATGCTACAGGTATTATTTTCTTTCAGAATTGTTAAAACTGCACAGTTTACATCTCTAGCTTTCTCAAGTATGTAGTGGAAAAGGGTGTTCAAAGTTGACGCCATTGAGCTTAGTCCATTTCAGTTTCTTCTACTAAAAACATAGAATAATTGTGCGCATCTACGTCAGTGAAATTGAGATTTATGGGATTTTTCTCCCTTTGAGTGAGTATCTTGTACACGATGCCATTCAACATACGAGTGCTGTTACTTTAGGCTTGGCTTTAGCAGATTGTGCTGACAGCAGCAGTTGTAACTCAAGGGCTCTGTCCTTTATAAAGATTAATGATCCTCGAAATAATAAATATATTGGAAATGACAAACTTGGAAGTTGCTTTTAATTCAGAAATAGAATTGTTTGTGTAACAGCAGACATCTTTCCCTGCTATTTCCTATAACGGAGCAGAAGTAAACTACTAGAGCAGTAAGGTTTCAGTATCACAAAGGTGCTGTTGGAGAAAAAAGATCCCTTCACGAGGAATATATGTGTTGGGAAGGGCAGGAAGAGGGTGATGACAAGCCATTTTGGAATATCACATTTGCTTATGGCTTATGGGGCGTGCTGCAAAGAGCTTGAAGCTTTTAACACATCTGAGCATTGTTGACTCTTATTCTGGTTGCCATCATTCAGTAGCAGCAGGCACTGGGTCCAAAAGCTTGCCTTCTGTGGGTGGGCATTGTTGGGGGGAGAACCAGTAACTTATTTTTAAGTTTGCTACAGTATAGACCTAGCAGTAAATTAATCATGACATTAAGAGGGAACATATGTATAGACATTACTTCACAGAGTTGTCATAAATTCTGCTCTTGCCATATTTTAATTTCCAAGGCTTTTGAATCTCAGACAAGGTGCTATAGATATAGTTATTAAATACTGCAGAAATATTTTTATTGGGCAAGACATTGCTTCATGATGTAGCTGTGAAAGCCAAATTCAGAGACTAGCAAAAGGCTCTTTATCCATGCATTTAGGAGGAAAAATATTATTTTGTAACACTCACTTATTATTGAAATACTTGTTTTAAATGTACCTTCTTTTTCCTGAATGTATGTGTGTGTGGTGTGTGTGTATATATATATATATATATAGTCACAGTTGTGACAACATGGGGGTTATTTTGTTTGTTTTTGGGTTGTCAGTAATACACAGGTGGAAACACAGCTTTGGAAATAGGGATTCTAACTCTTGGGGCTCAGCAAACACTTGGTACTGTAGAGTGGCCTGAGGATGTACTGCCCTCTTTCAGCTTTTTTTGAATACTCCTGAGAGAAGACACTGGATAGGATATAAAGAAAAAAATACCACCTCTTAAAAAAGTTTACACAGTATATTACTTTTCAGTGCAAAAGTTAACTTATATGGGGGCAGTTAGACTAAATATTGCTGAAAAAACAATGTCTGGTTCCCTGCTTTTCCAAGATTTTTCCTTCATGTGCACTGAAAGGGGAAGTCATGTTCTCTGTAGCTTTCTGTACCAAAACATGTGTTGCTAACTATTTGGTTTCTCCCAAGGGCTCTTCTTCTAGGCAGTGGATTGCCTTTCCCCTTGAGCATATAGGGACAGCCAATGTCGGAGGAAGCTTAAACTAGGTTGCTCACACTGAGGATGTTTTGGCAACCAGGCAAAGCATGGAATGGCGAAGCATTGGAAGAGTTAAACCCCACCACATCCCACATTTTCTGTATAGCAAACTGTGCCCTGCTAGGGTAGAGGTATCTTAGGATCAAGTACATTGAAGGCTGATAGGGGAGTTTGGCTGCAGTTTTGGGGCAGGTTTTCTCTGAGTAAGTGAAGCTGTGGACACACCAGTAAATGGCTGCTCCATGGAATGCTGTCTGCATTCTCTTAGACCCCATGGTAAATCCAAGGTAATTTGAGGCAGCTTATGCCTTTATTTACCCCAGTGGAAGCGTTGACATGAGCTATTACCGTGGAATGCCTGCCACGTAGCCGTACTCTCAGATGTCCTAATATTGAGAAACTGGCCCAAAGCACTTTGCTGAGGTTCTTCCAGTAGAATTTCCTTTCTAGTCATTTGCTTCATAAACCATAATAGCAGAATTGTATCAGATGGCAAAGCCCTACATCTCCTCGCTTATAGCTTAGAACAAAACTCGAGTTATGTATCAAGTTTAATTTGATGTAATAATAATTTATATAATGTAAACATGATTCTGTTGCTGGAATTAATCAGGAAAAAGTCATGTATGTAGAATTCTCCTCTTCATCTTCCTTTTCAAACACACATTTGCTCCTGGTTTGTGTTTAACAGCACTGGTAAATTAAGTCCTTTGCCGCAAAACAGGTGCAATCCACTGTCCTGCCCTGCCAGCACACCTTGGTTAGGGCTTGGAAAGCCACAGTTTGGCCTGTCTGGTGAAACTGCCAGTTGTGTTGCAGACACCTACTTAACAAAAACTGGAAGTGAAATCACTGTTTCATTTAACATTGGCCACCTATTGGATAACAACTTTCAGCCACCATAAGACTGAGATGTATTTGAAACAGCAGCCTGTTACTGAAAGACACTGTTTTCCTTTCCGATCTGCTGAGCCCGCTCATCCTTCACAAGCATTTGAAAAAAATGTGAGTGGAGGGTAAGAATGTGAAATCTCCCTGCTGCTTCTCTGTCTTTGCCTGTGTGTCATTCTCACATGCACCCTTTAAGTCTTCAGTTCACTATTCAACCTTTAGTTCTCCACTGTCATTTGGCTTCAATTTCCATGCGAAATTCTTGGAAACCAGAGATGATTCAGAAGGGGATGAAACTTGTCTATAAGACTCTTCCTGAAGCAGGCAAATGGTTTCCTCTCTTGTAAAGAGCAAGCGTGTTTTCCGAGCCCTTGAAGCAGCTTGGTTCCTTGCTCTTGACACACAAGAGTCGGGACACTCCTGCCAAAAGTTACTTATGTTAGCGGAAATGTCCCTGATAAGAAGTAGTCGTCGCCAAAGTCTCGTGGCTTTGACTTTGAAGGCTTTTCATTTTTTTGCATGAAGACTGCTGACCCATTTATATTTGTTGTTGTTGTTAAATAAAAATGTGAGTGAGGGTTTATCTTTTCCTTTGAGATGTATGGCACTAGCTCTGGAACTGCATCCAAGTTTACAAAATGAGTCTGTGGTTTAGACCTCTCTGATAAACACTTTTTTGTTGGTGTTGTTGCAAAGTTGGATCAGATTTTTGTTGTCACAATGGTTGGTGCACTTGGCAGCTTGCATTTTAAATAATTAGGAGATAAAATTGGACTATGCTTGAAATCCAGAATGTCTGGTATTTTCTTGCTTTACTTGGTGATGTTTTTAAATCCCCTTTTTAACTTTGAAGATGAATGTAAGGCAGTTAAGAACTGAGAGCTGATAATTTTTTTTGTCATTTTTGAAACCTAGATCCAAGCCAGCTTCTCTTGCAATATTTCAGCCTCACCCTCCCAGGACACTTTGAGATAAATCAGTGTCTTTATCAAAAGAAGTAGGCCTTTTGTGGTGGCAGCACTGTAACATTAAATATTCATTCTAATTTGCAGAGTTGAGACTATTAATTTGAAGTTCCCAATAAACTTTACTTTAGATTTTGAAGCTTTAAAACTACGCCACTTGCTTAATTTCATTCTTCAGTAGCCATTAAAGGGGTTTACTGCTCAGATGCATCAGAAGTGAGATGTTTTGGACATTCTGTGGAAAACCTTCTGTGCCCTTTGTGGCACATGAAACAATGTGACAAACTGCAAGGCAGGCATTGGGATTTTGAGGACTTTCCTCTTTCTTTGTTTTTTTCATTCCCTCTTCTTTTTGCTGGACACGATGCCATGGGAGTGGTGAGGGAGGAAGAACAGCGAAACAGCAGGCTAAATGGGGAAATATTTTTCCCACTTAAGGAATCCTTGCTGCATGAAATGTATGAATTGAAAATATTCTTCATATAATTTGGAATTCAGTCACACTGAAGGAAAAGGATCCTTATATGCAATATTGTTCTGCACCCCTTAGGAACTATTGGTTCCAGTTCTGGTCTAGAAGTGAGTGCATTCTAACAACTGGAGAAGTATTTTTCTGTATCATTAGAAACAAATTATAAATAAATAAAAATTACAAACTTAACTGTAGCTGACCACAATTTGGCAATATCCTCTGCATTCACCAGAAGATTAACAAGACAAAATTCATGACACTGTGGCTCACGCTGCATCCTCTATATCCAGGCTTGAGAGAGGTGTATTTTGGAATTGGGTAACACAGACTGCAAGCATATTAATTTATTTATTTTAAAATTATTTTCTTGATTTTTACTGAGTTAACTTCTTTAGTCCAGAATAAATCATGTGAGGAAAGAGAACTCAAAGTCTCTGGTTCATAGCCAGCCCTATAGCTGCAAATGCCACTTCCACAGAAACATTTTTGTTAACAGTCTACCAAATATGTCACAGAAGGATACTTGTGGCACCTGCTCTTGCTTCACACACTCACAGGCATCTTCAAACAGAAAACATAGAAATTCAGGGACTTTGAATTCAGCTTGTTTCCTTTGTACTGATGGTCCCTTAAGTATGGAACTGAACATGGCAGCATGGAAGAACATAACCTTGCTGTCGTCTGAGCTGAGTCTGTTCTGAGGATAAATTGACTACTCAATGTGCTTTCTTTCGAAGGGCCTAAATTCACTTTATTCTCTTTACAGTTGATTTTCTGTAGAGGTTGGGCCTCTTAGATTTTTCCTCTGGGCAGCTTGTGGGATGATATCCAGATGCATAGGCAACTGGCAAAGCAATTTTGTTCTGCTGCTGGTGGCCTTAATTAATCCTGTCTAGATTAATTAGCTGATCCATTTGTGGATGCAGTGTTTGGGGAAGAAAGTAATCGGGAACACCGTGAGCGAACATTTAGGGCTCTTGCCCAAATATGAATACTCTGATATTCTCAGAGCAAATGTCCTCCCTCATGCTTGTGGTGCATACATGCACACAATTTTAAATGCTGAAAGTAGAAGTTGAAAAAAAAAAAAAAAAAACAACTGAAGTCTGAATGGTAAAAGTAATATATAAAATCAAGCTGTTTCCGAGTGGAATGTGAGTTATGGAGAGGAACACCCAAGTTTTAAACTTCCTCCTTCAAAATTTATGGAAGCCTTAGAAACTTTCCTTTTTTTTTTTCTCTTTTTTTTTTTTTTTTCCTCCTGTTCTCTTTATATGTCAGGATCCGTTTCAGAACTTAACTTTTTTTTTTAAACATGTATAACCACAGTACATTTCATAACTTGATTTAATGCAGCTTCCATGTGTCTTGAATACAATAGTAACTTCTGAAACCAGTATTTCTTTAGAGAGCAGTAAGTTGTTTCTTCATGACACCAGTAAGTGGTTTTCTTGCCAAGAAGTATATTGTAAGATTTACTAGACTCTCCATTGCCCTCCCCCAAGTAACCCAGATTTTAGCTTCAAGTAAAGCAAACATGTTCAAAAAGTACTCTTTAACTTCGGGCTAGGCGGATACAAAATAAAATCCTCCAGGGGTACATTACAAGTAAAAGATTCACAAGCCCTCCAGGGGGTTTAACTTTTTAAGTAGGCATTTCACAAGTATTTGTTGCATAAACCATTATATGCTCCAGGCTGGGGTTGTTGGAGATTTTTTTTTTTTTTTTTAATATAAGACATGAAGCATTAAATGTATTTTTGCAAAAAATATCATCTCATCTTTGCTTAGAGGTGATGTTCTGTGCTTTACAGCATGTGTTTTCTTGGTTTAATAGTTAATATAAAATTTATTTGACTGTCCTTTTAGTCCACTCAGTACCTTGAGGTGCTGCTGTGTGGAAATGGGGATCATACATTCCAATTAACTCCCTTCACTCATTTTTCTAAATGGAGTGCTTTTCGTCTACTGCAGCTCCATCTTTGATGGTTGAAAAAACAGGTTTTGGAGACTGCAGGCAAGTGACAGCTATTTATATGTTGTCTTCGTATAATTGAATAGCCCAGATGGACACACGTGCCCTGGAAAAAGCATATCAGAAAGAGGAGATGGGTAGCCTTTCTAGTTTAGGAGATCTGGCCTCACTTTCCACATCTGTTGGAGACTTCCTTGTAATCTTGGACAAGTCATGTTTCTGTATTGTACATGTTGTTCATCCTGCCCACAATGATAATTATCCTGTATTTTGGTTTTTTCAAATTTCAACTCCTAGGGCAGAGTCCCTCTATTCCAGTGCTGTAATGTGCAAATTGTTGTCTATAGTTTTGTTGGGACCTCCAAGTGCTACTGAAATGCAAATGACAAATAAGAATACAAAGAAAGTAACTGGGACAAACAGGGGTCCTTTTAAGACTGTAAAAGGAAGCAACACAAGATGCTTGATCCAACCTTGAGCCATCTAGAAGTGAATGAGGAGCTCTAACTCAAAGGGATTTTGGAAGAGAAGCCCTTGAGTATTACAGGCTACCAAGTGACAAGAAAATGTAGGAAAAGGAGTATTGGTTGTCTTTTTAGACAACTTTTTAGTTGAAATGTTGCATTTAAATGAGAATGATGATCAGTTTGAAGTAGAAAGAGCAATAAAAACCCTTGTAAGAAGGGAGATGATGTGTCAGAACAGTGATATTCAAATAATCAGACAAGAAGGTAAAGACAAAATAGCAAAAGCTTCAGAAAAACAGGAAGGGAATATAAATCTCAGCAAACTTATTTCTTTCCAGATCTGAGTCCCTTACACAAGAAAAAGGAGAGCCCTGATAACTGTTAAGAATGCCTTCCTGAGAAAGGGTTTGAAGCCAAACTATTGTGTGCATTAGAGCTGAGAGGCATATAATAGAAAGTCTTTGCTATTAGACTGACGGAGTTCTTGGTGGACAGAGAAAGCCATCCGGTATCCAGAGGTATTTTAAGATCTGAAGGTAGGAGAATAACTACTAGACATTGCTGAAGTGAAAGTATTTATCTTGAGACTTTAGCGTTGGAAAGGCACTTGGTAACACAAGCTGTAAAAGTGGTCACTCCCTACACCTCCATTTCCCAGAAGAGGCTAGTTTTGATTGGTTTTGTAGGAGCATTTTTATCTCCACCAGGAGCTCATCAAGCTCTGACAGAAAGACAACTGTAAATTTGTTTCTACCAACCACTGCTTTCATAAAGGTAACCCAGGAACAAACCTTGCTTTAAAGCCCCAGTTTGAAGGAGAAAGGTGAAGCTCTGCCTGCACTATAGTTTAAATGCTTCTGCCTTGGATGCATAAAGTTCTGTGGTATATTGTCTGACTACCAAAGGACTTTGCTTATGTTTTGCCTAATGGAGAAATTAGAAAGCTATTCATGGGAGAGCAGATTTGCTCAATTATGGATTCATTCCACGCGCTGCATGCTTTGTAAGTCATATTTTGCATAAAAGCATGTGGCTGGTACAATCATGA
Source organism: Todiramphus chloris collaris (assembly GCA_025345505.1). NCBI lineage: Eukaryota > Metazoa > Chordata > Aves > Coraciiformes > Alcedinidae > Todiramphus > Todiramphus chloris. Next base: position 4,506,846 of record JANVCC010000037.1, read on the forward strand.
GGACATCACTCGTTAATCTTGCTGGCATGGTAACCTGCTGGATTTCTGCATGGCATGAATATGATTGGCTTTGGTGCCTGGAGAAGTATGAAATTGTTCCTGGTGTGGGCATGCGCTGGTTAGGGGGGGGGGAAAGGTGGCAGCAAAAGGTTGTGATAAGTCTATTTTCACATCCAAACTTCTTTACTCTGTTTTACCTTTCCTGCACTGGAGGAGTTAATTATATTAACAGGCTTATACTCAATTATTTATCTTCAAGTATGTTTCTCTGTAATTTCTGTAAATGTTTTGATGTCTATTGCAGATCCTCTTTGAGGTTTTAGTGTTCTGGTTCTGTCATTTCCATTTTCATTCTTGCATTTGAACATGACAAATTATATCCATTTCTATTGTGGTTATAGCTGATGCTGGTTTTCCATCTGATGGGCCAAATAAAGTCCTTGGACGCATGTATGTAGTTCCCATTGACTTAAATCATATATATATATATTATTTATAGTCCTTAACAACAACAAGCCCTGTTCCCAGGTGCACATCAGTTCAACATGACAGTAGTATCCAAATGTCACAACCTCTGGTTTCCTATGGCCTAAATAAAGTGATAATGAGCCAAATTCTTTTCACATTTACACAAACATGGTGTCTCACTTGTGTGAAAAGGAGAGATTTTCTCCCAACTTGCCTGAGGCTTTTATGTCTCATCCCTGTACACAGAACTTGTGCAATTTTTGCGGACTACCTACATTAATGACAAAGTAAATTTGCTTATTAGGAAGAAATGCGATTAGTCAAATCATATGCAGGAATGAGATAGTCGACAATAATAACTGGTATTGTTTCAACTCTGTATCACTGAATATTACTAAAGTAAAATTTAAATTACATAAATAAAGTTTTACTGTATAGCCTTTGGGGGCATCATTGTTACAGAGCAGTTAATTCATCATTCACCTGGGATGGAAAGAAATTTGAGAGGACACCTGTATTCAGTAATGCAAGCTGCCCTTCCTCACATGTAGAACACAGCATAGCCAACTAAGGACTGTTCTACTTGTTTAGATTTCTAGTGTCTTGATGATCCAGTAAGACTGTTTAATTTCTTTATTTTAAAATTAAAACAGATGCTTTCTAGAAATAAAAGCCACTAATAAATTTACTTCACATTTAGCTTGGAGAGTGTGTTGTTCATGACATTGTCTACAGAACAAGCAGTTCTGCAAAAACCCTGGACATCCGGGGCACAAGAACAGGTTTCTCTCCATGTGTGGGAAATTGATTGGAAACTTAATGTGGAAAGAGGAGAAGATCTTAGATATCTTCCCGATGAGCTTCTTGGTTTATGTGAGTTACTTTTGAAAACACAACAAAGCCAAGATATATTTGTAGCCATAGAGGTGCTAGGATGGTGCCCCAGCTTTGGCTTCTGATAGGTCATCAGCTCCTCTGTAGAGTACCCTCTTGGTTGGGACAATCCTGCTAGACAGTTGATAGAAAATCTAAACCAACTTGGGATTGCATTATCTGTTCTTTTGGGCTAAAGAAGATTTGGAATGGAGAGAGGGTAATGAACCTCATGGGTTTTCTTTGATCTTTTCCTGCTGGTGTGATATGAAGCATTTCCTTAGGACTGCAGAGCAGCAGTCAGTCTTGTGGATGCAACTAAAACTTACTTTTGTGTTGCAGATCTACTAGTCTCCTTTACATATTTACTTACAGGAGAAAGGGGGAAGATTAACCTCGTTTTGCTGCCCACATATTACCTTGAACACGATGGACTAAAATCTGAATAGTGTGCTGTTGAATTCTTGCTGCCTGATTTCTGTGGAGAGCCTTGTATGTCTCATTTTTTAATTTTTCTTTTCCCTTGATTCTTCTGCTTTTTCAGTCATTTGAAATAGGGAATGTGACTTGAAACTGGAAGCAAAAAACTTGCTTTGAGAGATCAAGAGTCTTTTAAGTGGCTTACTGGATCAGCAGTTGCAAAGTTATCATGAGGGCTGAACTCTTTCTATGGGTTTAATGGAAGCAGCATAGTGTAGGAGCAAACATCACAACTCTGTATCCTCAAGGGAAGACTTAGTGCCTTACACATACAAGCAGAACTAAATACTGTACTTTGATGTACTCCTTTTTTTTTTTTTTCTTTTTTCGTTGTTGTTGTTACTAGTTTCAACCTGTTGGGAGTCAGTTTTTTCTGCACTCCTGGTTAAGATTTCCCTTGATGTTTTGTGTATCTCATGAACATAATATAAACTGGAAAGAAGGACACTTCTTCTAGATGGTAACCATCATAATAGATATAAGCTAGGGATTTGTGCCAGTCTGAGTTTTATACAGTGTCATGTGTACAACAGTAGTCATCATGTGACAGGATTATTGCAGTGTGTGATATGTGATGTTTGCGTGGTACTCCTTGCCATGTTTGGTGAAAGCAGAATGGATGCCCAGGGTCCATTTCACAGAGGTGGGCTGAGCAGTTGTTCCATGTGTTGAATTAGACTCAATGGGTCCCTGATCAGATACTGTACCAGGACTCCAGTTTTCAGACTGTATGTGGTGGGTAGTTACTGCAGCACGCTGTACGCTATTGCTAGTCACTGCATTATCCAGATGTCAACAGGTGGGATACAGTGGACTTTACTCCTGCTAAAGTGTGTTTTTAAAATTCAGGGTGCTAAGTTGTATGAGGTACCTTGAGGTAAGAGCACAGTGCAGACAAGGTGCTTGAGCTTTACTGGAGGGTTGGCTCTGCAAGGTCAGCAGTGGCCAGAGGGTGACTCTGTCTAGTTTGCCATGTGTTTAAAAACCTCGTATCTCCATCTAGGGTGCCTCATGTGCATTAGAAAAATGAGGCAAAGGGCTGGAGTAATCCTCTGGGTTGTCAAGGTTATCCCCTGTGGTTACAGACAACCATGCCATATAAGCACATTTATGAACTGACATCCATTAATATAAAATAAACCAACAGTGCTTCAGGGTAGTTGGTTGGTATTTCTGGTGTCCAGGGGAAGAGAAGATTGCCTCATTTTTCCTGTTGAAAAGGTGTCCTATTGCCTAATCTTTGTATAGCAATCTACATCTCATTTCAGCCTAAATTAGTTATCCCAAAATATAGAAACACACCTTTTTAGCATCAAAAACAAGGCCTAAGAGAAGGAAAATTAATGACTGGTTCATAGAAGCGTCAGGTTTCAAGAACTGAAAAGTCCTGGCACGAGAGATCCAAATCCTGGTAATGTCTCTGTTTGCCCTTCAAAGGTAAATAAATTAATCACCATGGATTTCACTGACTGGAAATCTGTCACGGAAGGGTAAAATTTCTTTCTGTTCATCTTCTTTAAGACCATAGGACAGTCTCCTTAATAAATAGTAATTGTCTTGGTGTCCTTGGTTTAAAGTTTCTCTTTCCCAGTCTCCATGGTGTATTGCACTAAACTGATTTCATCAGTTCACTAAATGCTATATGCCAGTTACAGGCATGCTGAAAACTCCCGTGATATGATGCTGGTATGCTGTGGAAATGCAATTGCAAAATAGTAATAATAATAATTATAATTAAAAAGTCTTTGTTGTGACAGCTGAAATGCATGCATTTGTGTAAACATAATGAAAAGGTTCAATTTTGAGCCTTTCCCGAAGCTTTTGTGGAAGGAAAAAATGAACAGTAAAAGATCTGTATGTATTTCTTGTGAGGTTCTGCAATACCTGCAGTACCCCTTCATATCTGGAAATCTGAACTTTAACCAAATTTCCTATTGAAACCAGTAAGCTTACTGAAATAAAATCAGTAAAGGTATTAGGTGAAGCCAAGCTGATTCAGAATCCTGCTGTGAATTTTATTTCCCAACCATATTTGCCAAAATAGACACACTCTGTGATAAAACCTAATTTCAAAAAATGTCATATTTTATTAAAAATTGCTGAAGCATCTGATTTTTTGCATGTTTAAAATGAATCTTTACTTCTAATGTTTGAGCAGTTCAGTTGGTTTGGTTGTTTTGTTTTTGGTTTTTTTTTGTTCAGAAATTTCATTTATATCAGGTAAACAAGCAGAGAACTGTTTGACAATTATCTAAATAAATCTCTGGATGCTTTCATTGACTCAGGAAGATTTTTACAAAAAAATGAGTATGTCACTCATTACTTTTTTTTAATTCCTTCCTCAGGATGTAATTTTTCTGAAATTTTGAACATTATTGTCCAGCTCTCCAAGATATTTGTCTCACATTACTGTATGGAAATCCGTGTTTAAAGTCTGCTTTGATCTTTTCTTGTGTCTAGAACTAAGTGCTATGAACATTTTGTAGTTTGTTTGTTACCCAAAATAATTGGGACTTGCAATAATTATATATATATATAACAGCATTGTAGTGAAATAATGATGAACTTCCCATGTGCAACACAAATGTTGCCTCAGATCCAAGGACTCATGTGACAGCTTTTCAGGAAGGTTTACCTATACTTGCCTTTAAAGGGTGTCTTAGCTAATTAGTGTATTAGAGCTCATGGGCCGCGGCTTGTGAGTTCAGAGCTTCTGCTAATTAAGTTTTGAATGTAATTTTAGTTAAACTATTAAAGCTTTGTCCCAGGGCTGTTCTCATTAAGCAGAACTCCAGCTCTCCTGGATTTTCTTTGTTCAGAGCTCTCTTACAAGTGCACGGAGGCACATCTGGTATTGGCTATGGCGTTCACATGGGTCTAAAACTGCTGCAAAAAAACCCCAATGCAATGAAATTTATCTGAGAAAACAGTGAGATCACAGCATAACATTTCCCTGGAGAAAAGCCTGAACATTTTTTATGGTCTGCCTTAGTTCTTCGCACAGTACCCTTAACCATCAAACTTCAAGGCGTATGAAATCCCAAAGGATGGAAATAGAAATATTTTTTGTTTAGTGAAAGTACACTAAGATGATGATTTCCTCTCTACCTCCAAGAATCATTTTGGAGGCTGAGCCCTACTGCATAATATGTACACCCCATACATGGGTATGGGGTCACATGTTATGAACCACCTGTGACTTGAGTTACGTTGAAACCTTGCAAATCTCCGGATAACTCTGGTGTCATAATATCACTTTGTTTACCAGCTTTGGGCTTTTAATTAAATTTTACAGGATACTTGCCCACAATATGGATTAGGCCTATTATGTTAGTTGGGGAAAAACAAAGTAATTATTATCAAACACGAGGCTTTAAAATTGGCAGTTGCTCAAATTTATTTTTTCTTAAGACTTAATAGGCATGTCCAAATGAACATGGCAATTTCTTTAGAATAGAAATGAATACGCTGTTTTGTTGTATCCGGGATCTGTGTAATAGACTGTGACATCTCCCGCTGTGACACCAGGTGAAAAATCCCTTTCAAAAGGGCAGACCCCAGCCGTTCCCAGTGGCCTATAACGGATCCATCGCTCTCTGGCCGGCGGCCGCAGGCCGCTCCCCGCAGCACTGCCCTGCGCTGGGGCCGCAGGCCGCTCCCCGCAGCACTGCCCTGCGCTGGGGCCGCAGGCCGCTCCCCGCAGCACTGCCCGGCGCTGGGGCCGCAGGCCACTCCCCGCAGCACTGCCCTGCGCTGGGGCTGCAGGCTGCTCCCCTCGGCAGCGGGCTGGACGGCCACCCGACTGCGGCCCCAGCGCCCACAGCTGCGGAAAGAGAAAACTGGGGGAAACCTGGGAGCTGAAGTTCTTCGGAGGTGAACAGAAGGGTTTGTTGGAATTGGAGGCAAAACTTTTCCCTTTGCATCTCAGTGGAGAGCAGAATGTAGCAAAAGATACCTGTTGTTACTGTTTGCCTTCAGTGCTTGTGTACTCACTCTAATGCCTCATCCCTTCTGCACCAGTTGCACCTTGTACAGGGCGTCTTCTTCCTGGTGGGTGTGGGGTTTTTCTCACCCTGCTGCACCTGCCTTTCCCCAGATATTTCTTTTTTCCTCTCTTACTCATTTTTCCTTTTTCTCATCTTTCCTTTTTTTTTGCTTGTGGCTCAAGCCACTGCTACAGTGACAGCACAGAATTTGGCCTGCTCTGCTAGGGCTGCTGCTGGTCACTGCTGTGGCTCACCACTTGGAGGGAGCTGGAGGCAGGCTACCAGCTGGGAAGTGGAGAGGGCAGCCAGGAACGCAAGTTTGGTTTGCCACACACGAACACATTGCAGCGAATAGTGCCCGGTACCTCTGCGTGGAGATCCTACCCTGTAGAGATGCTGACAGATCATTACCTTTTCCTGGGTATAGCTTTACTAGGGTGTTTAGCTTTGTTTCTGTGTGTATGATGAAAGTGAGTTTTTTCTGGAGTGTTGAGTTTGGCTTGGAGTTCCTGGATTGGGTTGATCTGAAACTCCAAATGAACTTCAGAAGTTGCTCCCTTAGGAAACCATAGTTGTGGTCTTGGCTTATCTAAACAATGAGAACATGGAGTGCTTGGCTCTTGGAGAACCTTTCAGTCATGTTCAAGGACAGTGTTTGCCCTTAACCCTGACTCTAGGACCTGTCCTCTTAACTTCTCTTCCATGTCAGTCATAGTCTACCCAGTTCTTTCTGGGGCAAGAACTCAGCCTGAGCACCAGCATCGTTTCAGATTCCAGCTCTTTCTTCATGTTTTTTTTTTGTTTGGTTTTTTTTTTTTGTTTTTTTTTTTTTTTTTTAGTTTTGTTTTCTGGCAGCCATTGTTGAGACTGTGGCATGTTTTGCTCAAGTACTGGTTTTCTTTTTTACCAATGAGAAGCCACACCATTCCCTCAGCTGGCTTGGCAGACTACCACAGTGAGTTAGCAGTCTGAAGCTCTGTGAGGCTGCTGTTGCTGCTTAAAATTGTAACCCTTTAATTATGTGTCAGGGAAGAATTGCTGGTTTTGAGACTGTAACAAGATAGTTCACATCTCATTCTGGTAGGCTGATAGGCTGTTTTTGCCTGTCTTTGCTTCTTCTAAATTGACATCATTGAGGAACAATTTTGCAGATAAGGTTTATCTGTTTCACTTTGTATTAATTTTTTTTTTTCCACCTACCTCAAACATCAAAAAGAAGATGATGAGTTGTTGGTTTAGTTTGTCTGTAGTAAGTCTTTTTTTTTTACTTATGCTTTTACTATTAATAATCATTGATTCCATTTGTTTGGAGGGAGTTTTAATGGCCAACAGAACTTGGTGAATAGGAAACCAAACACGACAGTGCTCAGCCTCCTACATAGGAGATCTTTGTGTAATGGGTGTATTACATGTTGCTAAGATGCAGCCTCATATAGGCTACAGCTCTTGGATGCTACAAACAATTCAGCTCTCGTTTCCTGTCAAAGGCCAGCACCATGTGATTGATGAGAAAAGTGAATACATCAGCAGATTTATGTTTTATGTAAAATCTGATTATTATATTCTTAACTTACTCTGATTGTTGTTCCTAAGGAGCGTTATGTCCACATTGAGGCATAAGCTCCCATGAATTTGGTGGTGAGATTATTACTGTTAATTGTGTCCAAATAGTATTTGGCATGATAGCCTGAAACTGAGTGTGAATGTGCATAATTAGAATGCTACTGTCTGTCAAAGAAAATACTCTCCAAATGGCTATCACTGTGGTCAGAATGGGCCAGTGTACACTTGTATGCCATCCTGACTTTTCTAAGGTAAACCACCACTTTCCATGGAGAGACAATGAATTGGTGCTGGGTCTGTTTCCCCAGGCTTTTCATCCTCTTATTCCTTTCCTCACTACATTAAAAGTCTCTGTATGGCAGTACAGCAGCAAGTCTCTCTATCAGCAAAATTACTGTGAGATTGCTCATTCCCAGCTATGCTCAGTGCAGAGCTGTTTCACACAGCAACATGGTGTTATTCATTCACAAATGTGCCACAGAAAAGAAAATGCTGCGCTGAAGTTGTCTTGGGAGCCTAGTATTAAGAAAAGTTCCTCCAAAGCCACGGGCTAATACTTTGTTTTTATTAGGCTTTTTATTAGAAAAAACTAGGTTTTTATTAGGCTATATTAGGCCTTTAAACTGATATTTCCCTTTCCTATCTCTCCCCACTTTTTCTAATGCTTCTTTTTTCCAACTTTGCCTCTAACCTCAGCCTGTCTTGGACATTTATTTTTCACTTGCTCTTCAATGTCTGCCTCTTCTCTCCATGTTCTTCTATGTGCACATCTCTGCTCTCTGAAAAACAGCAGAACTTCTTCTCTGTCCTAGAGCAAAGTTATACCCTAAGAGATTTCTGCTCCAGCACTGCCAAAGCTAGACCTGAGTCTGCCTTTTCTCCCACTTTGGCATAAAATATCCAATATAGAGATGCGGGGAAGAATAAAAGTTTAATTTTTCTTTGACTAGTACTAAAACTGACTGGCATTGCATCTGTGCCCATTCAAGAAGGATGACAAGGCGAGTATTATATGGAACATTTTATCATACTTCTGTAATTATATACAGCCTCAGGGCTGTCACTCCACAGATGGGATGGAGGCACTTCCATGCTATTTTCAGTCTTCTATTGAACCCTTATGTAACTGGGAATATGTAGTTTCATGTCTTTTCCTTTTTTCCACTGCTGTGTTTACTTATGTCTCTCACCTGTTAAGACTGTGTAGGGCTGGATGTACCTTCCACTTGTTCTTGGTGGCTGAATACTATTGGGATTTTTAGACACTTCCAAAATGAAACTGGTATTTTCAAAGTTTCCTTAATAGTGTAATCAACTGCATTTTTATTACCATAAATTTATCTGTTGTCTTATTTGGAAATATCTTCCATGGCTCTCTCATGTGTTCTGTTCATTTTAGAGGAAATAGAGTCCCTTTTGTATATATCAGATTTGTTTAATGGAATTAACCGTTCTCCTTACCAGAATGATTTTGATGATTTAATCCCTATGGAATTTGATAGGAAATGTAATCTTGTTCTTGTATGTAGCACTTTAGTTATGATCTTCACAGCTGTGAGCTGCGTTTCCCTTATGCCTGTCTTACTTCCTCTGTCTCTGCTAATATGAATTTGGCCAAGTGTGGTTTATAGTTTGATTTCACGCTCATTACAGTGTGACATGAACTGCTGGTAGCCTGCTGAAATGGGCATTCAGAAGCTTAAGAGATGGGAAGGCTTGCTAGAGTGTTCAAAAAATAAACATTGCAAGGAAGTTTCTTTGTTAGATGGAGCTGGGAGCTGTAAACCTTGGGAATTTGAGAGTTATCTATGTACATATCTGAGCACTTAGAGTTAAACCAGTGAAGGTGTGAGATTTCAGCTTTATGTCATACCTGTCAAGGGTTAATGGGAGGGGAAGCTGGACTACTTCCTTTGCAGCAGTATCCTTTTACATACATGCTTTTAAAAACTGCCTAACCAAATACAGTCTGGCCCTTGCTTAAAAAAGCATTCTCACTTTCTTGAAGTTTAACTAGGGCTGTCTGTCCAAATCTGCTTGCATAACATTTGATATCACATAGCAGAATCATAACTACCCCTGGAAAAGGCCACAGATTTATCCTAAGAGCAAGGTCTTTTCTTCTTGCCCATGTCCTACGTGGCACCCAAGCTGAGAGCTCAGGATTATACCTGCTTGGAAGTGTTTGTGACTTCTGTTTCCCTTAAATTTGCAATTTGTGTAGGAATGCACCCAACATTTTATAAATACATTTAAAAGCAATCTGTTCTTGTGCATTTTCCAGAATTTGCGTTTATCGTATATGTTGCTCTACTTATTCTTAGTGAAGACGTTTGATTGGTTGCATGATTGACACAATGAAAGGAAAACTCAAAACAAAAATGCAAAAGTACACACAAGTTTATTTTAAAAATGAATTAAAAAGTCTTTTTTTTCTTTAATTTTTATTTAGAAAGATAGTTTGCTGAATGGGGGTGTAGATTTGTCTGTTAAAACCTTTTCCTGTGACTAAATTTGCTAGAGGCAACTGTTCCCTTTAAGTCAGATCCATGAACGAGTATCATGAGTGTTGAGAAGAGCTGTTGAAGAAAGGCGAGTTGAATGAGTTCTACAGCTTACCTGATGTGAGTTCACCCTTGTTTTAAATTTTGAGGTTTGATAATCCTTTCTCCTGTGTCTGGTTATGAATCACTTCTCAAAGCAGATTGAGGGATGTATATTAAAATCACTCTGGCTGTGCTTTTAGTTTTTGTGGTGAATGGTGTGCTAGCCTCTGAAATCTGCTTGCTGCAAGTCCAGGGTGTGCCAGAAAACGTGTAGGGGATAAGACTTGTTTTTCTTGTTTTGCTAAAGTAAAGGTTTTCTTCCTAAATTACATAACCATTTTTCAGGCATCTTCCTAGTTCAATGTTTGTAAAACAGTGAGAGATAATTTGACTCTCACCTTTAGTTTAACCACAGCAGATGCTGCTAACTATACTCTGCTTCCTGATAAAGTAATCTACCTTGAAGATGAGAAGTGGAAACATACTGTTTGAATAGCTGACTCGATTGCTCAGAAAAGAGACTGACCAAAACGATCTTATGATTTTTACCATAGGACTAGTCTATTTAAACTACACGTACAATAATATCAGCAAAAACTGTCTGGAAGAATCAGACCTCATTGCAGTGGGCATGTTAGGAGTATTTCTTTAAGCCAGTAAGTGCGCTGAGTCAAGCAGTAGTGAACGTAATGCTGTGATTTGCCTGTGAAACTACCATTAGAGGTCAGGAATGAAAAGAAGTGGGAAAACCAGAGCACCAAAAGGGAGGGTACTGGAGACATGAATGTATAACAATGAATAATAAAGACAAAACGTGCTGCATGTGACACAGTACTGAAAAAATTATTCTGGATTCATTAATGGCTTGAGCTATCAAGAATTTTGTAAATAATAACTAATAAACAAATGCTCAGCTTAAAGTTGAGGTCAAATCCTGCAATATTTACTTGGATAAATTGCCATAGTTACCTTTATTTTAAGACTTCCAGCTTCTACAAGTAGGAAGTTCATACTAATTTGGTAATAGTTTTATCTTATTTAAATAAAATGGGCATAGGAAAACTTTCATGTTTTATACTACTCAACTGCAGAATCAGCATTTAATTTATGGTTACCCTTTGTCTTGCTTGCACCCCTTGTCACAACTGCTCAGGCACTGTGCGAGAGTACTTTGTACTTAAGAGTGTCTTGAGCTCAGTTCATCTCAGCTAACTTCAGATGTCTACAACGTAAAAGTTCACATCTGAGCTAGCCATGCTGTCTCCTTCCATCAGTGGAAAGAAACAGAAACTTAAGTGAGGTCAGTTTTAACACTTGTGACTGTTTCTGGTAAGCCATGTGAGCAGGGATGTCTACTTTGCTGTTTGTGTTACACAGAGCAGAATGAGACCTTGGCTCTGGCTGGCTCCTCTGGATAGTACTGTTATATATAGACCATGGGTGAAAATTTTCTTATAGCACTGAGAACACTGTTATTTTTGAATATATGGCAAGAGGTAAGTAAAGTAGGATTAGCTGCTCAGTGTCTAGCTGCTTTGAAATTTTACAGTTAGTTGTGCTATTTTAACCAGAGGAGATAGCTCAGGTTTCCATGGGTAGACTCAAGTCTGCTGGAAGTCACTGCTGTGTTCAAAACTGTCACCCTCTCTCAGGAAAACAAAAAACCCAGCAGTGTTCAGTGGCTGAGAAGGAAGAAACTTACCAAATGAAACACTGCCATAAAAATGTAGAAGAGGATATGGCTGTGTATAAAAGGAGAAGAGCATATGACAGAAAAACGAGGAAGGGAAACTGCCAACTGTCCTTTATTCATTGCTGCTTTAAGGAAAGTCATTAAACTGGAGAGCAAATTGGAATGTCAGTGGCAACACGCAAGCATTAATCTCCTGTATCTGAAAAGGGGGAGATTGAGGAACCTTTGACTGTGAAACTTGACCTCTGTTGCTCTTTAAGTGTGGGTGTTTAAGGGAGAGTGTGTTTGTGTGTGTATGTGTCAGAAAGAGAGAAAACAGAGGCCCAAGGACTTATCTTTGCAGAACCAGAACATGACACCCACTATCAACAGTGGGTGCATCCCCTCTACAGATAGAGGGGTTTGCCCATTGATGATCATCTTGTTCTCTGTGTTTTCAGTGTTTGCTTGTGTGTCACAGGACTGGCTAAGCACACACAGTGCTTCTCAGCCTTGTGCTACAACTATGACTTATCCCATATCTCTTTGTATCTGCTTTTTACATTGAACAGACAGAAAGTCCTTGCTTCTTCCTGAGCAGCGCAGATCAAAGTAACAGATCCATTGTATTAGAGGTGAGACGTGCACTGGTAGGAAGAAGCGTGTGTGTAAAGTTGAAAAACTTTAAGCTGTATATTTTTTCCAGATTGGTTCAAAATACTGAATGTCTTTTTCACCATATGTATAACTAGCATAAGGAACAAATAATATCCCTGTCACTCTGCTTTGGAATGATTATTGGCCAATGGTTACAAAGTGGGTGAGGTTATAAGAAGTTACAGGCTCTTTGATTGGTCCTCTCAAGCTCTGTAAGTTCTGCTTGCCATGCTTTATCTGTCTTGAAAGTTACTTAAACTTTTTCAACCCCTGTAGCATCTCATACCAACCCTATCACCAGTCATCACTGCTTACTACCACAGCTAGTTGTCCTGTTTACTTTACAAAGTTCTGTTAACATTGGTAAAACAGTTTGTACTTTCAGTTACAGATTTAAGTATTTTCTTAATATGTTCTTAATATATTTTGTAATATCCCTGGTACTCAGGGACAAGATTTTGTCGTCTGAATAACTTTTCATTTAAGAGTAATACCAGGGCTTGAGACTTGAACAAAAGATGATGTCAGCCTCTAGCAGGAAGGAAGAAGCCTTGCCTGTATTTTAGTGGCATAGATAAGGGGAGGGGGGAAAAAAATCCTTCCCTAAATACTTGTGTTTGAAGTAGGAGGAGCTCCTATCACTCGGATCTTGAGCTGCTTTATTGTAGCCTGGTGTTCCTCTTTGGTGCCTCTTTTTCCTTTAGAGCCCTGTAGTTAATTAACTCGCTTGATTAAAAGCAGAATGTCCAAACTCACGGGTCATCACACTTGGGAAGTTTAGATGTCCTGTTTAAAAATAGGCATCAGCACCTGATATGCCTTTTGAAGACAGTGGGAGCCAGTCCTGCATGAGCTCGCTAAATATAGCAGCAGCCCCGCCACTTGCTGTAGAGATTAATAAAGGGAAGAAATTCCGTTTGGCCAGGTAGGGTGCAGAGGATCCAGAAGAGCTCCCAGCTGTGCTGTCTGTGGCATGGGCTCTTAGTAAGAAGAGATTCCTTTGATTTTTATTTTTTCAGTAGAGCAGTATAGAGAAACATGCTCTGTCAGATGCTGTCGAGTTATGAGCAAAGACTTTATATACTTCTTACTGAGTTATTACTTGGACAGAGCAGAGATATTGAAAATTGTTTTGGTTTTTTTTTTAAACTTCACAGATACTTTCAGAGATCAGCCCTTCATACAACCTTCATTTAGTGAAAAAATAAGAAAATTAGTTGATCCTAATTGCACAGTGCACCATGACTCTGTGTTTCAGCTCTCCTTCATTTCAGTTTTATATTTACTATTATTCCATACAGACTTACTTTTTGTCTCATCTCTCTTACTGAAAATTATTGGCATCAGCTGAAAGGTACAATGAAGGAGAAGTTAAAGGAGCTGGAGTGGTGCACCTCTTAAACTAAAGTTTAATTCCACAAATTTATTTCTTGTGTTCCTCAGTTTAGGCATATGTTTTAAGTCTGTGAGACTTGGCAGGTTGGAAGGTTTTGATGTACGTTGACTTTTGTACATAAACACAAGCCACCAAATGTCCAAAAAAGGAGAGGCAAATCCAGTGAAAAGGCTAAGATCTGAAATGAGAAAGGGACAGTGGGCAAGAGGAGGAAGGGGAGAGACTAACCAAATTAAAGATGCAGGAACAACTTCTGAAGTCTGACAACTAGCTTTTGGAGTGCTTTTACTCCATACACTTAAAATCAGTAATCTGTCTTCCATATTGAAGTCTGAAAAGTTTCCCTTGCATCAGCCAAAGCAAAAAAACTTTAACTGAGGCAGGAGAAGAGTACTATTTTGGAATTTTTGATCTGTAGGTCAATATAAACTTCCTTTGCCTGACTGCAAAGTTAATCTAACCTTCTGGTTTTGGACGGAGTACTGCTGAGAGTAATGTCCTAATATCTGCCTTAGATCAGAGTTTCTTGTTGCTGCCACAGTACTCTTACACTGCAGAAGTATGAGCAGTAAGTGTCCAGGACAGGTTGGAACAGCATCAAACAGTGTGCTGCTGCTTAGGAGAAATTTGTAAATCTTTCACTTGTCACTGAAGACGTAAAGTAAACTTAGTGTTGACCAGATTTTGACACGCAATGCAATACAATAGTCCACTGTCATAATTCAGATTCATCAAAGATCAGTCAAACACAGCAAATAAATCCCAACATGGAGGCAGTGAAAAACTTCCAGAGACAGTGCACTTCTGGGAGCGTGTCACCTCCAGCAACTGAGAAAGAGAAGGCTGATAATTTACCATGATACTATCTCTGAACAGATACAAGAATGTGTTGGTACGGTGTCATTTGACCCTATCATTGCAGTCAGTGTATAGTGAACAGCATATGGTTACCATGTACTCCTTGTAATTATGAAGTGAGTTCATTGGGAAAGAGTTCTAGCTGAAAAGGAACTTTTAAACTTTGCTAGGATTAGTATTTGAAGTATGTGGTATGAATAAATCTTTCACCTTTGTATTTGTAGATTATTTCATCTCTTCTCCAAAAATCTGGTATTTAGAAACACACCTACTTACTGCATACAGATGTTCTGATCTGGGGACCCTCTTCAGGTAAATAATTTGGCCTCTTTGAACATAAGAGCTTTTTTTTCCCCCCAACAGGCCACTTGAAGCTGAAACATATGCCTGCCTGACCAGGAGGGCATGCTGATGAACACCAGACTCTCTAAATACTAGCAACTGAAGGAAAGAATAGCTATATGAAAGGCGTGGGGGGTGGGGGATGGAGGGGGAGCATACTCTAAAAAGCCTTCTATGGCCTCTATATACATGGTCAAAATATGCTGAGAATGGCTCAAACGCACATAATACAGAGGTAATCCTCCTCTTGGTGAGCTCTCTCCTATATTTCCTCCCAGTAGATGAGTAATGCAGGAGGGCACATCCAACATTGCGGGTGGGGCTGAGTCTGAGTCAAAATTTCTTTGCTTTAATTTCTGAGCTCAGATTAAGAAGCCTCAGTATAAATTGCTGCTGGAAAGTGTTTATCAATGTCACCTTCTCCCTCCATGCTGAAATACTACTGTTAAAATAATGCCTCTCTAGGAATAAAAAAACCCAAAAACCCAAAAAACAAAAGAAAAAAACCCCACAAAAAAACAAACAAAAAAACCCCCACCAAACAAAAACCCAAACGAAAAGAGATATGGAGCTAATTTTATCAATTTTGTTGATAAAGATGGATGGTTTCAGACGTTGGAGAGGCTTATGATCCAGATGAGTACAGCAACTGAATGGAGAAGAGGCTGAAAGAAATATGTATTCCATGGGGACCCATCAAATAATTCTCACCCCTTTCTTAAGAAGGAAAATAAAAACATATTCCCCAGGCTCCACTTCCATTCTGTCCATTCTCTATTTATTCCTTTAGTATGGAAAAGATAGAGAAGCTCTTTCCAACAACCTGTCTGCGCATTAGGCAAAATCAAATCTATTTTTAGTACTTGCACTGCCCTGAGGGTGGCTTGTCTCTAGAGAGCATCGTGTAGAGCTGCTCCCCTCTGAGATAATCTGGTGCAGTTAAGGCAGGGTGGTGCTGATTCCTGGGGGAGGGCTTTTTGCACGGGATGACAAGGAGCTGTTTGCACGCAGGACAGCCAGGAGCCTGGTCAGTGCTCACAGGCTCATTGAAGTGGTAGTTCAGTGCTTAGTGCGAGAGGGCTCCAGCTCATCACCAGGGCACGTAGGCATGGCTGCAGTGCAAGTAATTATTGTTCCTGGCCTGTCACATTTGGGGAATAAATAGGCGTGGAAGATAAAATGCCGTATTAGGTCAAGTTTGAAACAGAGGCAGTAAGGAAGAGCTCTACAGGCAGTACCACATAGGGGAATACATAAAGGCTGTCAATCTCATCTATTTTCAGGGAGTCTTCCTTGGTGCAACATGTTTGTGTAGAAGTTAAGTAGATTTTTATAGAGAGAGTGTTACATTTGAACCTTCTGGACTCTTGTTAAAAGGTTTACTGTTGGGAATCTTTAAGAGAGGAAAATTTTCAGAGTATATGCTGGTAGCATCTTCTGAATACTCAGTCTTCTAATTTTTCCTTTGTAGTTACATCCTTTCCTCTTCCGTGGAAGAGCGTTAACTATCATAAGTGTGTTATATTAATCTTTTTAAGAAAAGAACGTGTGTCTGGAAGTATGCAGATTTTGGGTTGGCCTGTGTGGTTATTATTATTCTCCCAGCATATTGACAGTACTTGTAAAGATGGCTTAATTTTTACTGGTTTAGAACAACAACAAAAATATAGCCATATTGTCCTCCTGTCTGTGTTTCTCTTGGAAGGAGTCACCCAACTCTGCACTTTCATGAAACTGCAGAAAGTAATTTTTTCAAAGGATGTAACATCATAAGAAGATACTTTTTTCTGCCTGTGCTCCTAAAAACATTTCCCTTTCCGAACTCTTGAGCTGCCTTTGTTTCTCCTGAAAAACTTGACCGAATCAGATTTAAGAGAAAAATTAACAGAAACAAGAGGATAGAAGATCAAGAGAGGAGGAATGCAGTGGCATCGCTACTCTTAAGAGCATTGTACAAAGATACTGTTGTACCAGTCTTTGTGCAGGCTGTGCTCCTGCGTAGTTCTAAATGTGTGTGTCTCATGAGTTTATGGTAAGGAATCTATTAATTACTTTGTTTCACAGGAGTTGTTTGGAGCCTTTCCCAACTTTTATTTGGGTCCCAAAGAAGGTGGAGAAGCTTTTGGAAATTTGCAGCATTCCCCTGTGCTGAGTGTGGAACAGATAGGTAAATCCTGATAGACCAAGACAAATTACATGCACTTGCCTGTCTGTAAGAAACTGTAATATACTGGAAAAATATTTCTTTGCCAGCACCTTTCCCACATTGATTCATCTCGTTCCAGCAGCTTAATCATGGCCATTTGAATGTGCCATTGCAGATATTAATTCAGTTTGACACATCCATTTTCCATACACTTGGGAAGGAAATCTCTTTCTACTGGTCCCTACTTTAAGACACAAAGTAAAACAAAAACAAAGGAACGTTATGTGATTGGTACCAGCACCAGTTGCTCTCTTTGTTTGTAAGTTCTTGTTCTTTTGGAAATAAGCTTTAGTGGCAAGAGGGGCCTTTAGACGATCTGGGGGGGTTATAAAGAATGTGCTTTGTTTATACTGAGCAAAAATAATTGAGCTTTTCTGTTGCTGCCTGAAAGCCATGTCTCCTGTTTCTGGACCTGTTTACTGTGTGCTATACAGAGCCTGCAGCCTTTCTGCAGCAGATCGGGACTCCCCTAGCCTTTCTGCTGTTTCCTTTTTTATGGTTGGGCTTTTGAGCAGCACTGGTATGCCCCAAACACCTGCCAGATTTGCATATCATTCTTGCTTGGCTTGAGCATCCACTGCAAAGTTGGCACATGAACTGTGGAGAAGCAGGACTAGTGTTTTGATTGTATGCCAGAGCCTGATACTGAAATAGGCAGTGGGAAGGAATCCAGTAATTGTTGGCCTCTGATCAATGAAAACTGTCGTTAGGCCAGTAAATCGTCGGTATGTGGGCTTAGTTCTATATATCATCTTTGGGCTGGTGTCACCCTGACTCCAGGACGAGAACATTATCAACATGTCATCAAGTCTGCCGGGAGCTTTTTATTACTTTTTCTCCCTTTGATTTATATCCATTCTCAAATTTCACACAGGTCAGGTTCGACAACACACTGGAGAGACGTTGAGGGGATTGTTTCTTTGGTGCAGAAATAGACGGGACTGGCAAGTCTATAGCAGGAGCCCTTCTCCATCTCCCTCACCCCTGTACTCCCCAGATTGCTGCTGGTAGAGCTCTGGCCTGGCAGAGCCTCCCTCACTCATTGCTAATTGCTGTGGCAGGAAGCAGAGCCTTCCATTATCTCTGCTGAGACTGTTCCCTGGGATTGTGGTGAGACAACACCTGATTAGCTTTGGCCTTGTCCACACACAAGAGTGGCACAACTTTAGTGTAGATAAACTGCTACTTTAATTTCAGTTGAATGGTGAAGACTCTACTACAGGCAGTAAGGATTCTGGCTATCTTTTTTTTGTTTGGCTTAAAGTGATTCTGAATGAATTAAAATAAAAATAAACCACACATACTAAACGTCCACACAGCTTCTTGCACTTAAACTCAGTTTAAAGCTAAGCCTCCATTGTAAGCCCAGCAGAGGTTTCTTCTGCAGACAAGCCTGTGCCACCTGAGCTGCTGTGGCAGTACCACTTGAAGCAACCCCTCTGAGCATTGTAGGTGGACCAGCTCGGCCAACACTCTCCCCATGGCCATTGGGAAACAGAAATCTGTGCTGGCTTACAAAAGCTGCAGCTTCTGTGTCTTTGCTTCTGTTTTTCGGAACAGCTAAATGGATGGTCATCGCTACCCGTTGATGTGAAATGACATCATTTCTTCTTTAGGGTAGTTTATTGTGAAATACAGATTTTTCCTGCAGTAGCACCTGCGAGAGCAAGATATATTGCTAAAACAGTAGCAGAATAATCGTAATTGTGACAAAGACCTAAACCTGCTTTAAAGGAAATAGTGAAGGTTCTCAGTGTAAAATGCTGACCTTCTCTTTGAGCTGGAGATAGGGGACTAGGTAGTATTTCTTCAGTAACTTTTTCTTGTATTCCTACCTGAATACTGCATTTTCAAGGTGAAGTAAGGTTATTTCTTGGCTACTGCTCATATTAGCGTTTGAAAGTATGTTGTGTATGCCTGTTCTAGTGTAAAGGTTTGAATTCAACTCCTTTTGCCTGCAAGTAACAACTGAAATCTGTAAAAGATCATAGCTGAAAAGAATTTGGCCAGAAAATACAGATGTTGCCTGTTGGATTACAGAAGGAAAGACAGCACATCCAGAGTTAAGGCTGAATGCACAAGCGGCTGTGGTATCCCAAGGGATTATATGCTGCTGCCTTCTACATATAGACACAGCAAGTCCAGCTATGCCGAAGAGTCCAGGTCCTGATTTTTCCCACATTTAGTTGAACTTGAAATGTTCTGTTTAAAATAAGTCTTTATGGAATTCCTTCCTTGTATGTAAAATAGCTTTATTTAAAGGCAAAGTGAGATAGAAAGTTGCTGGTTAAGGTGGATGGCTAGCTTTTTACAGGCCAAGTGCCTTTTCTGGAGACCTTTTATTCTAACGAGTAAATCGTCATTAAGGGACACTCTGTTTAAATCTGATCATGGCCCCATTTCAGCAAAGCACTTAGTGTGCGCTGAAGTATGCGGGAAGTCAGTGAGATTACTTGGATGCTTAAAGTTAAGCAAGTGCAGTATTGAATTGGGATGTGCATGAGCACCAGATTAGTTGCTGCACAAGTACAGACCTTATTACTCAAAGTTAAATATTTTGAATTCTTTTTTAATCTTCTTAATGGGAAAGTGAGTAGGCTGCCTTGAAACTCCCTTTCTTGCCAAATTCCATTTCTTAAATCAAAGCTCACATTTGAGTTACATGACCACAAAAAGCATTATAAACTAATAAACCTCTGAATTTGTTTACAGTTGTGTAAATTGAAAAACAGACAAACCAGCTTAAGATTTCTTTGTTCTTATTTTTCCTTTTCTTTTTCTTTTTGTGTTTGCTTTCAGGCTTGGGCCTTTGAACTGTGTTCTTTCCTTGGCCTTATTATGCTCCTCCCTAGGTTGAGCAGACAGGGAGGACTTGTGACTGCAGCCTGTACCGAACTACACAGCTAGCCTTGTTACCTCTGTGCACACAAACTCTCTTCAAAGAAGCTACTGTCTTCTGTCAGTAGAGGTTAATATGTCCAGAGTGATGTACCTGCCTGACCCAGCCTGTTATCAGAAGGCTTAAATGTAGCCCTGATTGTAGAGGGCTGTAGAGACTGCTTCTTAATGTCACCATGTGGTGATTTGCTCGGTGTATAATTAGTAAATTTGTGTTCTCCCTGATTCCCTTCTTGCTTCGGTGGGAAGAGCAGAATGTACATTGTAAGCGGAGAGCGCGAAGGCTCTACATGCATAACAAAAACAAATACAGTGACGGTACCTTAGGGGAAGAAAGAGCAGAGGTCTCTAAACAAGCTTTTGTGTGTTATCTCCAGCAAGCTTATAAGAGAATTCACAGCATGAATTTGTGTGTGTGAGATCATTGGCTTGAGCATGTAGGCTTTAAGGTCTGGTACAAATTGTATTTGTTAGTATTGCCTCTTGTCCTAAATTCTACCCAGAAAGTGAGATCTTGAAGCTATGATAGTTTCCTGTCCTATTTATTTATTTCTAAATCTATTAAGTTTGTTACTCTTAAATGGAAAAGACACCAAAGCAGAGGAGAAGGAGCTCTGCCCATCAAAACAGGCCTATGGAAATATCCCTAGCTAAAATAAACAGAGCTTTACTGGGCACATTTAGGATTCAGTCAGGATGCAAGGAGTACCCAACCCATAACAGGCTCAGCAGCTGCAAAGTTTGCTTTTCAGGCATTGTGTAAGAGATGCACAAAATTAATCTTTTATCAGGGATTCTGCTGCCACATTACAATTGGTAAATATTGGGTATGCATAATTTTTTGCCATAAAAGCAGAGAAACTTGAAATACAGTGGTCTTTTAATAGCGCAGTGTGAGCGAATGGAGAATACCTCAGACTCCAGTGCAAAATCCATATACTGCCAGCCTACAGGAAACATCTCTGTCCATCCTAGGGCAGAGAATTTTTCAACTGGTGTGCTAAAACTATCCTGGCCACTGTGGTTTCTGATCGAAGTCACTTAGTGTTTGTGTTTCCTGAAGTCAAAAGTTAGTGCCATGTAAACGGACGCGCTGCACCTAGGCTTCTCTACAGTATCTGAGTCTACAATTATTCACCCATTCAAATGGACCAGAAAGTTGTGTGAAGTTCTGTTCCTGCGCACTGCAAACCCCTCTGTGCCTCATTTGCAGAGCTTATAATTCTGCAGCGGGTGGCTTTTAGGGACACTGTTGTCTAGCTCAAGCTTCTGGGGCTTCTGTTTTGGTCCTGGAGACCCTGGAGAAACTGTACAAATAAGGTTTACAATGAATGTCCGTCTGAGCATTGCATTTTTCCATAGACTTGGTGTAACTTTCAGGGCCTTTACTTCCGCTGCAATATGTGTCTTCCTAGCCTACCTTTCTGCACTTTTCTCACTCCTCAAGGTTGTGTTTTATTGTTTTTTAGAGTCCCTGTTATGGATTATTGCCTTTGAGCAATGTCATTAGATGGTTACTCCTTTCTGCCTCTTGCAACACATCTGAGGGGGCTATCTATCCTATAAACACTGATGTAAGCGCAGCTCATGTAGAAACTTCGAGGATTGCTGAGGTGGTAGAGCCAGTGAAAGGCAGCAGAGAGGAGGTTGGTGGTGCTGAGGTGCCGTGCTGTCAGCCGGCCACGCTGCTGCTGCGGGGTGATGCTGATGGCAGAATTCTGGTAAGATGAAATGGAGAATTAAGCTGCCCCTTTCTTCAATAGTATAGAGTTGAAGAAGAGCTTCCCTGAAAGATGTCATCCACAGAATTATCTTCATATCCAGTTTTCTTTTGAATTCTTGATTTTTTTTCTTTTTTTTTTTTTTGTCTTTCAAGGCAGCTCCATGGATATGTTAGGTGTTGATGTTGTTTTATGTATACATGATCTGAGGAAAGTTCTTTTATATGATAAAGAAACTTTTCTCACTGGGGCAGTGTTCTCAGTGGTTTCTGAAGTGTCAGTTAGCAGCCTATCTAATTTCTGTCAGTAAGCAGTAGAATTTGGCCATAATTTCTCAGAAATCATAGTCTCCACTGGATATCTGTCTCTGCATTGCACCCCGTTTTGTCACTCTCCCAGCAATTCATTCTCACTTGGATGAGACTGTGGCCGTTGGAGCCATATTGTAAGAAAACTGCAGGCCTGAAGGGCTGTGAGCTAATGACTAATCCTGCAGATGCAGGTGCATGTGCTCATTCAAAAGGAAAGCCCCTGCAACTCCAGACCTGGGAATAGCTTTACAAGTTAGACCCAGGTCACTGAAATTTATAGCAATGGCCATGCCTTTAAGTCTTTTCATCAGGTATTAAATGTTTGCAGGCTATGACCTTGAATAGATAGGGGATAAAGACATCTGGGCATGTTCTTTCTCTACCCCTATACCATTTTCCTTCCTGCTGTAGTCCTTGCTTCTTTGCCTTGCTTTTGCTTCAGTCTTTCTGATTACTCCCTTTTCAGTGCATATTCTATTGTATACTTTAGCCTAGTTTCTATAATCATTTTTAAATCTTGCCTATGTTACCATTCAGGTTTCTTGTCCCACTTTGATGTTTATTTTTAATGAGGGACAATTAACATTAGTATTAGTGTGATATGATATTTCATGTGCTGTTATTCTGCCACAGATACCTTGTCTCTTTTTTCTTTGTTTTAAAACATTAATTTCAGAGGATTCATTCTGCAAACTGTAAAATTTACTCATTTAAGGAGTCAAGTTCCTCCTGTATCTTTCCTTTTTGGAAGAAGAAGAGAAAGGCATCTTTTATAGAAAGCAGGTACATAGAGCAATGTGTGCAAAACTCTAAGGCTGATCATGGTGAAGAACACTAGCTTCAGCAGACACTTCAGGTATTGTTCTCTGGTTTTTGTAGGACCTGAAAGTAGAATATATGCAAGAAATTAAGCAGTTGCTTAAGGATCGGTGTTGGTGAGATGCTGTGTTATTGCTGTGTTGGCACTGTTAGCACTGGTGGCTGGGACAGCTGCAATAAATCTTAATGGCATCAGTGGGAAAGACTGATCAAAGTTTTAGGTAATTTTTCAGCTTTGTGCTTCATTCTTGTGTATCAGGAATTTCTCACTCTCTGCCGCCTTTCTTTTTTGTTTGTAATGGTTTTCTTTGTGGTCAAAGAGAAACTGTAGTATCCCAAGAGGCAAAGAAAAAATGAGGAAACTCTTCAGTGACTAACATGAGGAGACGACTGCTCAGATAATGAGGTTCATTAAATATGGTGCAAATAGTGGTGCAAATGCTTTCGTCAGTCAAGTGGCCCTTCAGAAGACTTTGGAGCCAGGATATTTCCTTTCATCATCGGGGCTTTGTTGAGGTGCACTGTTGATTAGGAACATAAATGTCAGGCTGTCAGTGTGCCAAGTTGGGACTGTGTGTCTGAATAGACTCCCAGCAGGAAAATCACTGAGCTACGCTAAACAGGTGAAATAAGGTGGGAACTGAGAGAGAAAATCACTGTTAATAGAAGACAGCTGACTGGGGAAGAATAGTGACAAAAATTCTCATTATGATTATGTGCTTCATGATAGATGTCATCTTTTCTCACTGCATATTAAGTGTATTCTGAGGAAAGAGAGTGAACTGAAAGTTCACTTTTTGCACCTTCACTGAGACTCTGCACTAGTCACTATTGCAGACACTCAGAATGTTCTAAGAAAGTCTTTTTGCAAGGTGCTTTTCTCCATTGTACATTTAGCAGGTAGAGAGTTGTGTCCTTGCAGACAGAGGAGTCTGGATACTGCAGGACTGTCTGCCTACTCACTAAACTTACACACCAGGATGAGTCCTGGACAATATAAGGTAGTAGGACTTAAGAGTCTTTTAAGGTCAAGTCAGGTAATTTAAAAGCAAAAGCCAGGTGGCACAATTTTTCTAACACAGGGTCATCAAAATGCAAACCTCGGTACTGAGGCAGGGTGAGATGGCTGGCATTGGTGCAATTGCTCCCGGTCATATTCTTGTATATTTAGAGATTGTAAGGCTTACCTACCCAGGGCTGGCAGGGCAGAGACTCCCAGTCTGATACCTGTGCTGTCACATTCATGGGTTACTGTGTCATTTGGACATACTGACTTATGCCTAAAAGCGTTTCTGTTCCCTGTAATGCAGTTAGAGCCAAAAGTTGTCCTTGTGCTGAGTTAGAAATATGAGCTATTGCAGAGAAGACCATGATTGAGTCTTGCTTATACTGAAATCCTTTTGTGGGATCTTTAATGTAGGTATCTTTATCTCTGCTTGCTGCTTCTGACTTCTTTGGTTGCGTTGGCCCCCGTGTACACTTCTGGCCTTGTCAGTTACTAGCTTTCTAAATAACAAAACCTCCAGTGCAGCCAGCCAGTCGAACAGTGAGGCTGTGTGTGTGTGGCAAGGTAATGGCTATGGCATGCTTGAAGTGGAAGTGACCCTGTAGTCTTTGGAAGATACTGAGAACGTGGTGGCTGAAAAATCAGTGTGAAGTCACCCTCCACCATCTGTGACAATCACGGCAGCTGAGGGGCTTTGCAGTGACTTCTTACACCTTCCCAGCACGTGTTTTGGCTTACACAGGACCAGGCAGGAGCACAGTGTACAGCGTAAAAGGCCTGGCCGCTCCAGGTATGCTGTGCTGTGCTGTGCCGTGGTGGCACCACGGTACTGCCAGCTGCGGCAGCACTGGTAGGGTGGGCTCCTTCAAAGGCTGAGGGTTTTCACAGCAGCTTGGGTTTGGGGCAATATACTGGTGTTGGCTGTGTGCGTGTTTAACGGAACAGCTTCTTCAAACAGCTCCTAGCCCTTATTTTAATGATTTTTAAATAAAAGTTTTAAGGAAGGGTGTTACGGGTTCTTTTGAGTGCATCTATTTGCAGAAATGGCTTTCATTTTCATCTCCTTCCCCCTGCCCTTTTGTGTTGTGTGGTTTGTTTCTCTGGGGTTTTTTATTGTTTGTTTGTGCCGAGACCTTTCTTCATTTGCAGTTTGATTGATCCTCCTTCTTTCAATTCTGCATTGGCTGGCTGTGTATGGAACCCCGCCTGGCTTCAGCTGAGACAAAATCGACTGCACACAATTTCCCTCTGACAGCTTGTACAAGAGCAAACATTTCCGAAGAGCTGAAAGTCTAGAAATTCAATCAGCGGAAAACCTACTGTGTGGAACAGCTTTGCTAGTGCTACAGCTCCCTGCTGGGTAGAAAAGCAATCCAGTTACAATAAATCCTTAAGAGTGGAGTCATTTGGGTAAAAGGAAAAACAAAAGCTGGTTTATACAAACTGATTGAAGTCAGACATTTTGACTTCCCATTGAAAAAGGAGTCAAGGCCCTGCCTTGCTTGGTAATTTAAAGGGGAGACTGGCTCCTTTAATCATTCTCTAGGGCAGGGTTCTTAATATTTTGCTTGCGGAAGAAATATAAAGAGTTTTCAATTTAAGTTAAAATATCTACTTTGATATCAATATTGATGCAATAGTTGACTATGAGATGAGTTGGTCCTGAATGCTGCAGCCAGAGGTGAAGGCACAGTTCTGCTTCCAGGCACTCTGATTTTGTTCCACTGCAGTTACAGAAATGTGCAACTAGGTTAAAACTGGGATCAAAACCAAGGCTTGCATGTCTTGCCAGGACAGCTTGGGCAACATTTTGTGCTATGTTGCTGGTGTGTCATGAGCTTATGAAGCTGTTGATGCAATCTGGGCTGCCTGACAGACTCTTCTGACTGAAGTTAAGAGTTGTGCCTAGCAAGTTCTCTTTGTATTAATTTTGTTTCCTTCTTTAAATATAAACTATTAAAAATTAGCAGCATTAAAAAATATTTGAGATTACAATAACAAGGTTAACTGAGATGCCAGTAATGACTGTGGTGCAATACTTTTCCCCGTTTGTATTTATATATTTAAATGAAGGTAGCTTGGGATAACAGCCTCCTCGTCATTTTCCTTTATTTTAACAACTATTTGCACCACTCCTCTTTGTGGGATTTTCATACTGGAGCATATTAAATGGACCAAGCATCTTGACTTGAAAAATTAAGGAAACAATCTTCATAAAGTCAAGTGGGCAAAAGTAAACTGACTGGAAATACAGATGTTTCCTTCCTCCTTAAATGCCTTTTAGGTGTTTGCATAAGACTAGGTAAAATTTTTCTGGGCAAATGTGAATTTTGAAATGCTGCTGTCCCTTTAATAGCTGCACGGGGTCAGTCAAGCCTGCTGCCATGGAAATAGTCTGAATTCAACTGTCAGCTCTCCTCCTTCCCCACCCAAACGTGTCTGGTCCTCATGGAAAATATTAAAGATTGTATAAACATTGTAAAGGATTTCCACTGGCCCTTCTGTTTAAATAAGATGCTGTAAATCATAGTACATGAGCACAAAACTTTGCCACAAAGAATGAATTAAATGGTTTTAAAGAAAGAAGGTAAGGCAGGATGTTAACCTAGTAAGACTTAAAACTCCCGTTTGTGTCACTTGCTAGTCACAACCACAAGAGGAAGGCTTTGTGGACCTGTGATATACCTGAAGTACCCTAAGTTTCTCTTCCAGTTCTCTCCTGTCCTCTATGGAAAGGGAAAGTGACTCTTGATCCCAAGTGATCCCACTTTGTGTTTTCTGCTAGTCATGGAATTGTGTTTTCTATGCCACCTGTTCAAAGTGGGGCTGTGCCTTTCCAAGGGGAGCACACTGATGACTTGCTAGCTCTAGTGATGTGCTCAGAACATGGAAATATTGGTCTTAAAGCTTGTGACAACATCCAATATCCTTGGTTTGGTTTGCTTCTGACACTGCTGGTTTTGACTTCTCCTGTTGTTAGATGCATGCACCGTATATGAAATCATATATAACATCATATCTGGAGATGGATCCCTGGCATTCAGAGTTATCTTGGACTACCTGTGCACTTGGGAAACCTGAAACAAAAGATTCAGTTTGCTTACCTAAGACCTGTGCACTGATCTTTCTCTGGGTTTAGTCACTGCAAGAAGTGAAGAAGAGAGCTGCTCCAGACAGCAATGCTTGGTGAGGTCTTCTCTACTGCAAGCACTCACAGGTGGCAAGAAATAAATCCCTGCATGCCTTTTGGAGTGCATCTTCCCGGTCCAGGGCAGGCTGTGTGAGTCTTCATAGCACTGGGAGGCATAAGCGGTGATCTCTGCTAGAGTGCTGCAGAACAGTAATAGGGAACAGTAATACTTGTTAATGGAAATAGTTGAACAAGGGAAAAAAAAAAAAAGACATTGAAGTCAGTCCTTCAAATATTAGCTCCCATAGTGCTTCAAAACCCCAGGTTTGGCCTGGTCACTGCAAGGTAAATTCCTTTGTTTCAGACTAAGGAGCTACATATATATTCTGTGAGACTGGGATTATATTTTTCTATCGGTGTTTCTTCAGAGGAAACTGGCAAAATTAATCTTTTTTTTTTTCCTTAAAGTTTCTGTTCTCCTTGCAATATAACAAACAAGCACCCACACTCACACATTCTCTCTCTCTCTCTCTCTCTCTCTCTCTCTCTCTCTCACACACACACACACACACACACACACACACACACGTCATCAGAAAACCAAACATTTTCCTTAAAATGGTGAAAAACAGCCATATAAGCCCACCCAGGACCCTTGGATGTCTCTGGGTATCCTCTGGCCAGTTCAAGACAAAACCATACCATTGGTCCAGTGTTTACAGTGTTGCATATATAGAATGTCAGGATTGCATCGAAATGAGGATCTGCTCCATCACAGCAGACTGAAGTAGTTAGCTGGGGTTTTTCTCCTGTCTGTGTGTATCAGCAACGTCCTGTTCGAGGAATACATCTGAAAGATTTTTGTCCAGACTTTTAGTGTTATGGGAAACACTGTTGAAAATACATTGATGGTACCTTTGACAGTTAAAAAAAAAAACCAAAAAACCTACAACAAAACAAAAAAAAAACCCAAAAGAAAAAAAAAAAGCCCTGTTTGGGAAAATTTTCAAGATTTTTACTTGCTTTTAATTTGTCTGAGATTGGAAAGGAATTACAAGTTTCTGAGAGCAATCAGTACTGCTGGGCCCCTACTCCCGAGACCATTTAAAGGAGACACACTTGAAAGGTTTGTGAGCTGGCTTGTCTATAGGTTGGATTTTTTTCTTTAGTAAATTTCAGCAAAAGTAACTTAGCCTATTGAATGTAAATTTTCAATGTATAGAAACAGCTGAGAGTCCAGCAAACTTACTGAAAAGACAGATGTATGGGTTCCTCTGTAGTTAACGGAAAGCAGAAACATGGTATAAAGTCTTGCTATAGGTGCAGATTTCTAAGTCTTTATTCAGGCAAAGCATCATCAGCTTTAGGAGCAACCTCAGATTGTAGTACTTTTTTTTTTTTTTTTTTTTTTAAATGTAAAGCCTCAATTGTCTGCTGCTTGCTATTGTGCTTCATCTTATGCTGGGGAAACTTCAGCTCTTTTTGCCAGCAGCCTCTAATGATAGCTACTAAGTTTTTGTTAGTGGGTTGTTTTGGGTTTTTTTGGTGGTAGTGGTTTTTTGTTTTTTGTTTTCCTTTTTCTTCTAGTTATCATTCACTATCTTTTTTCATCCTAAAGGGCAAATTATTTTTCTGTCACAAAATAGTCCCAGTAGGGCTCATCTGAAACTAAATGCAGACTATTGCCTTTATTTCATATCATGTATTTTGGGATTCTTGGTTTGTTTTTATTTCCTTACTCTGTTCTGGTGTATGCAAGAGAGAAGGAGTGTGTAATTAGCGCTAGAACATGCGCTTTGACAGCTGTAAAGAAACAGGGCAGAAGCCAGAGCGTACGCTGAAGGCAGTTCCTGGCCGGAGTGCTGCAGCCCGGGGGTAGCTCAGAACCTGCCGTCTGACAGAGGCTGCAGCCTTGCCACCCAGCCAGTGGTTCTGGGAGGGCTTCCCAGCCCTTCCACGCACTGACCCGTCCTCCTAGTCCAGATGCGTTGGGCTGTTTGGAGGCAACTTAGAACTCGGATCTTACAGGTGCACTGTTTGGAGAGTCTGGTAAGCTTTTGAATTCGTGGAGCAGAATTTAAAATCTGATTCTGTGCTGTTAGAGAAAAGGGCTCAGTAATGGTTTCCGCTTCTGTGTTGTCCCCTCTCTGCTCTCCTGACTTTTTCCATCTTGGCCCTGCTCTGCTACTGTGGAAATCTTCAAGTCCACAGACTAGATCTGAGTTATCTGAGCAGCTCTGCCATTTGCTCTCCTGATGAAGTTTCCTGCCACTCTGAAATGTGGTGAATGACCTCAGTAATACGGTATTTTACTTACAACACCACAAGGCTTGAGGATGCCTTCCATGTTATTCCCTAGAGGAAATGATCCATCCCCAAACTGTGAGTGAGGCAGGAGAGATGATTAGAAATTATTTTATGAGGAACCACATTTTATCCTGAAGAAATCTGATTTTAGTTCTGGTTTTACCAGTGTGTTTGGGGGATAATTATTCTGGAAAGAAGGTGTGAATGGGAGTAGCAGCAGCTGCAGTGAGGAGACTGTTGGGCTGGTGCAATGAAAGTGGATGCAAAGTGTCGTGCTTGGAAATGAGCAGCAGTGAAAAATGAAAAATGCCACATGTTGTACTAGGGTACAACAGCTCCTATTTGAACCATTCAGGAAAGAGACCCTGCGTTGTTGCTGCTGCAGAAGTAGGGCTGACTGGTTTAGTTTCTCCTCTTCCATATAAACCCTTGGAAAAAACCAAGCAGGAGAACACACCTGTTTGTCTGAAACCCTAAACACTCTTTACATTTTCATTGTTACATGAGAGATGCCAATGACTGTGTAGTGGGATAGATGCCACCCCCCCAGTATTTTCTTTCTCACTGTTACTTGTTTTGTGTGAAATCTGCAGTTCACTGGTGTAGGAACTTCAGACTTTTATACAAGAACTGCATTGGTGGATTTTTAGGATTTTATGTATGAGGGGGGCAGGAAGGAATTTCACACTGTTGTTATATTTTCATTTGTTTTGATTTGATATCCATCGCAACGGAGGGCAGAGCACCACTGAGAGAGGTGCTGCCAGGTGTGGCTTCCTACTGCTTTCTAATTCTGTGATCACAGAACACCCGATTCTGCAGTCCTTGCACAGACAAGTCTCCCACAGATTTCAGTGGGAAATTTGCGTGCATCAGGGATAAAAGAGCGGGCCCCAAGTTGTGTACAATGATGCAATCTGATCCTCCTGCTGTGGAAATTGATGTAATCGCATTCTCTCCCTCCCTCCTTTTCTCAACCCCTCTCCCTACCAGCCCCTGGTGAGTCCCGGGGGGCTTCTCACCAAACGGAGGGGAGGATGCAGCTGTGTGCTAAAGCAGCAGGGGAGGGGAGACCTGCTAGAAAAATTTATGAAGGGTTGCATCCTAGATGTAACCCTAGAAAACAGCTAAGAACACGGACCTGCCTGCCCTGAAAAACATAATCACCTTCTCTTGCTAAATGAGCAAATGTGTCTTCTCTATAATTGTGACGTTTGTGATGTGTCCTCCTGCATATGTTGTAAGGCTGAATTAAAGTGCTCTGTGAATTGAGCAATCTCTCCGCTGCCTTCATTAATTCCTCTGCACTGTTATTGTTGACAGTCTCTGCTTTTCAGTGGTGCTTTTGTGCCCTGGCACAGTGCAGGTTGCTTGGGAATATCAAACCTCGAGAATGCTGCGCTTTGTTGCTGGGCAAGCTGGGCGACCTCTTGGATGCTTCCCTTGGCTTTGCCATTTACATGGGGGTTTGGGTTTATTTTTTTTCCTTTGGGAATTCTAGGCTCAGCTGAATTTGTTCTGTGTTTTGCGGAAGAAAGGGCTTGTTAAAGAATTCCTTGATGACTTTGAAGTGAACTATTTATTTTCTCTCAAGGCTTATTCAGTGTAGCCATTTGCCCTCTCTCCTCTGTTTTTTCACCCCAGTGTTTCCTGAGCTACAAGCATTCTTGGAATATATTAGTTGTAATGAGTTATGTGGGCATCAAAAGTTTTCTTTGAAACTATATGGCATCAACATCTGTTAGCTCTTAGAGAACAGAGATGCAGACAAAGGGGCTGATGGGGGGAGGGAGGAAAAAGATATTAAATTCTGGAGTATGAAGTCTCCGGCTCAAAGACTTAGGGGGAGGGGAAGGGGAAATCTGCTAAACTCTGCAGCTTTGATGTGGTCCTCTGGCCCTGGGATTCCTTTTATGGGAATGTGCGTGGCAGACGGTCCCGCAGGCCCCTTGCCCGCTCTGCCCAGTCTGCCCGCCCACCCTGCCTGCCCAGGAAGAGTTCCCTCCCAGCAGCCTGCCCAGCCTGAGCATAAATCCTGACACAGCCCTTGTTGCTACAGTAACATTTTCAAGGAGAATGCCCTGTGCTTAGTTTTCAGCTGTTGAGATGGGGAATTCAAATTCCTAACAATAGAGGTAACTCCTAAGTAAAAATTAAAGTAAAATACATGTTTGGAAGTGAACTTTTTATTTGCTTATAATCCTTCTGACCCTGTGGATCGACATGCAACTGTTACCTAAATCAAGTTTTTAAATGGTGTGTCTGTGGGTTTTTTATTGCCTGCAATTAAAAAGCATGTGTCTGTTTCTATGTGCGCAGCATCAATCAGCATTCGGGCACGATCACTGATGCTGTACTACTTACAGGAATGTGTGGGGATGGGTTCTGCTTTTTCTTTTATCTTTTTCTGCAGAGCCTGTCTGTCCTACATGCCAGGGAGCAGACAAAAAGCATAAAAGAAACCTCTGTCTGTCTTTTCTTCTTCTTGACTCTGTTTTGAGCCATAATGATGGTGGCATTGTGCTTCACTGTGACTTCCTGGCCATTAAACCCCTGACCAGTTACAAAATGATCAGTTGCCATACCTGGGCTTTGTGGACAAAGAGGTGGTTTAAAAAGGAACGTGAACCATCTGTTTTGCCAGCACCTCCTGTTGACAGATTTATGGACCAACATTAGCATATGTGTCCAGGGTCACACACCTGTGCTTCCTCATAAGGTAATATTATTTAGCAGGGTGTGTTTTCGTCCTGAGGATTCGGAGCTCTTTGCAAAGGTGGGCATCAAGAATTCTGTTTTACAGTTGAAAAATGAAGGTACAGAGAGATTTGAGTGACTTACCCTACACCACACAGGGAGTCTGTGGTGGAGCAGTTATTGAATCCAGGTTTCCTCCAGCTGCATAAATACACGTCATCCACTAGCAGGAAAAGACTTGAGCTATAAACATAATAGAGGAGCATTGATTATCATTGTAGGGGAGATTTAAGCCCTTGTGCTGTTCAAAAACCTGCGCCATGTAGGAAGACACTGGCTATTATCACAAGAAAAGTTTGAAATGCAGTTTGTTAGAGCTGTAATGATCACTGCAGTCAGTGGAAAGAGTACCCTTGATTGCAGTGGTCGCATCCTACGAGCAAGGTGTTCTGCAGTCAAGCTTTGTAGCTGTGTTCTGTGTTTCCCAGCCTGTGTAAAATCACCTCAATACACTTAAGTCTGTTTGTTAAAGAGTTTCTTGGTAACCAAATCTGTCATGAAAGAAAGTTGAACAGAAAGTCATTTTTATTACGTAGCTATGCCTGTCTGTCTGCTGTGGTGAAGAAGCCCGAAATAAGCAATTTGGAGGAGTCAGTTTGCTTCTCCAGGCTGGAAGGTAGATGAAGATCTGTCCTTTCATTTACTTTCTTAGACTTACTCATCAGTATAATCTATGTTGAAGATAAGCTCTCTGGGGACATGGGACAATTGATTTCGCAATCAGCAAAGAGATTAGAGGATAGCTAGAAGAACAAAGTCAGGTAAATAGCTGAATCTGTAGAGTGAGTTCATTTATGCTTCTGAAGTAGCTTCAAAGTGAATTTAAATATAGCAATAAGCAGTCATTTCTTGTTTCAGTCCTATTTCATCTCAAAGACTGATGATCTTCTTTAGTTGGAGATGGTTGGACTCTTCTGTTGGAAAGTAACTGCTGAATCCATACGTGTATTCATACAGTTGCTTTCAATTATAACATCTCTTATCTGGCAAAAGTCCGTGAAAAACGGTGTCTCACTATATCACCTTAAAAAGTAGAAGCTGTAATAGTTCCAGAACTCCAATAATGTTAATGAAAGATGTCACTTTGCAACACCTAGCAAGAATTATTAAAGATACATGAAATCCAGGGTGAAAACATCATGGAAACAGTAATGTTGTCTTGAAACTGGTATGTTCTAAATAAAACTGTTCCCTAAATGGATCATACAGCTATCTGCAGGTCTTAATGTATATTGGATAATTTTATCTGTTAATACTTCTTTTTGATAGCTACAAGTAATATTAAGCAAGTCCATAGTATTTTAAGCTATTGTTGCTGGTTTGTCTTTTTTTTATTTTACTTCTACAGACTTTTGTGTGTGTGTTCGACATAAGTGTGTGTACAGGACATAAATAGATATATATGGGCATGCTTATCTTCAGCAGCACATAGGAATCTTGTGGTCCATCACATAAAATGAAGAATCTGGTAGCTTTTGTTGAATGCACGTTGCAGTGACTGACCACTAAAAGAAGATTCTCATTTGCCCGCTGCAGCAGAAAAATAAAACCTACCTGCAAAGACTATGTTTCAGTATTGCCACTACCTGCTTGTCATAGGCTGGAGAAAAGAAATGCATCAGAAGAATGAAGAAAGGTTTTGTGTATTATCCTGTTGGGAAGCCTGGTCCAAGTGTTGGATTAGGACTAGGGTGATGCAGTTGCATGTTGCAAGCAACCTGGAACAAAAAAGTACCACACATTGTATGTCCTTCACAAAGGCTTTTTTTTAAGTGCCCATCTGCTTTGCACCTTGACTTCTTCAGGAGTCTCTCAGTCATGTTCCTATGGATGGGATATCCTTAAAAGCATATCATACAACTACTGCTTGTACCCATTTGAGGCTCTGTAACAGGGATATAAAGATATTTGGGATATTTTTTGCCTCATAAGCTTCTAATAGTCCACAGTTCTTAGTGACTGGGGATTAAGGGGTTGGGTTTTTTGTTTATCCTGTCTTTATCTTCACAGTGTTTTACCAGCAGCTGGAATTGCTCTACACTCACCTTCTGTGAGTTGAAACTGCAGGGGCTACAGTTCTGTCAAATTGGGGTTTATAGATGGAGTAATTTTGAACTCTATTACCATATTATTATGGCTGGAGCTACTGCTCCTAGAGCAGAAACAACCAAACTGAATGCATTTGTCCACTTCACCATCATAGTTTTTGAGCTGGTAATATTAGTGTGAACTTTGTGCTAAGGTACCAAAGGATGAATTTCAGTATCTGCTGTGCTCCACCCATTGTGTTCTGCTATCTCTGTTAGGAAGACCGTAACTTTGGACATGGAGTCCATCATGGCAGATGAAGGCCATAAAATCCTAAACCAAAGCAACTAAACCTGTCCGGAATCATCTGTCAGAGATCTTAGAGGAGAAATCTGTTTTCTTAACAACTCTACCTGCTGTGATTATATTACGAAGAAATTTTATATGAGAGAAGCTTCCATGCGTGGTGGAGGAAGAAAACCCCATCTGTAATGGATCACAGAGCACCAGGTTCTTATTTCAGAGGAAGAAAACATAGGAGTTGAGCTTGCTGCCTCTGCTTAACAAGCTGCATTATAGCAGTTGCAATGTGTATTTTAATGTTGGTTTAAAGTTTAGCCACCTTGATTTCTCCAAGTGTGAGCTTCTTTATGCATTCTTTGCTGAAGGTTGAATCCTGGCGAGTTATCTTTATTGTTAAATTATCCAGAATGACAAAGGAAAAAGAAAAAGTGAAATCTCATGGTTGCTGAAGGAAAAGTAAAATATGCTGTAGGATAAACAATATTAGGCTTAAACTGAGGCATAAATGTGTGTTGCTCTATAGTGTTTTTCTATATGGTATATACTCTAATTCTTAATTGTATTTGCTTGATTTCATTTTTCATTATAGTGAGGCTTGGAATATATACTTCTTTTGTTTAAGGCCCTGGGTATATAGATGACTTGTGAACAGAGAAGGAAAGAAAGCTTTTGTCCTAAACAGGACACTGTAATACACAAGTGTGGTTTATTTGAAAAGGCTTATGAGGGGGTTCTTCAAGCATTTTTGAAAGAGAATGATATGAAGGTTTCACTTCCAGTTGTGGAGAGAGACAAATGTGTGCCCAAAATGTGTTATCTTTTCCATGTAAGCAGTGATCACACAAAATGGTGTGCACAATGTCCACTTCTATGTGTATTTGACTGCATGGGTCTGTATGCTTGGATGTTGCTAACCTAGCAAAATGTCATCTTCAAGTATGTCTGACTATAAGCAGTTTGATTGTTTATTTATTTATTTAATCTATCAAGTTTTAAGCCTGGCTGTAAAGCTGTATTTGTAAAGAATAATGATCACCTCAGATAACTGAATATCTGCTTTCACCTATATTCTCCTAAAATAGATTATACCCTTTTTTTAGGTGTAAGTAGGTTTCCTAATAGTGAAGATTATGCTTGAACTGATCATAGTTATGCATGGCTGTGTTTCTAGTCCATGGGAAATTTCTGATACCTCAAGGGGAGCTAGGTTCCTCCCATCAGTTGTTTTTTGAAAAAGTCTTTTACCTCTTTCTTTTTAAATTTGGACAAGATTAAAAATGAAGCAAAACAGTAATAATCACTACTTCTGAGTTTGGATGGGTTTCCTTGAAGCATCTTCAAGAGACTAGGTTTTCAAACTCTGTCAAGGACTTGCTATATAAAAATAAGACTTAGTTTGGAAACTTGCTTCCTACAAGTGAGACTAAAGAATTCAGAATAGCTGCTTAGCAGTTGAGAGAACCCTTGGGCATTTGGATGAAAGGCCAGAGGCTGTTGTCATTCTCTTGAACCTCTATTTCTTGGAATTGTTTTTCTGTCTACATAAAGAATGAAAGTTTGTGCATAGGTGACATGGCGTTCTTGTTGGCACCTATTTCAAAACCATTGTAAAATCTATTCCACAAGATATTAGAGTTGCCACATATCTTCTCCCTTGCAGTCCTGTTGTGAAACACGGCTTTTCAACTTTGGTCTTTCCAAAAGTACTGGAACTTTATTGTATCAATATGAGAATAAAGAGAGAAAAAAATGCGTGGTTCAGTCAGATGGTTAAAAATGCGTAGGAAAGTGTTCTTGGTTGACAGTTTGTCACTTTGCATGTGTTTTACTTGGAGAAAGTGGTGGATGTGATATCTTGATAAGAACTTCACTAAAACAGGAAATGTGTGCATATTTGCTGCCAAAAATGTGGAAAATGAGTATTGTAAGGCTAAATCAAACGATTTTAATGAGATGTTTGAAGAAGGAGAGGCAAAGCAACTTGTTTCTACTTGAGAAGAGCAACACCTTTTAGAAAAATGTTAATTAACACAATATTGACTGTGATGTAATACAAGGAGTGAGGGGGTCCAAACGTTAAAAAAGTGTTTGTTACCATGATGACCTATCTAAAGCAAAGGTTATCCTTTGATATATCTAATACATCTGTGAATGTTGCTGTCTCTGCTTACTCTAAAAGCAAAGCTGGTTTTGATACCATGTTAGTCCAAATGTGGGTTGCTAAAATGCACGCTCTGTTCGCAATCTGTAGCTTTGGCTCTTACATGTCATGGAGAGCAGCGTGAAAAGGCAGAGCAGGGACAGGTAGAAAGCATCATACTGGTGACCAAGATTAAAGAAGTGAGTTGGCATAGGGGTGAGGAGGTAAGGCCAGGAGATGTGAACGCAAATACATCTGGAAGGGTGAAGACAAGGAACTTAACCTCAATGTGAAGGCAGAAAGGGAGCCAGTGAAGGCATCAGAGGAATGAAGCCATGTAGGCAGAACAATGTATGAGGATTCGGATGGCAGCATTTTCAGATAGCTGGTGAAGAGGAAGTCAGTAGCTGGAAGCCCCAGAGTGAGTGCCTGGCCTTTAGTCTCCAGAGACTTGTATCAGTAAGAAAACTGCTCAGGGTGGTTAGGGCTAACATTGGGGTTAAAAAAATAAAATTCTGAGTTAGAATTAATTGGAGTCCGATTGCATGGCAAAGGTGGGAAACGAGTGACAAGTGCCTGACTTGTTACCAGTTAAATAGCAGCTCTGGGGTGTGGGAGCTTTTAAAGATTGTTTTTCTTCCTCCTGTATCTATATAGTCAGCAGCAGTTCTGAGGGAGTTGCACTTATTAACTCCTCCCTCCACCTTCACCCTGTTAAATCTGAGCTGAGTACAGCAGCACCCATCAGAATGGCATATATGGGGCACAAGGTCCTTTCTCCACAGGCCAGGCAGCCAGCTGTTCAGCGTTTTGAAACAGATGTTTGAGCCTGAATCTTGGTCATTCTGTGTGATTTGTGTTGGTAGCTAACAGAGGCCAACTTATTTATCTGGGAAACTCCTGGTGAGGTAGAGACGCCTACTCTCGATGGGTTCCTGTTTAAGCAAGCTATGGAAGTGGCATGCTGGAATAATCCTTCTACGTAAATGTTTCTTTTCTTTATTCTTTCAAGTGCTTGCTGACCTCATTTAGATAGTATTTCACAGGGTACATCTGTTTTTGGTTGTTTCATGACTCAGTGTTGCAGTTCGAAAATGCAGTGCGGTGATTTAAAACATCATGTCAGGACAGTGATATACAACTACCTATGACCTAAATGTTGTTGCTTTTGCTCTCTTGGGCACTGCTCCTGCTGCGGACGGGGCTCCTGCAGCCGCGTGGGGAGGCCCAGGCTGCAGAGTCTGGCCAAACAGCAGAGCTGCTGCTGGGTTTCTCAGTCTCTTGAGCTTGTGTTTTCTTTGTTTTGGTTTTTTTTTCATGTGAAGTCTTAGAGCTGCCCACACTTTTTGCAGGTACACACCTATCTATCAAAGATAATACATATCATAATCGTAGAGAGAGGAACACGCTTGAATGGGAGTTGAGGAATTCTGCTTAAATGTGTCACTAAAATGTTCAGATGATACTCTCATAAGTTTCAGGATGGATTGTCAATTGATATGCTATTTAACAGTTATATTATTGTTCCATACCATAAAAACACTTCTCTAGAATTTTGTAATTTATAGTCCTTTGGTTTAAGGCAGAAACACTTACTGGAAATTTGCTTGCATTAAGTTACTACTTTAACCTAAATAACTAGGAGCTAGAGGAGGAGTGAAACTAGACTAGAATATAAAATATATTTACTTAAGGCCCATGTAATGATAAAAATTGAGAAAATAAAAAGCTTAATGAATATTAATGTTTCACTCCGCTGTTTTACACTTCTGTCTTCCGCTCATTTCTATTGAGTTACTTGATGGTGCATTTTACATTATGTGTGCTTGTTTTTAAGTGACACCTTTTGAAAAATCATAAAAATCAGTGACTTGTGGATTTTGTAGAGGATGAGGTTAATGTCATTGTTTTAACAGGCAACATTTGATACCCAGATGCACTGCTTGCTTTGCTAAAATCTTGAGAGATGAAGGCTACCAGCTAGATAGTATTCTCCTCAAAGGTACATCACAAGTAAGATCATACCTACTCATTGAATATTTGCTGATCAGGTTAATGGAAAATACATTTTTTTTCCAAGAGAGCAGGAGCGAGCAGGAATTCTGAGTTTAGTAAACAAACATACAAACAAACCAGTTAGTAAATATTTAGCACTGTGGGAAAAAGCAGAGGTGTCCTATATGCCTGTGTAGTCCCTTCTGTGTATCTCATTATGAGAGCAGTCAGAGGTGTGCTCTCAGAGCTTCACGGAGAATGATGGTATGGGGAAATTTGATCAAACAAAAGTATATTTCTGTAATGTTTGCAAAGCCCTGAAAAACCAACTACTTGCAGAAAGATAACGTTATGCCAACATTTCATGGCTTCTTTTGTTCACTATCCATTTCTTCCATACTTTTTAAGGTAATGATTGTTACTAATCAGCATATTCCCCCCCAAAAAGTGTCCTTTTTCACTGAAACAAAACCTCAAGGGAACAAAATAGTTTCTGTGATTTGCCTCTTGGAAAGCTAAGTCCAGAATGACAACTTGTTACAATGACTTGGCATACAGAATCCTAGAATTCCAGACCAGGTTGCCAGCATTTCTCAGAGCCATTTGTCCCATGAATTCCAACTTTATTTCAGGGTATCTGCTCATGAACAGGACATTTTCAGGGTCTCTGGGCTAGCTATCCAGTAGTGTTTGTGAAAGCTAATTTAAAAAATGCTGTTGCAGAAATTGATACTGAAGAATTCCTAAGATACGCTTTTGTGGCTTAGTTACTTTCTGATAAGTAATCTCAAAGAATAACATTTGGGCCTGTGGAAGGCAGAAAAGAGCCCCTGTCAGCTTTTTTAAGAAAAAGACTTGAACTGCTTTTGTCATTATAAAAATTGCTTAACAATAAAGCTAATGAACAAAACCAGACATTGGTTTTTCACAGGTTATTCCCTTAGTCTTATCTTGTGCAAAAAGCTCTGTACTGTTAACTTCCAGGTCACAGGTTGATGCTGAGAATGCTGGCACTGTGTTAGTGGCATGTTTTTGCAGGTAAAGTTAAAATGGCCATGAGTGCAGCACACCAGCTTTATAGGACCATTTTCTTGTTTATCACTGTAAACTATTTATCAGAGGCAGAGAGTGTTGTGGAGAGTCTAGGGAGCCAGACTATAATGTAAGGTCAGTGATGTTACGGTGATGCTAGAGCCTTTGGAATGAATGGGAGAAGACAAACATGAGGGTAGCTGTCATCGCTTATGGTTTAGTTGGGGTGGGGGGGTGCAGCTAGAAGGATCTGATAGTAAGAGAGTAAGAATACTCTTCATGGTCTTTATAAGTGGGATTACCTCCAAATCCTGCTGATATCCTTTATTATTACTACAGCACCATTAGAGAAATGTTTTTTGGGTATGAGATAAGATCATCTGCTTATCTTATGACATCTACTTCTGTATTGCTCTCAATGTGCTTGGTCTGACAAAATTTCATTAATTTGGGGACTGAAGGATCAGGCAGCTCTTCAGTGTCTGGTATCTGCTTTTCTTGGATGACCTCTGGCATATGGAAGTTTTCTGTTTGTTGGTGGAACCAAGTGATAACATTCCTCTATGGGTAGTGAAGGGCTTATTTCTCCTTTGTGGTTTCTGTTTGGAGGGTTTTTTTATCTTGCTTGATTGACAGATGTTGAAATGCTAAATATTAATCTACTTTGTAAAAGGATTTGAGTATGGACACTTTTTTCTTTCCCCTGTTACCATCTATGCACCTCCATTAAATTTTGGTCCTAAAGTATGTCCAGAGTATTGTAAAACAACACCAAATGCATTGACTACCACTATGAAAGTGATTGACTTCTTTCCTGGAAAGCTTTTGTTAGTGTTTTAAATTAATCCTGTCTATAATGAAAAGCTGTTCTTTACACTTCAACACTTTGTGTATAGAATATTTGTCATTAATTTTTTTTTTTTTTTAAACAGGATTTATCTGGGGAAGGCTACAGAGACACTATTGGTGATGAACACTTTCATCTAGAAGGTACTTAAAGAACAAAATTTCCTGGTTAATATTAAGGAATACTGGAGTAAGTCAGTGAGCAAGTCAGTGTGAGTATGCATATATGAGAGTGTAGTTCTTGATATACTGATGTGTCGTTTGCCTGGCAAAACTGTTACGATGGGAATAGGGTATTATTTTGGTATCTCCTATCACTGTCCTCCTAGTATCAGAAAAAGTCACCCAGCTGTGTTGTAGGGACCAAGAATGCTAGGGCTCACAATTTTTTCCCAAGTACTTTTCTTGGCATTGGTAGCAGTAGTGAATATTACTGTCCCCAGCAGAGGTGGTAAACGCAGTCACTCACTGGAAATATTAGCACTGGTTTTGTGATATGCTGCACACCCTTTTGTGTTACACAAACCAGACTTAGAAACTCCTGCATTAGTTTCTAATCAAGACCAGACACACACAATACATTTGTCTTGAATAGGAATGGAATTATTATGGCCTCAGATAACTTCATCTCATTTTTTCCTCTGTGATCTTTGAAGTGGAGATGGAATTGTTGTTTTGATGGGAAGGGCCTTTGGGAATCTTGAGTGTGGACACTGTATTCTGTGTGACAGAGAACACGTCTCAGGTACCTTGAATTCAGTTGGGCAAGTTGGGGTTGATGAATGGAAGAGATTAACTTGAGGACATTGTTGCTTATTCCTTTAAAAAACCACAAGGCAATGAGACTTGAGACAGTCTGGGAAACCCTAGTTTAACAAGTGATTGCATGGGCTGTATGCTAGATATACATTATAGACTAGTGGAAACAACATGCCAAATTTATTTAGAGCAATGAACCGTGACAAGCTTAATTTGGAAATTTCTGTGCTTTTATATTCCAGTCATTTCTTTCTGGTTGTAGACTGCTGTCTAAAGAGAATTCATAACATTCGCTGTTATGAATCTCTATTATCCTGCTCCTCACCTGTGGAATGTGTTAATTTATTGTGTTTCTTGGATCCCATGTTTCTATCATGTCTGTAGTTCATGAAAACTGTTCCCTTGCACTTGCCTGTAAGGTAGGAGCTCAATTTCAGCTGGTACTCATAGGCTACTGTAAAACACAAGCGAGAATACGTGTCATGATGGAATCGGTGTCTGTTAAAAGCGTTCCAGTATTTAACTTCACCATATTTTCCTTTCCACTCATAGTAGAACATAACTCTAATAAAGAGTGGCTTTTTAATTTTCAGAATCATAGGAGAATCTACTTAACATAGGATATGAGATGTCAGTGAGGTGAATAATTTCATTTTTCTGTGTCTCGTTCTACCTTTCCTTGCCTCTAATTATTTCTTTGTTGTGTAGCAAATGCATATTATACTTGTCTTGCATAGAAAATACAATATCCAATATATAATCTTTCCAAACTAGTCATCAGCAGAATTCTTTTTATTACAGTGTAAAACCATTTGGGCTACTGTAATTTCAGTCCTTCAGCAGTTTTACGTTGTTACTTCTGATGCACCTCATTTCTAGCTGAATAGTGAAGACAAGATTTAGATACCAGCAGATGGTCCTTTCTTTGTGTGCTCGCATCGGGGAGGAGCTGTTCTGAGGCATCTTTCCAGTTGGGAGACAGGTAACTGTTCCCACCCAGTGCTCAGGCAAACGTGTGCAGATTGCCAGGGCTTGATCCTCATCCCTCTGCTGTCAAATCTCCAAGCTATTCTTTCCATGCTGGGGACAGAGTAAGCCACTTGCTTCTTGAGTGGTATATTGAAAATCTTAAAATTAATAGATAATGCTAGGAGCACTGTGTTAAAGCAGGATGCTTTCACCCTTTTTTCATAACTTCCTACGTTTACTAGCATATTTTTTGATGATTGTGATAGTACTAGCACAAATCATGGTGTTAGCATAAAGCGAAGGTGAAATGTGATTTGAGACCTTTCTTGGAGCACAGCTTGTGTGGCTAAGGTACAAGAGGACCACTGTTGTAGCTCTTTTCTGCACAGAAATATTTTGTGTGAAACATAATTAAAATTCTAGCAAGTATATTTGTATTTCCATGTAAAATAGCTGTTTCACCTTTAGTTTGCTACCTCACAATCTTTACGTATGTACTGGTACAACACATACAAGTTGCATGATTGTGCATCCATGTGTCATAAGATAACATCAACATCAGTGATGGCTAGCTTCATAGACAGGGAGCTGTAACACACTGAAACATGGGTGGTTCGGCTAAGCTCACAAAGGACGTGGGTGGAAAAACAGAGACTCGAACCCAGTTCTACCAAGTACCAGGCAATCAATGTTTAATCACTGAACTGTATTCTGTCTTCATAAATACACACTAGGGATGGAAAAAAAATGAAAAAGAAACATTTCTGGGGTTTGCAAGAAAGCACAGTGGGTGCTGCAGTTGTTCTGGGTTGGGGGAAAGTTACAGCCTTAACACTCAGCAACTTCATTGGAGAATAAATATGAGTTCTTTAGAAGACTCCCACTGAAAAGACAAAGTGGCAATAAGAGAAATAATTGAATTCCTTATATTGTTTTACACAGCCAAGTTCATTACCTTTTTCTTTTTTTTCTC
The DNA here is from genome assembly GCA_025345505.1 of Todiramphus chloris collaris. Lineage (NCBI taxonomy): Eukaryota > Metazoa > Chordata > Aves > Coraciiformes > Alcedinidae > Todiramphus > Todiramphus chloris. The sequence continues at coordinate 4,549,887 of JANVCC010000037.1, forward strand.
CCAGTGTCTTTTTTCCCCCCTCTTAGCCGTCTGAACAGTACAGATAAAAAGAACTCTCTTTGCTGGATTTAACTTCTGTGTTGTTATGTAAAGCTTGATCAAATCCTTTCGTCTTAACAGACTTAACTGGCCAACAGCAAAAGGCTCAGGATTCTGGGATTAAGATTGTATTTGGTAAGAGGACTGGTGCATTAGTGCTTTCTTTTGAACTATGGAAAGAACAAAGTATACATCAAAAGCATTAAGCCATGAGAGCGGATTGTTGACTCAATGTTGCTGCATGACAAGAGGTTAGAACTCAGTAGTGGTGACTGTGTTTACTGAGTGCCGTGCAGAAAGAAACAGTTTGACCAGTATTGTCTGTTATATCCAGCACCTGCCTTTGATTTTGCTGCTGAGCAAGTCACTAGATTGAAATTTTTGAGTTTTCTCTTATGTGGTCAGTGACTTCCTTAGATAAGAGACGCCAGTGGAAACCTCAGTCTCTTCTTATATTGCTCTCACTCTTTCTCTTCTTCCTCTTCCATTATTAACTTGACAATTGGGCATGCTGGATATAGGTTCTGTAGTAGATTCATTTGCAACTTTCATTCCAAGTTTATTTCATTCCAAATTTATTTCATTCCAAGTTATCTCTGCATTTCGGAGACTTGCCAAACTTGTGCAATCTGCCGTGGCTGTGTATAAACTTCTTGTGCTTGAACTTTCTTGTCCAGCTGTTTCTACACAGGAAGCATGTGCTTCATCAGTCTTTGTATTTAGGATAAAAGAACTTGCATTTTTTCTTCCTTGTCCCTACATGGAATAGTAAGTCACCAGAACTGAATGACTGGAGGTGTCTCTGGAAGAAGTCACAAAAGCTGAAAAGCTCTCACAGACATCAGGAGAGAGTGTGGTTTTTTTTGGTTTTTTTTTTTTTTTAAATTTTATTTCATTGGGGAGATTGATATGTCAGGCAGGAGCTAAATGTAGCCTCGAGCAGTGAGTCCCTCTTCCATCATGGAGTCAGCTCAGAAAAATATCTGCTATTAGCGTATTCAATAATGACATCGAAGGTCTATCTCTGCTCTTCAAGGCATAAGTAAGCTTTTCAATGCATCATTCAAGAGTCCTCCTCTTGTTTTCCAGAACTTTTTTCACTCTGTTTCCATGGACTTTTTGGCAGGTTTTCACAGCTAAACCCTGGAGACTAGGAAAGCTGCCTTATTTTGACCATTCCATGTCTTTATGAAGTAAACCGGGGTTCCTCCATCTTATCACTTGAGCTTTTCAGAGCAGTCTGTTTTCTCCCTGCTTGTGACATCTGAACCAGAAGCAGGGCAATCTCCCCCTGGCAGACTGATTGCTGAAAAGAGGCAATTTCCTGCCTGTCTCAATACAAGCTCTTTAGAGCCCAGTGGGATACAGTTATCAGTCTACTTCAGCTGCCTTTTGGAGTTCAAGGTGAAGCCCTTGAGCTTGGGAGACACCCAACCTATCACCCCAATTAGTTACGTGATAATGTGATTTCTCTTGTCACTGTTCTCCTGGAAGGTATGACTTAAGTGTTTCTACTAACCATAAATCTTGTGTCTCCGTGAGATCAATCTAGGCCTGTACCTGTCAGAGGATCTGCCTCTTATGCTGATACCAATCTGTTCCCTGTTTCATTTGTCAGCCGAGGGTGATGTCTTGATTGTTATTCTCTTAAGAGAAAACTGGAGAAGATCCAAGCCTTCTTGGTGGCTTATCTGAACATGATACCCAATGAAAGTCCTGCTGAAGGTAGTGACAGAGCTTGACCTGAATCAACAAACCCATTTTTTTGTGTTTCCCAAACCAGATGTATCCAAATCCCTAGATAGAAGATGTTCCCTCATGTGGTACCAGAAAGGACAAAATTATTTGGGTCATCTTCCTGCGTATAAATATTGCAGAGCCCTCCAGCAGAGTTCAAGCACATGTTGTTGCTGAACCAAAATCTATTGTATCTGTAAGCTCTAGTTGTAGCTTCTTGTAGCACTTTTCACACATTTACAAAATATGGAATTTCTAAACCTGCAAGTCAGGCATGCTGTATACAGCAAAGCAGAAAAAAGAATTTGTTATTATATTCTTAATATTATAATATGTTTTTCAGTATGTTACTAGTGTGTTCAGTTCGTCCTTCATCTCTTCTTCCTCTACCTAGTGTCCAGGGAGTCTGTGGCCAGGTTGGAGCCTAGGTGTGGTTAGGAGTTCCACCGTGAAGAGCTGTATTGTTGGTTTTGACTTTAATAAGAACTGATAAGCAAACAAGGAACTAATAGTAAAAAATGAACTAGTGGTTTAAGGCTGCTGATCTTACGCCCAATGCTGCCAACCCTTCTGGACCCCAAAGCAGTGGGAGATGATTCCCCCACCCTGTGCATCTCAGAGTGCTGCCAAGGTGCCCATGCTTCCCTCTTGGAGGGGCTGCAGCTGCAGGGAGAGCATGAGTGTGTCTCCCCCACAGCACCCTGCAGCAAGGCTGCTCTCATGCACTGCAAGAAAACTCCCTCTCCCCTGTTTTTTCCATTCAGGAAAAACTCAGTGAAGTCTTTAGTTCCTGGAGTTGTTTCTAAAATTGGTAATTGGAAGAATATCTGTTGGGTTGCCAGCTCAGAGAAAGGGTGATAAGGTACAGTACTTGAGACAAAATTGTTTATATCCGCTTGTGAGACACTTTTTACCACATTTTGATAATCTCTTAGCTGTAATAAATTCATGTATTGTGCTAGGCTGAGCTATGAATGGGTAATAAAAGGCAGTTATTTCAAACTGCATGCTCCTTTATAGTTAATAACCTTCAGTTATGATGGTTAGTTATTTTCTAAAACTTAAATAATTTTCTATGTATTACTTATATGGAATTCCAGTGTATTTATAGAAAAGACACAGATGGACTCTTGTGCACAGGCAAAGTTGCTTTGTAACAGCACCATTTTTATTGCCTGCCTAGTACTATTGATGCAGGCTTGGTGCTTGGCAGATAATGAAGGTCCCTTCTGTGTCATGTTCTTAAACCAAATAACTGTTCATCACCAACAGTGCATGCTAATAATTCAACCTTAAAAGTGCTCCTGTGGTCAGCCTTCTAGGCTGTTGTATGGGAACTCTGCATTTTAATGACTTGTTAATCCTCTGCACTTACTGTGTGTTGGCTGTGCTGTATATGCTGTGTGGTCACCTTAGACTGATGATCACTTGCTCACTGGCTGTATTTTTTTTCAACTGTTAAGCGGTTTCTGCTGTACCCTTTTCTTCTACTCAATATGACATGAAACAGCTCTGAGAAATACCTTCAGCTTCAGGGTGACCCAACGGCACCAGCCACAATTATCTGACAAGCAGCTAGTCCCTGCCTAGGCTGCAAGCTGATAAGCTGGTTACTGGAAAGAGTACCAAAGAACATGAGGCATGGGGGAAGGAGCAGTGCAGAGTGCCAAGTGAAAACTGCTTAGTTTGGCAGTTAGAATAAAATTCACCAAAGAACATGAGACTGGTAGGATTAGCTGAAGTTTTCCTGTGGTCATGCAGAGATCCAGGAAATTGTAAGAAGCAGGTAGGCTGTTTGCCATGAGTGGGAGGAAAAATCTTATGGCATAAGGCACTTTAAAAAAAAAAAAAAAAATTGTACAAGTGTTTCTTAACATTAGCTGTTCTAGTTGGGAGGGTTGGGTTTTGGATCAGAAGCATTTACTTCTATAACTGCTGTTTCAAGTGCAGCCAGTTCAGTAGTGATGAAAGACTGTTGCCATCCAATGGTTGTCCGTGGCCCATATGTAATGACATAGTGGTCTCCAGGTGTTTCCAAGTGGACCTTTACAGTGTCTAACAGCTCCCACCCATGTTGGCAAGTGGAGCACAGAAAGACAGTGAAAAGTGGGCTGTTATGTCACCTCGGAGGGTGAGCTTTCCTCCTCATGCTGAGCCGCTGCTGTGCGGAGGGCTGTACGCTCTGCTGCCTGCACTCTGCTTCTTCCCTGCACTTAAGGCAGTGCTCTCTACAGCTGACAACACACCAGCTCTACTGGTGGTGCCCAACAGTTTCTGATAGATTAAGTGTTTTGCCTATGGTTTGAGAGTTCTGCTCTGGGTTAGTAATCCTCTGAATTAGACTGGGAAGATCACACCTGCCGTTTCGCGGTTCTCTCTGTATTCAGATGATTCTGTGCTGCTGGAAAGTTGATATTCCTAGCACAGGCGAGTTGCATGTTTGGTTCAGGAACAAAATAGCAAAGCTGAGAACAGAGCCTGGGATTTCCTGCATCCATGTCTGTCCCTTAAAATATGACAGAGTATAGCATATATTTTGAAGTATAGTGCACAAGAAAAACTTCCAAACTTCCAAGTGGCCTCTGTTCTTTCTGGTGGCTGAAGAAAGCCAAATGTTAATATTAATTTAATTGCGTGTAGTGTAGAAGAAATATTTCAGTAGAAAACTGAGATAAGGGAAGTGAACCAGCACCCCAAAAAAGCAAAGTGTTGATTCTTAGTGAATGCCTTAAACATGGAAAGCTTTAAAATAATATTCTGTGCATGCTTGATATTTACAGAGGTATTAGTTTTCCTTACTTTTTCCTTCTACCTAAGACTGGCGACTTTTCTTTCACAAAGAATCTAATGGTCTTTCTGAATGGTCGTTAAAAAAAGAATCAATTAACAATAAGAATATTTGCTCTGAGCTCTGGGGTAGTTGTGAAATAGTTTGCTAGGAGGCAAAAAAGTCACCTGTGGGTATAGCTGTTGAAAAACCTGTGCCTACAGATGTTTCAAGTAGCTTCTCTTGTAGCATGTGAGAGCCAGACCATCAGGGTGCATGCAGAAAGCAAGAGAAAGGGCAAAAGGATGTAGCATAGAGGGATCTCATCAAAGGCAGAAGGGGTCATACATTTGCTTTCCACATCCCAAAGGTGAGGGAAGTATCATGGTAGAGCTTAGGCAGGAGTCTGTGGGCACCCAACTGTTTGCTGACATCAGTGAGTTAAGCTCGAGTAGAGCTACCACGTACGAAGACTGAAGTAGGGTGAAAAATGGATGTCGTTGATAAGAGGCTCATGTTCTGTGCAAGAGGTTTGAAAGGGCTGGGCCTCGGTAATCTGAACTCAACAAATCAGTCTTGGTCACTGGTGTTTCCCTTGGGCTGTCAGTGTTGTGATTCAGAGGAGGAAGGAACTATAGCATATATAGGCATATCTGGGTGATGTGCTCACCTAGCCCAAGCTGGGTAACAACCACACATGCACTAGCTGCCCACTGCATGGGTACGCCTGTCAAAGCCTTGCTACCACTTGGGGATGGCTGGGTTACAGCTAGCCACATCTGTCTGTGTGTCTGCTCTGCCAGCCTCTGCACTGGTGACTAAGCTGGGAGGCAGGGTCTACCATCAGTTAGAGCTTGGCCAACTGGTGGCCATGGCCGTATCTGTGAGAGATGGCTGATCGAGTATGCGTGGTACAAAGATAAAGCTGCATTACTGTGTGCAGCAGTATAAAAATGCACTTGAACTTTGCCCTAGGACATCCACCACCAAGAACAAAGAATGAAATATGGGAACAAAAATGGGAACAGGAGTTTGAAAACAATCTCTCTGGAAACATGATGAATACCAGTGGTTTCATTTATTCTACTTGAAGAACAAAGGTCCTTTTCTACTTTTAATTTCCCAGCAACGATTATTACCAGTTATTTTTCTTGTAGCTTTGACCACAGTTCATGGAGGTTTTATTAAGCATGTTTTTGAAAAGTGAGTCAAAATGCCATTCTTCTCTGACTCTCTTGTGATTCTTTATTTTTTATTTTTTTACCCATGTGAAACTAGAGCATATTTCCAGGCAAAGATTTGGGGTCAGATAATACTCTCATGCTAGCATTCATGGATTTATTCCAGTTCTGTGTCTTGTAATTGAAAGAAGTTTTGGCCCTTGCTATTTCAGAAGACAATACATTTGTTTCAAATCCCTTGCCTTTACATGAAACATTACAGTCATTTTTAGAAACTTTGAATACTGCAGTCAATAGGCAGTGTGTACTGCTGCAACTCCCAAATATTCCTAAAGTTGCCACTTCTCTTGTGTTTGACTTGACCTTGATGCATCCAGGCGACACAGTTCAGAGTACTCCCTTACTCCCTTTGCTGGCGTTTAGGTAGCTTTCTGTTTAGATCCCATGTGCATGCTCCTGTGAGGCCCTTCTCTCCTGTCCACAGAGATTTCATATGCCAGAGTGTCTCATGTGGGGATACAGTTTATGACAGGGCTAAATAGTTCGTGCATTTCTGGGATCAAATGTTGGAGCCATTGTTTTATACAGATGGCTAGACAGATGTGAAGCTCAGTAGATGCCTCAACCTTCGGGCTGGATAGTTTAGACACAACAACCTGTCATCCTGCTGAACCTTACAAATCCATGAGCATGTACGTGCAGTCTTAGAGAGGCAATTTCAGTGAAAAGCACATTGCTTTTGCCAGTTGCTGTTCCAAATTCAAAGTGTGTATCAGTCAGGGTGCTTTTGTGTGCTTCAACTCCACTTCTGCTGCAGTAGCTACAGAAACCCAAAGTTTTACCTCACCAGGCAGAACAAGTGCCCTTTGTTACCTAGACAGATTACAGCTTTTTCTAAAGTCTGCTCTTCATAAAAGCCCAGCTTGAACAGTGGAAATTCTGACTTGCCTCAGATACTGAGGAGACTTTTATAGTTTCAAGTAGCTCCAGGGTTATATTTTAAAAGTTGAATTTCATCACATGTTTCAAGTTTGGTGGGGAAAAAAAAAAAAAAAGCACGATATTTTTAGCAGAAAAAAGTCCCCCACACACCTTTTTTTCTTAACAGATGTTTCATCTCAATCATATCCAAACCTCAAAGCACAAGTAGCAGTCAACCTTATTCTCCTGTGGAGAAAAAGATAAAATGTCATTTGTTTGGAAGAGGTTGGGGTTTTTTTTTGGGGTTTTTTTTTTTTTTTTGGTAACCACAATGAGTTTGTGAGTAAAAGCAAATAATAAATGCAGCACTATGGGGTTGTGGAAATGAACCTGAAGCAGCATTTCTACTCTTGAAAGAGCTAGGAGTCCAGCTGCTCTTGTTAGATGGAAAGTCCCAACCCCCAGCCTACCAAAAAAAAAAAAAAAGTACCAGTAATCAGGTTTTTCTTGCTTTATAAATCTGATCTAGCAGTCCAGGCGCCTTCACCATAAACTGTCATACAAAGTGCCCGACTTTATACCAAAAAGGATTTAAAGCTACAAAGGAAACAAAAAGAGAAGAAAGGAATAGTAGTTGTGAAACAAAATATCCAAAAGTCAAAGAGCTGCTACCTGAGGAATTTTCACAGGGCTCTGGAGGAGCAGAGAGCTGAGCTGTGCCTCGCAACTGGGGCTGCGCACGGGGCTTGGCTCCGGCGCGGAGGTGACTGAGGGGAGCCAAGGCAGCCCTGAGCTCTGTGCACAATAGGTTTGTTTAGGTGGGAGTTACAGTCCATCTTAAGGATTTGGAGGACATGAAACTCAAGTGGAGTGCTGCAGACCTTTAGTTGTTGTTACTTTCATGAGTCTTTACAGAGAGCGGAGCCATCCGGGTGTGGATTCTTGGCAGATTGGTGTTCAGCTAAAGAGTGCTCTCTGTGCCTGCTACAGGACCCTCTGGGAGCGGCCCTCAGCACCTACCCATCTGCCTGCCCTGTCCCAGGCCACACGTGTCCCTGCAGGGCCAGCTGCTCAGGACCCACTAACAAGTAGTGATTGCTGCCCAGTTGTCAAGACACTACGTTTGGATGGAAATTCACGGTGACACTGGCTGGGAGGACATTGCAGGGTTTTCCACCAAAGAGGTAGCTCGAAGTGGGAAGCTGAGTCTTCAGCTGCAAAACACATGGACTCTCTAGAGCAATAGGAGGAACTGGATGTTCCCATAAGGAGGTCTGCTCCGAACCACCTCCTTTTCTGCATTTTGAGCAGTATGTAGCATAGTGGGCTTCCATCTCTGATTGTGGTCTTTAAGCTGTACTATAATTATTAATAATGGTGAGCAGTTACTTGGGTTTGCTCCGTGAGAATCATTTCTTGTAATGAGTTCCTCTGTGTTCTCTAGACTTTAAATAAGGAGGTTGGGTCAAGCCTTGATGAATGCTATTTCTCTGCGTGTTTTGCAGTATGTGATGCATCACCTCAGTACCATTCTTCATCCATGAATAAGTATGAAAAGGGAAGGAGACGTATGCTTGTGTGGGCACACGCTTATGCTGGACTATTAGTCAGTGTATTGCTTTTCAGTTGTGTTGTGGATCAATCTTCATTCTCCCCCATCTCTCAGAATAAGATGTATGGCTCTGAGGACGAGAACACTGAACCTGTTACTGAATATTAACTATGGGAGAGTTGTCGGATGTACAACTGATTCATCACAGCCAAAATAACGTTACAGTACAGATCCACAACATTGCCTTCTCTAAAAGGCTATCTTTGTGGGGGTCAGAGTGACATTCCTCTTCATGGGAAGCAATTCTGATGGAATGAATAGTACAGTTCAGATAACTTTAGAGGTCCTGTTATCATAGCAAAGGTGGTGGAAACACTATTTTCACATTGAACATCTAAGTTAGATGGGAGCAGGTTGGTATCAAAACTTACATTATTAATAACATGATCTACTCAGCCTTCATTTGAATAAAGGGTTATGTAGTGACTGTGGTTTGTTTTGGTTTTTTTTTTCTTCTTCCCTTGTGAATCTTGAGGGGGGAAAATCCAAAGAGATAAAGAAAATTTAAGATAAAAAATCTTACTTGAACATGCATATCTGCAACTTACACTGAGAAGGGACTTTAAAAATACAAAATTGTAACCAGTTACTAACCAAAATCGGTGTATGACCATCTTTAGAGAAGAGAGGTCTGTCTTCTTTTGCTTTAAGTCACAGGTTGGTGTCCCCATCTGTCACTGTTCAGCAAAAGAATTCAATACTTTGCTGGCCCATTCAGAGCTCCAGGGACACATAATGCTGTTAGAAAGTGGTAAGTGGTCCATATGACAGTGACAGTTTTCACTTAGGAAGTATTTACCCATGTTAAATGATACAGATAGTTATAGCAGATTGCATTCTGTTATGTGGCTTTTGATATGCCCACTGATCAAACACAGATCCTGCTGCTACAGGTATCATCCTGAACCATTCTGACCAAAGCATATGGAGATTCTTCTCCCCATCTCTCCCCCCTCTTTTTTTTTTTTTTTTTTTTTTTTAAGATAGAGGAGGAGAGGGAGAAATGATCTTCTTTGATCTCCGATGAGGAAGAAAAAAAAAGACTGCTCTGTTCAGGCTTTTGGCTAACACAACAAACAGTGTTTAAAATTTAACTTTGCTTAATTAATTAGTAATTCTGTTTAGTGCTGTCTGATCTTCATCCAAAAGGTATTTTGAAGCTTGAGAACTGAACATCAAAGTGTATTGGGTGAAGATGGTCAAGTAATCTGGCAGTTGCTGTTGATGAAATACAGCCAGTTAGGGAACTAATTGGAAAAGGGAATCATAATCTGGCAAAATTCAGCAAACTCCCTCCCTTCAGCAAACTCACTCCAGAGAGAGTGAGAGAAATCTAGGTTTAGTGTTTAAGCATGTATGAGTTACACCCTAGCTAGCAGAGAGAGGCTGTATAGTCCTTTATGTCTGCATCGTTAGTACAGATTTTTTTTTTTTTTTTTTTGGTAAGGAGTTGGTAAAAAAAAAAATATTTCCTGGACTCCACAGTCAAAAGAAAGACACTAGACCTAGGCAGAAACCTGTGATTCTGTATCAAGGCTTGAAAATATTTCTACCTCGGTATCTCAAATTATTGGAGTTGGCAAAAGGAATTGAAGCTTTAAGAGAGGTAGTGTAGCACAGACCTTCAAGCTTGACTGTTTTTTATTCAGGGGAGAAAATGTTTCTGAACATTTGAGAAAATTACAGATTAGTAATTCCCCAATGTCCTAGTGGCGACTTGTCAGTTAGAATCATTATCTGATGCCTGAATGATTAAAATGTATTTGGTTGCGGATTTTTGGAAACCATCATATGGTCTGAGTCATCCTCCACCCTGTTCTGGTCATAACTGTCTCCCCCTGGTTGGATGCTTGGCAGTAGGTCTTGTGATATCTAGAATCTCTGGGTTTTTTTACTACACTGTGGTGTGCAATTGAACCTTTAATTTGTGTTGTCACCATCAACAGTAAACAGTGAAATAGAAAAACATGACTTCTCTCCATATTTTCAGGTTGAAATACCCATCCCACACTAGTACAAAGCACTACTAATACACCTCTTGCTAAATTGATTTTGACTTGTCCCCTGGACTTAAAATGGACAATTAATTTCCCTATGATACATTTTGTAGAAGGCAGCTTGATCTTAGTTGTTTTGAAGGGTGTGTCTAATTCATCAGCTTCAGCTTTCAGCCAGAGAAAGTTGAATACATAGTTTTGGAACTGACCCAGGATGAGCCTGTTTTTCTATGCACTTATTCTGGTGGCTGTGGAACAGGAATGTTACTCCCTTCCCAGTCCTGTTCTACCTACGTTCATTTGCCACTGGAGAGGAGGACCTTTGCTCAAGCATAGTTATCTCCATCAGTCAGCTCTGTGGAATAAAACTAAAATGTGTGCGTAATGGGGGTGATATTTCTTAATCCATGGCCTCCAGGAGAACTTAAAACTGAAATCTGAATGTGAATGTAATTGTTAATTAAAGGATGACTTCTTAATTTAGACTTCCAAACATAGTTGTTATTGCTCTGGTTGTTGTCGTGCAGTCAGTGAAGAATGTCAGTTATGTTTGTCAAAGCTGATTTGCAATGAAGAAAATGTTGACAGAACGAGATAATTTAGACATCAGGGATTTCAGGAAAACCAACACTATTAATTCTTTTTATATCCCTTTAGTCCTTATAGTCTCTTAAGTTCTGCTGCATCTACTAGGTCTGTAAATTCAAGTGAAACTCTTACCCTATTGATGTCAATAGGCATTTTACTGTTGAGCTCATCTGGACAAACTCTTCAACACTCAATTCCACCAAGCAAAAAGGTTCAATTTGAGCTGTTACAGTAGTGCTTATGACTTCATCTCCTTGTCTTGATACGTCTATGCATTTTTTAATTTTTCCTTATATCCAACTCTCCCACAAGTCTCAGATTCAAGTGTGTGGTTTGTTGTTTTTCCCCACATACAGATAATTCTGTCCCTTTGATTCTGGCAGTAGTTTTAAAGAATTGCCATGGAATCCAGTCTCTCCAACTTGAGAGAAAGGCTAATAATATTTCACTTCAAAGGGTTTGGTTTCATGTATGACAGATGCTGACTTTCATAGATGTCATTTTTGTCAATTCTCCAATTTTACCTTTACTCTGCTTTCTCTCAAAAAATGCACAGAAATGACCCTGACATTAAGATAATAGTCATTGGTAATGTCCAGTCATAATTTATCACTCTGGAATTGCATAGCTTCTCCCATAGTTCTGGTTTCTGAGTTACAGCCTGTCATCCATCACATACATTTCAGAATGGCTGTCATCCCAAAGAGGCTCTGAAGTAGTTCATCTTTAGCCTGAGTTCTCCTAACTGCTGTGCAAATTTGGACTTGGAAGCTAGAACTTAGACCCGAATGTTCATCAGAGTTGCATCCTTTTTTGGTTTTGGATCCTTTTATGTTTCTGGCTACAAGATCCTATTAATCCGTCTGACTACACTGCTAAGTACAGTTGAAAAACAGTGAGCGTCCTAACTTTGAGAAGAAAGATCATCTGTTAAAGAGCATGGTGCTTTGCTTGAATGAGACTCTGAGAAATCTGAAATGACAAGCCACTTGAGTGAGGGTGAAAGTTTAAACAGTCACTTTTCCACCCGACTGCAGCTCTGTTTTGATTCTCTCTGCTTCCCCCCATATTGTCAGATGTGGGATGGGGGTGACTGAAGAATGGTTTGGCTGTCTGCAGCTTAGTATTCTATGCTCATTCAGTACACACAGCACAGCAGTGAGTTTAACATAATTTCTGGGATTCTGTGGTGATTCCTAAGGAGCAGTTGGAATTACTACCTCCTTCTTTTCTTAGGAATGAATAAACCCCTGAAAAAAAGACTTAATTCTTCAGGGATGAGTCTTAATACCTTTAAACTGGTGTTCATTCTCTCCCTCTCTTCCTCCCCCATCTCCATTACGAGCTGTGGTAGTAATTAACGATCTTAGAGAGAAACATCTGCTAGTACACTTAAGCCAGTCAGTTTGTTTTTCATGAAAGAATGGTATTTCACAATTTTTCCAAGTTAATATTTTTCCTTTATTGTCTTTCCAATTTCAAATATTGTCCAGACGCATTTTTATAGTGTCTTAAGGTTATAGAAGTGAATACAAGACCATTAATAATGAACAAGAAAAGAGAACAACATAAAGAAAACATATGCAATATTTCAATTCATGAAACATTCTGTTAGGGAACATTGTTTCTGAGAGCATATGGTTATTCCCATGAGAAGCAGTAAATATACTACCTTTTTTTTCTTTTTTTTTTTTTTTTTCCTCCAGTTGTGGATTCCCATAACAAGGGTAGGTTTCTCTGTGTGTTTGTCTGTATAACATGTTCTCTTTGTCAGGAGTTGTTCTCTGAGTGGTGAGGTAAGTAAGTATTTTTGCACAGATGATATATTGTACGTGGACCTGTTTCTGATGGCCTAGACTTTAGAAATGCAAGTCTATTAATTCTCTACACTCCTCTGAGATAACTATCTTGTCTGGTCTAGTTTAATATCATTGGCAGAGCTGAAAGGAAGTTCACATTGTGAATATATCTGAACCTTGGCAGCAGCACACTGGTGGATCTCTGTTTACAGGCTGCCAGTTTTAACTGTCCCAAGCAGACATTCTCGTTTTATTTATAAGTGGGTTCAGCATGTGTTTGTATCCTTCATGAAACTGAGGACATGTCAATAGTCAACACTAAGTATAGAAACAAAATATCAAATGCTTATCCTTCTCTTCTCAGACAAAACAGTCATACTCCAGTATGTACTTTTAAATGTTCCTTGGTTTTGGATGAGGTACACGAGGATATATACACAGACATATTATTTGATAACTTGTAAATAGCATTTTAATACTTCCATATTCCCCTTTAAAGTTTCCTCATTTAGATTTCATTTTTCTTTGCTGAATGAAACTTGACATCAGGATGAGATCACCAGATTTCCCCATTTCATCTGAGCTCCAAAATGAGTAACTGATTTCAAAGGATAATTCCCTGGAGCAGCAAGGCCAATGAGTTCTTCAGATCAAAGGTCAGCGAAGCTCAAAGAGGATAATTTCTGGCATACAGTATTTAAACTCTCTCAAGGAGTGTACTGCAAGTTGTATCCCCTCCTTCCCCAATAGTTGAACTCTTGTTTTTTGAGAAGACTAATTTGTCAGAGCACATTTTTTTCTCTTACATAAATTATACATAAAAGTGAAAGCTTCCTATCTGAACGCACAAACTGTACATCCAGAAAGGTTATTAAATGTGCCAGTGGAAGAGCTGTTCCTGGAACCAGAAGGTAACTCTCTGCAGTTCCTCTCTAAAGCACCCTGTGGACTGGGGAACTCTGGTGCTCTTCGCGTGTGCCAGCAGCTTTCATCACAGTGCAAGAGCACGGTGGTGGAAGGGAGAGAACACTCTGTGAGGTGCTTCATTTTGACAGAAAAACCCAGCAGAGAGCATCGTGTTAGGGAATAATCACCTTGTGCAGGATCTGCTCTTCAGTGCTCTCAGCCTAATGTTTGCTGTGCCAGCATCATTTGAGATGCTGTGCCTTAACAGATAACAAACCACTGTAGAAGTCTTTTGGCCATTCTGTACCTTTATATGTTTAAAAGTGTGTGAGATAACAGAGGTGGATTGTTTTTTGGGTTTTTTTTTTAATCAATTGGTTGCCCACTGTTCCAACAAAACTAGGCATCATACCAGCCCAGCTTTCATTTATTTCATGTTCCCTAGAGCAAGATTGTGAGGGACTGCAAAAGCCCCTCATAAAAATGTTTCCATCATCTTAATTAGAACTGTTGATGTGAGAAACTGTTTGCTGGTACAACTGAACCACTGAAAATCCAGGGACATATTTAATAGTTATGAAGAACCACTGTCAGTGTAACTGTCCTTGTTATGAAGGCCCATGTTACCTTCTTGTTTCTTGTTTTTAGAAGAAAACCGTAAGGTTGGACTAAGGTAGTTTTATGAGGGGTCTTTTTGCAGCCTTAGCTTTGAACTTCCAGGAAAACAAATAGCCCTTCTTCAGATATACTTGAAATTTATCTATTATAAGTAACATTTATTTAAATATATGCTTTCATTATGATAAACACTGTGCAAAAACCTTTGAAGAAACTGTCCCTGCTTGTCTGAGAACACAGAGTTAAAAGGAAAAGGGAAGAAACTGCCATGAAGCAAACTTTCTTTTCCTTCAGGTGACCTTCCTGATAAGCTTACGTTTGGTGTAGGGAATCCTAACATGGCTTGGAGCAGAAATCAAAGTCTATCAGCATGTCAGTATGTGTATAATAAATGCCACATATACATGCATTTGTGCAACGCAACTTCCATGTGTGTGTTGGGAACCTGGCGTTACTGTAGCATCAAAACTGCAAATAAGTATCAAAGTCGGGAAATTCCAAAGGTTAGAGTTTCTGACTCATTCCCCCTTCCTTTACTTCACACCCAGAATCTTTTATAGTGCACCATAGTTTTGAAAACAACCCAAAAACTAGTGTTACATTTAAACAAAGAAATAAGACTAGAAGATGTGATATATATTGTAGTGTGGCAGTGTGAATATTGTGGCAGAAATCTTAGCTTTTGGAATTTCTGAGGTTAAAAAGCTATGGAAATGGTGGGTTCTTGTTTGTTTGGTTTGGTTTTGTTTTTTTGAAAGCTAATTCTTCTATTTTAAATGTGAAAGAAAACACAGAAAAATGACTATTATAATACCTCATTTTCTATCATGTTAATAACTCGCTTTCCTGGGAGGATGCTTGGGAGGCAGCTTAGTAGTGCCAAACACCAGGAGAGCCACAGATGGGCCCTCCTGAACTGGAGGGGATCATGTCTCCGTTTTTGGAAGGAATCTGACTATACTGAATTGGCACTTAGATGAGATCTTACTTACAAAGGCATCCCCAGTAAATGATTCCTGCGTAGAATTATGCTGAAGGCTTTGGGTAAATGCAAATACTGCAGTGCAACAGGAAAATGCTGAATTTAAGACCCACATTCTTGCAGCATCTTGTATTTTGGGGGCAGTAGGCAAGATTACATCTATGCCTAGTAAAGTATGGACATAACTTTGTTGGCAGAGGTATGTGAATGTATTAAAAAAATCATATCTAAAAAGCTTGAGGGTAATGTTAAAAAAAACCTGTCTATAGTTTCATAAGACTAATGAATATAGAATTAATTTTCTTCAGATGTCGGGTTTCATCATGTGCAAGTCTGACTGCCTCTGCTGGAACTAAAGGCTGTACAGCTATTAAGTTCCTGGGCACTTGTCTTTTAATCCACATGAGAAGTACATGTATCTTTCTGTTTTGTATCTGATATGATGTGTTGAGATATATGTCTGATAGATGTCAATATTGATGAATGCTATTGAATTGCACAAGTGGATAATGTTTTAAACCTGAAACTTGGGTGAAATACACTTTTTCATATATTCTTGAAAAAAGGCAACTTAGCCTTTTTGGCAGGTAGTGTTACCTTTTTTGGAAGGTAGTAAGGTCTGTGTTTATTTGAAGAAGGAAACTGGAACAGAATGGGGACTTCATTTCAGCTTCATGACTTCATTCAGTGCTGGTGAATGCAGTGTGTTTTTGCAATATGTCACAAACTCTCAATATTTTGCAAATTATTCAGCTTATTTACAGTAACAGTTCTGCTGATTTATATTCTCATAATAGTGTGTTTGAACTTCCTGTGACTCTAGTGATGTTTGTAGGAGAGGCTGTGTACCAAAAGCCATTGGTAGATTGCTGAAATTATTCCAGATGTGGAGTGAACACAAAAGCAAATCAAGTATAATGATCCTTTCATACAAGTATGCTGAAATCAATTTCACCCTAAATATAAAGGCAGATTTGCAAATATAAGACTTGCTTTGACATTTCCTTATAAGCGTTTTTTCTTAAATATATCTTTGCAGTGGCTTTGCCTCCAGAGAAGACAGATGGAGTTTGCAGTGGAGATGAAAAGAAAGCAGAAAAAGAAAGTGACACACGCACAGGCTCCAAGAAGCAACTGAAATTTGAAGTAAGTCCTCTGTATTTAAAAGTTTAACTGTACTGACATAATTATGTTAGAAAAATAACCTGTGGACCAAATAGTGTCATCTGATGCATGTATATTGCTCCCAATGATTGTCATGGGTACAGGAGGAAGCAGAATTGGCACAAGTCAGTGTCTTACTATTGGTGTTCCTTATGAGGTGATTAGTAAGATTTATTTCCAGGTCTGGAGAGGATCAAATGCTGATCATTTCTCTGTAGGATCTGAAACGTGTAGTAAGAAGTGACATTCGGTTTAACCGTTAATCTATTATCCTTTTGTAAGTAATTTATTATGCCAGCTACCATGTTGTCAAACCTTTAGGTTGACTTTCATGGACTATTGCATTTCATTAAACCTGCCTAATGGTAAAGATGTTTGTGAAAGCTTCCTTAACCATCTGTCTTCTGTGCCCCCAAAATGAAATAACCCTGACCTGCTACCTGGGAAATCCATCTGATCCCATGGCAGGAGGAAAAGGATCCTGAGTCTGATGGTCTGTTTCCTTGTAGACTTAAGAACATCATAAACCAGACAGACATTGTGTGTAGTTGACAGGTTTTATTTATATAGGGAGTGATTTAATAAATATGAGTACTGAAACATACTGTCATCCAGTCAGAGGGTTGTCTGTCTGGGTGAGGAGGAAGATACTCTGGTACTGGCAAGAAAGCACAAATTTTCATCTCTGCACTCTAGCAGACATGGTAAACTTCTACCTTTCAGTGCTGTCAGCCTGTCACAGTAATGAGCTTTGGGTACTTCAATTGTTATTTAAAAGATGGTGCAGCCACCTTGCAGCACGGTTCGAGTGTTCATTTCCTTCTGTACAGCAGATTTAATAGTCTGGTACAATTTCTTTTTTACTGTTTTACGGCTGGTTAGAAGGAGGTAGCTTTCCTGTAGTCAGTTCAGGTGTCACTAGGTGATTGTGTGCCTTCTGAGGGGGGGACTTTTGCTGGCTTTTTTTTTCCTCGCACAGCGGTAACTCTTTTTCTAGGCACATTTTATACTCTACCTTGAGTAGCAGACATTTTGCAGACAGGAAAGGCATGATAAATGGCAATTAACAGTGCCTTGATATTTGAATGTTGGAGGACACCTGTCAACATGGTTGGTGCCAGAGTAGCTGAAACTCCACTGTACCGACAAAGACTGTTCCCAAGTAGTTCTTGGCATGCCATAAAGGTTAGCACTTGGTCCTAGGCACCATGACTAATGCAGGGAACGTTGCCATGGCTCTTAACTAAGCAGAGCACATCCTCACATAAAGATGTTATGTTAGGCAGTGTGGGACGGGGAAGTATTAATATGTGGCAAGAAACCAAGTATTGATATTTTTTCCCTTGTTCGACAAATGAAAGTTTTCCAGCTATGTAAGCTAGGAGCTGAGAGACTGTAAATATTTCAAAGGTATAAAAGAATCAGAAACACAAGAGTTGAGACAAGAGGTCTAAATCTGAGGTGGATGTGAGTTGGCTTTTAAAGGTGCTGGGAATGTTTATGTAATATGAAACTGTGTTTCCACAGTAGTGTGGGGCAGTTGGCAGCTTTCAGCTGGGCTTGTTACAACTGAGAGAAGATTGTCTTTGAACTCGGCAGGGGACAGGGGGTACCGGTAACTGCTGTAGGGAATCGGTTTCAAGTCAGAAGATCAACCAGGTATTTTGAGCTCTATCATGCTGAAGCTATTTGGAAATGTTTATTTTACTTGCATACGGTGGCTTTCATTTTAATTGCACTGTAACTTCTCTGGTTTGCCTTGTTGTGGCTCTGGGTAATTCTGATTGCACAGGTCTTCAGAGAAAGCAAATGATTTGCACCCAGATGACTGGAGTCAGTCAAAGTGCATCCTTTGTTCTTGACTGAAGTCTTGGGTTTGGTTTGGGGATTTTTTTTTTTTTTTGCTTTTAACAAATTGAGATCACACTCTCACTAACAGAAGTACAGTTGAAATAAGTACCAGGCACTACTCCCCGGTCATTCTTACCTGCCAGTTCCTAGGCAGGCTCCATTTCAGGAGCTTCAGTGGCATGATGCCGTACGGCACTAATGCTGAAAGCCTTTGTGCATCAAATATGTGTGTCAAGGACAGGTCTCTCTGGTGGGGATTTGTGCCATATGTCCACATTGGATTAATGACTACTCCTGGCACTGTGGTGTGCCACCTCTTCTGTGAGTCTGTTTCTGTTATCTTTCTCTTCCTGAGTTAAGTAGAATTTTCTTCCTCACTTTTTAGTGGGAAAACCTTATTCTATTTCAAGAGCTTCAGGGATTAGTTTTCTTGTACCTTTTTGTATTTTCTACAGTGAAGTAGAAAGCATCTTGCAGATTTCCCAAAGTCTAGCCCAAGGAGTTAGGATTATCACGTGACTGTGATGAGGCTCCATCATTGTGGTGGACAGAGGCCTCCCTGGGAGGCCTCCTTCTGTGGAAAGTGTCCTCTGCAAACAGGCCTTTTGCTTTAGGTAATCAGCTGCTCTTTGCATGTTTCATAGGAATTGCAATGTGATGTGTCTGTAGAGGAAGATAACAGGCAAGAATGGACCTTCACACTGTATGACTTTGATAACAACGGAAGAGTCACGCGCGAGGTAAGCCAAGTACAGCTGCCCCTTTGTGTGCAGCGTTTGCTAACAAGAGAAGTGGTTTATAACAGGAACATTTTTTCTTCTATGAAATGGAGCTGTCCTGACAACTTAAACAGCAGTTTCCATGGACCCTTCCCTCCTAGAAACAATCCCACCAGTAGTTTACTATTTTCAGCTGTACTCTACCACTTCTTAAGCTGGTTGTTGTTTAATACCTGGGATTAGCCTTTAAAAAAATAGTACTGGCATTTGAGGAGGAAAAATATCTGAAACAACTGAACAACTAAACACATTGTCAAAATAAACCATTGCAAATGTATATTGTTCTGGCTTCTGTCCTGCTTTTTGGAGTTAAGCTAACCAAATAGCAAGGTTGCTGTCTGACATTCTTTCCAGTAGGACTAACTATACTGTTCTATTGTTTCCATGAATATTAGGCCAATCTCTCCCTTCTCCCTCCAACTATAAATAACATTGACGATATTTGCTGGAGGACCATAGGGAATGGCTGTCAAAGCCTACCTGTGTGTATTTTTTATTATCAGGGTGTCTTCAAGTCATATTTACCATGCAAATAAGAAGCCAAATAAGAGGATGCATGTTTTAGAATACAGTCTTTTTTCAGAACTATTTCTGTCCAAGTCGAATGCTACTTCTAGAATAATGCCTTTTACTGCGATTTACTGCATTGTAAATAGTGCTGTCATTGATTTTATTTTATTTTTATGAGGTGTGTTTACTGGTTCCCATGCCTTCAGATAATCAGCTGAAAATTGTCAGGTTTTGTCTCTCATGGCTCTTAATGCTGGTGTCTGAAAATTACTAAGAAATGATTAAAAGGAATAGGGTAAATACTGGCAGTGTAGTGGCCTTAAGCACTAAATGAAGGCACTTGTTTTTTTTTTCCTTTCCTAGAAGACTGAGGGAAATCTCTTTTGTGAATAAATTGCCAAATGTGGTGGTTGCTCAGGGTTTTTAACATGTATATGAACATCACTACTAGGCTTTTTACATTGTCTCTACTCTGATAGTGCTTTGAATAGTCAAAATATGTGTCCCTCGTGCAAGAGAGTAAGGAGATGAAAAGTTACAGACCAAGTCCAGACTTTAAATGGGAAGACAGGATGTATAGAGAGACAGGGAGAAGGGTGTGTGCGGGTGTGTGTGTGTGAGGAAGTAGTATTGTATATGTAAATACATGAGGAACAGAGACCAGAAAAAAATGAAATAACTTGCCTGAAGTCTCACAAGAACCTAGTGGCAGACTGAACCCAGATCTTTTGAGACCCACGGCTAAGTCTTCATTACAAGATTATCATGACTCTCAAAGAACAGGGAAAAACACACAAACCCCAAACCCACACACATGGGTGTCCTTTACATTAAGTCATGGAATTCTCGTTAATATCAGTGGGAGTTCCATGTGCTGAACATAATGAGAATATGCTTTTAAATATGTATACAGTAATTATTTGTGATTATGTGGTACACCAAAGAGCTTAATTTGACTGTACTTAGAGAATATGTTACAGCATATTCTGTCTCTCCCTGCTATAAGAGCAAACTGCAGCTTAACTGAAACCAAACCTGTGCAAGGATTGAAAATTATACTACTCTCAGGTCTGGAGGTTGCTACATTCAGGCTTGAACCTGTGCCAAAAAAAATTCTTTTAACCAAGGGACCAAATAGGTTGATAATTTTCAGCTTTTTACATGTGACCAAAGATGGAAGCAAGCAGTATGCACCATTGCAGACTTTCCTAGTTATGTTACACACTTCTTTCACAAGCTATTCCAGTGCTATTTGTATAATCCATCTTGTTGGTCGTCTTCTGTGGAATCCACATGCAATTTTAAGAGTTGTTTGTGCAAGAATGACTAATGATTGCTGCTCATAGATAATCTTGGCCACAAAAGAGGAATTTCAGTCTCTGCAGATGACATAGAATTTCTTGTTCCATTAGCCCCTGAGACGCTGGCAGTCAAATAGTGGTCCTGATATTGTTGTTTGTTAAGCAGATCTGCTTCTGATCCAGCAAAGGACTTTGTGATGGTGACTGTTAAACATGTGAATAATTTCAATTAAAATTAATGGGACACATGCTTT
The DNA here is from genome assembly GCA_025345505.1 of Todiramphus chloris collaris. Classification (NCBI taxonomy): domain Eukaryota; kingdom Metazoa; phylum Chordata; class Aves; order Coraciiformes; family Alcedinidae; genus Todiramphus; species Todiramphus chloris. The sequence continues at coordinate 4,570,893 of JANVCC010000037.1, forward strand.
GAGTTAAAACTGTGTAAAGCACTGGATCAGGGACAGAATGGACAGTCTGAGGAGGAGTGATGATCTGTGCCAGTGCCACTTAGTGACCTGATGCAAATGCTTTCAGAATTGGCCAGCCTTTCTAAACGAAGGTCCAGTGATCTGATGAGAAAATCTTAGTGTGGGCCTTTTCTCCTTCTTTGAAGATTTCACTTTAACATCTCCTGGATTTACAGCTGGATTTAACAGAGAGATTAAATTTCTCAAGTCTGATTTCTATCTGTAGACCTTGAGGTGCTTTACAAAAAGAAGTCAGCCTTATCGTTCTTGGTTTTCATGCTGGAAAAGTGAGACACTGGAAAACTAAGTGACTTGCCCGCCCACATCCATTTCATTTGATGCAAAGTCATTGTGTTTAAAACACTGGACTTCATGTCCAGGATGTTTCTGAAGGAATACTCAGTGTTAAGTTTATAAGAGACATGTAGGTGGGGTGCAATCTTACAAGTGGACTGAATGTTGGGTTTTGTTATTAAAACATTTGAAAATGGTAAATAAGATATGGATTTAGTTACTGGATAAAATTTCCCTTGAGTTTTACATAGTGATAGATCACTGCAAGAGCATTCAAATTCCATCTCAGTGACATTTCTTCTGGATCTTAACAGTATCTTCAGAATATAATACTGCTTTGATTTCCTCATAAAGTCTGTATGACTTATTCCCTAGTCCTTATAATTAGAAATTCAGATCTAGTCATGCTTTTTGAAGAGATGCACCCATTACGAAAGCATAATTATTGGGATGGCAAATTATGAAATTAGCATTACTGTATGTTGTTAAACTGCTGCTTTTTCTGCCGTAGAAGACAACCATTTTTCATTCCTTTTGGTGTAGTGGGAGATAACTTTTCCTCCTCTAATATGTATATTACAAAACTTGGCTAATAATGTTTCCCTTCATTCCATAAGCCATAAGAGGACAATTCATTATGTACTGCAGGCCTTTTCAGAACTGACAGCTGCACTGTAATTATCTTCACACAGATATTTGTAATCGGACTTAAAACTTGGATAATTGAACTAATGTGTTTTGAACTATGAGGTTTTATACTGATCTCTCAGAATGTAATTATACTTCATAAACACTAGCTTTTTTTCTTTTTCTTTTTTTTTCCAATCAGTTCTTCCTTGAAAAATTTGGGAATAAGCACACAAGAAAGTTGCTTGTCAGGAGTAAAAAAAAAAAAAGGAATTTTTTTTAGGTTCGTAGTTGAGTAGATAGCAAGTGAAGCTCCTTTCAAATTCCAAATAAGAATGATTCAAAAATATACATGATCAAACAAAGCTGATGTTGCAATAAAAACATCCTGCTGTATGTAAAAGTCAGACTACAAAGTACAAATTAGACATTTGTACTTTTCTTTTTCTGAGGGAAAGATAATGAACTGATATTGATGTTTCTCTTCATGCATTTTTAATGATGAGAATGTTCTTTGTATCTTACATTAAATACCCAATTTTTCCTCTTATGTTTCCTTTGGGGTTTTTTTCTTTCTTTCCATTTTTAGTTACTTTTGCTCATATCCTCTGTAATGAGTGAAAAGTTTTAAGGTTATTTCTGCATTCAGAATGCAGCACCAAATCTTTGACCTGGGGAAGGATGCTAATAGCTTTGGGGGGGGGGGCAACCATTCATCAGCCTGACCCTTATCTTGAAATTTTCTGGCTTTCACTGTTTGTGTCAACACTGTATTAACTCATGATCTAGAAAGATCAATAGAACCAATGTATAGAGAACTAGTGCCTGTCTGTATCAGAGTAACTATTATTTCAGCCATTAGATTTGGTGGATTTGTATCTGAAAGAAATATGAAGAGAAAATATCATTTTGTCTTTTGGTTTTGAGGGGAGCCAAAGACATCTCTCCCAGACAAATTGCAATCAAACTGAATGTGTTCTTTCAGTGTTATTAAAGTAATTGGGGATTTTGGTGTATTGTTTTGTTTTGTTTGTAGGGGGTTTTATGTTGGTTTTTTTTTTTTTTTTGTTTGGTTTGGGTTTGGGTTTTTGTGGGGTTTTTTTTTTGTTTGTGTGTGCAAATATCTCATTGTGTTAAATTAATTCTGCTAGAAAAGCCTCTTAGTTTCCTTCACAGGATCCCTTGCTTGCTAACCCTTCCTAGGATAATTAGCTGTGCTAATACTGGACAACTAGGGTCGTCACTGTACCACTGATGTTCCTTGGAAGTAAAAACTTTATGCCTGGAATAGGGACTTTCTCAGTCACATGGGTTCTGTAAGGAATGAAGAATACTCCAGTGTAATTTGCTCTTGTTCTTTTCTGCAGACCCATTAGTTTCTCTAAACATTCTAAATTCCTGCTGCCCTCCTACTGAGAGATCTGTAAAGTATTCTGTGGATACCTGTGTGAGTGCAGCATACGTGTGCAGCCATAACTGTTCACTTCTTAGTATTTCTAATGCAAGTATTTCTGACAGTCTATTAAAGTTGCTCTTTCTAATATACTTTGTTGTATTAGCTGCTTGATAAAATAGGATGTGAAAAACATACCGATTAACACTGTTAAATCCTTCAGCCCTGGAAAAACCTACTGTAGTGTTCAATAAGCAAGACAAAACCAAATCTGGACGTGGCATGTGCTGGCTGTTTGGGTACTACCCAGCAGGCATTTGTTTTCCTCTTTGAGGAAAAATATCATAGTTTCAGTTTCCTTACTTGATTAAATTAGCTGTACCGGCAGAAATTGGGCACGCTAGAAGCCCTTCAGAAGTTAGATTTGTGCAGCCTACTTCCTCTCTAAATATAATCCGTTTGCTATAAAGGAGACAATTTTTTTTTTTTTTTTGGTTGTTGTTCTTCTTCTTTTTCTCTTTACCCATTTAATATACTAGTTTAAAAATCCACAATGATTTTTAACTGGAAATGGTTTACAAGTACCTTTTAGTTAAAAAATCCCAAAAAACCAGTAAATTATATTTTTTGAAAAATGAGAAACACTGAAACATCTGTTCCTGCTTATTTTTCATGTAAAAAGGGAGGAAGTTTGAGATATGTGGGATGAAACTTTTTCTGCAGGAAGTGCTGAACAGTCTTAAGCAAAGCAGTTGCAAAATCATGTGACTAGTAAAAAAGTCATAATCCATTATGTAGAAAAGATTGATTCTTTGGTAGGTGGTCTCAGACATGCTGAATGTTGTACCAGAAGAGAGGAGAATTTAACTAGCTTTTATTCTTGACCTTTGATGATAAATGTTTTGAGGACAGTGAAATGCACAAGCTGGTGTGTAGAAGCTAAACCTGTCTCAATGGTTTTAGGCAGTTCTTTAAGGAATTTAAATACAGATAATGTTTAGTGGGAAAGCTTTCAAGGGCAACATAAGTTCCCTCAGGCTACTTGCAGATGAAATTTCTGGGGTAAATATAGACATAATTATAAAACACAAAAATTTTAACATGTATTTTAATGGTCTAGTGCTACTAAGTTGACAAGAGGCCATTACCATATTAGCTGCTAAAAAAGGGCTATGAGAAGGTAGTTTTAGTCACAGTTCAAAACTTGTTGACGACAGACCATTCCTACCAGATCAGTGCCTCACGAATTTCTATGTTCTAATTGTGAAACTTCACAACTGGAAAGCCACATGAGGTTCAAGCTGCCTTGTAGCTGGTACCCACTCGGCCAGGACTTTGGTAGATGACAGAGTAGCAAATGACCCAAGCAGACTTGTTTGACCAAATCATAACTGTCAGTTTGCTAAGATTCTCAACCCCAAATTTGGACCACAAGTAAATGAATCCTATAATAAAAATGTTGTTGTTGGTATTTAAAAGATCAGCATAAGCATTAAGTGGTTACTTATGGATATCCCTAACCTCAGTCTTGGTATGTATCCAGTCTGGCAACCACACTCATTCAGTGCCAGGATGCAGAGCAGTTCAGATCATCGTGGAGGAAGCTGAGTATTAAACACGCAATGAAATGCAAAGGCAGCAGAGTAGAAGGCCACAGGGTGTCCTGATACTTCTGTGTAGCCTCTTAAACTGCTTGGAGCCTGGGCATTAATTTGGGTTAATTTGAGTCTGGCTGAGAGATGTTAATTGTCCTAATGTGATGTGTGTGCACATATTCTGACTTACCAAGTGTGTCACAAATGCTGCATCTGGCCTTCCTTGACAGCAGTTGGGAGTACTTTTTAAACTGCTGACTCAGGTGGCTTGTTGAGAAAGACTTCACAGAACACAAGGGGCAGATTGTATTCCAGTTAGCAAGTTAGACCTCATCACTGGGAAAAAAATCATGTAAAAGAACAGTGGGAGTAAAGACTTTTTGCCTTTGCCTATTGAAGTTAAAATAGACTGGATGATCAGCTTGTACAAACATCTGGCATAGCTGAAAAAAGGAAGGAGAACAGAGTATTGTGAATGAAAGAGTTGATAGTAACCTCTTGATAGTAGCTGTGTGTGGAAAGTTGCCACGCTGGCTAACCAATGCTTGTTAAGGAATGTATGGGAAAGACTCCGTTCACTGAAGTGCTGAGTGTATGAAGCTCTGTTAAGAATAAATATGATTCTAAAGTATTCTGCTGAAGGGGAAGGTCTAGCTTTATCAAGGTGTAGGATTATAGCACAATGCTCCTAGAGCATAATTTATGGAGGGCATAGGAAACAACAGATACATGGTGTTTGTCTGTGCTCTTACTTGGTTGGGTTTTTCTCATAGATGAAATAAAAGTTCAGCTCTTCAAGCTATCTGTCAGATAGGGCTGTGTCTATTTAAAGGTCTGTATAGATTTCAAATTTGAAAGTGTGAGAGGTGAGATGTGTGAAAGACCTGTGAGGTGTCCACCAGATTGTCACTGAGCAGTCTTTCCCTCACTCAAGCTTTAGACAGTGGCTCTTGTCAAGAGGATGGAAAGCAGCTACTGACATGGTAGTAACAGCCCATATATAGAGACTCTTGTGTCAATAATAAATACATCAGTGGGGAAATAAAGGAGAGACTGAAAATTCTGCTGGTTTTGAATGTGTTGTCTTGACCTCATAAGTATGGAGAAATTCCTCTTGAGTGCAGACAAGTTAGAGAGGGTATGTGGTCAGACAGTCTGGACCCTCTAGGGTTTAGTTATTCATTCTGTCTGTTGAGCTAGAAAATCATTACTGTAAAATCATTTCCCCTGGCCACAAGGTCAGTACTGCCCTAAATTCTGTGTGAATAGGAATTAGTATTTCTTTGTCACCTTTAAAGCTTGTTAGATAATGAGGACTGTGTGGTATATTGATTAGTAAAGTGGTGGGACCCTTTAGGGCACTTCAGGTGCCATTGTTACAGGTGTGACCCCTGGGCAAGGGAAAAATTGTAGAGGTTTTAGAAGTTCATACACCTGATGCTTAATCTCCAGAAACAGTTTTACTTAACAAAAGATGATTTAGATACTTCCTCTATGGTCATGGCCATCTGGAAAGAGCTTAGGTCCTAGGGTAGTTCAGGGAAGAGGAATAATTGTCATGGAAAAGTTCTCAAATCTACATTGATTGGGATCTTTATAGCCTACAATGATCAGTACGCTTTGCCTCATGTTTGTGCCCAAGATCAGTTTGGGTGAAATCCCTTTGAGGAAAAGCAGTGAGCCAAGAGATGTCCTTTTTATCCTGGTAATTTAACGTAGTACCCTATTTGAGCTTGACTGGATTAGGTCAACCTGGGAGACCTTTGAGCATTGCCAGTTACTAAACAGTGTTCCTCCTGTTAGAAACAGTTGGCTTATTAAAATTGCATAGTGTTCTTTCTGATCTAACCAGACATGTAAGCATTTGTTCATGTCCCACTGCCTTCAGAGATGTGTGAAGAATGTTCTGTAAAAGGCCTGATGGGATAATCTCTGCTGTTCAAAAATTTAAGTTTAAAACTTAAGGTTTGAATTTTGCAAAAGAAGCTAGACCTCAAAAAGCATATGGTAGAGTGACATCAGACATAATTTATTTCCAGACTTGAGGTTTACAGTTCTGCCTCTTTGTTTACCTAGAAGAGACTCAACTATTTAAGTATTCCAAGAAATAACCCCAAGAAGTAGTAAGACTGTAGTATCCAAGGTTTTCTTCAGTTTCTCTATTTGTTTTGCTCATGTGAACTCATTTTTTATTGCAGTATGAATGATTATTCCTGGGTTCTGTTGAAATCAAAGAAAAGGAAAGATGGAACATAATTTTGCTGATTCACAGTTTGGGAAACCTGAATACCCTGTGCTGCTGTTACAGTTTTGACCTGGTTTGCCCTGTTTCGTAAATCTTATACCATCTGATGAAGATTGTAAGGTTCTGTGCAAGTTCAGCTCTTTTAAATTCAGTAATTTCTGGGGATACTTCAGCATTTAACAGTCTCGTCCAAAACAGTTATAAGCCTCAAAACTGTAGGTTTCATACCATTTTCACAATAGTGTGTCTTTCTGTGTTTCAATCCAACTAGGATATTACCAGCTTGCTTCATACCATCTACGAGGTAGTTGATGCGTCAGTAAACCATTCTCCCAGTTCCAGCAAAACTCTGCGAGTGAAACTTACTGTGGCACCAGATGGCAGCCAGAAGAAAAAGAGTATCTTGTTAAATCATACTGGTAAGGATGTGCTATCAGCCATTGGAAAAAATATGAAAAACTCCAAAAATCCCTTAAAAATCCATCTTTGTATTTTGTTAATAAAAATAAATATAGACTGCACCTGGTGAACTTGCTTTATCATCTTGGGTGCAGAACTGCCTACCCTTCTTTCAGTGTCTCTTAAGCAAACTAGGGTTCCCTCTCCTGCCTGTTTCTTTTTGGAAGCAGCAATAATCCACATGTCCTGTAGTTGTCTTTGTGTACTGCAGGGCAGCTTCAAGGGCCTTCTCAACTGATACCACTTTAACTCTGCTGATATTACAGAGCTCAGTTTGTGTGGAAACAGGTGTAGTGCTATAAAATGGTATTTTTGCCAGCACATAGCTATCATTGCTGTTCGATAAGAATAAAAAATTAAGCAGAAGTAACTTTTGTGAATCTATACAATTTTCTGCACTGGCAGAGTCTGCCATCATAAAATGGCTTCTATTTCAACGGCTTATTCACCTTATATTCACTCTAATAATAGTTGTATTGTCATAATGAGTTCAGTAGTGCTAAATTAAAATACTTAAAAGTATTTAATACTTCAGTAGAAAATGTGGGCACCTCATCCAAAAGGAGAGCCATGTTACTTCAGTTTTAATATATACATCCTCAGTCAAGTGCAGACCTAAGCAAATTTGCGCTGCTGGGGAGCTATGTGTTGCATTAGTACAACAATCAGCTCCAAACTACTGAGCCCTCCTAAGGGACAAGTATATCAGTGTGAACATGGGTCCATTTAACTTGCCACGTGGCTTGCAGCCTAACCATGACTGATGTCCTGCAGTCAAGGTTATGTCTGCCTAAAATGTGTTGTGCAGACAAAAGCACTTTTGAGAAGGTTCCATGAAATGACACGTTACATATTGATGTACTGACAAGAAAAAATATATTTGCGATGTAGCATGTCAGTTATGTGGATCAGCAAGGGCAGTAATGTGAGAATAATGTACTTGCTCTTGTTGGCAGATTTGCAGAGTGCCAGGCATAGAGCTGAAAGCAAAACTAATGAAGAAGTAAGAAGCTCTGAGAAGAAGCAGCGGGCTTCTCTCAGGTAAGGGGAAAGAACCCTGGCTCTTGAGAGGCACTGGGTACCTCTGAGGAAACCTCAACCACAGGTTTCTTGCTCGCTTGCTTTACTTTTTAAAATTATGTTAAAATAGAGGAATTCCAGGATTTCTCTCTGTTGAACCGATAATCTATTTCAAAACTCCCATTCTGTCCACCTTAAAGTCCTGGTTTTGCAAATGTAGTGGTTTTCTGAACATCAAACATTTTCACATAAATCCACAGTCACAGAGGCATCAAACGTTGGGGTACAATCTTGACTCTGCTGCATTTGTCCTTCTCATCTCTTTGGTTAGAGGCTTCCTAGACAGAAGGAATCTCTATCTTGAGCTGAACAGATGAGCGTCAGACAACTGTCAACACCTGGACACCTTTTGTTGCATCATTAAATGTGGACAGGACAAAGAATATCCTGTTCACACTGTGCATATTGCAGGGGTGTTTGTGCACCCTGGCCAAGCTGCTAACCCTCAGGAAAGCTCCCTGAGACTCATATCAAAATCTCATGGTATTAATGCAGAGGCTTCCCCTTGGAAAGCAGCAACGAGGGCTCCTGAGAAGTGCACGCACGCCACAAATTCAGTCACTGAGGAATTCTATGCAAGATGTGATTAATATGCAAGATAAAATGGATAGAAATGTTTTTATCCTGAGGGTGGGAGATAGGTGGATTAGATTTTTCATCTGCTGGAAGCTACAGGCAGGAGTTTTCACCCGTAGGGCTAATACAAGTATCAAGATAAGCAGCTAGATTCACAGCTAGTTTGCCTGGCTTGTGTGGTACAAAATAGGTGGTGGAAGAGCACTGGCAGACAACTTTGTGGATTGGGTATCCTCCTGCCATTCTAGTTCATATTTTGTTTAGTGCAGTGCATTGGGGAAAATACGATTCACACCAGCTTCTAAAACAACATTTTACCTACAGATACACATTCTCTTTATTTCCTTCTTAAGTGGTTTCTCCCTGACTGGCTTAAGTTCTGTGTTATCAGTGAGCATAGCTTGCATTTTTCAACCCTGTGCTATGTCCCTGCTCTATTCCTCTTACCTCCTCTATTGCTGTGTGCTTATTACCATCAGGGTGATGCTCCAGCGTGGGAATTTTAGAAAGAGCTTTCATACACTCCACAAACGCTTAAGCAGATGTCTTTTTTTAATTAAGACCAAAACAAAACCAAAAAACAGTAACAACACTGTGTGTGTGTGTGTGTGTGTATGTGTGTGTATGTATGTGTGTATGTATGTGTGTGTATGTATATATATATATATTTATTTTACACCCTGTGCTTGGTGCCTTGCTGACACAGGCCTGTATCTTCCCATGTGTATGCAGGAGAGCATTGTGGGTCTGGGTGCCAGACACTTCAGTTCTCAAAAGTACTTCAAGTTCTCTTTGACAGCAGAGCACATCTCTCATCAGTATATAATTGCTTCACTGTGTGTATTTCCATTAATATTGTTGAATGGCATCTTACATGTAAAAAAGCTATTAGAATGAAGGGCTGTGGCAGTACTGCTGTAGTTTTTCTTCACTGTCTTAACGAGAGATGGAATTTATTACAGTAATAAATAAATAGGTTCCCTGTTAGTTTTCAACAGACAGTGCTGTACACAATGTTGCTTAATTGTGCTGTATCAAATCTGATGATGTTTTTTCTGGTTTATCTGTGCATTGGCTTCAGCACATGTGTGCAAGTCACAATGGTTTCTATAGGCAGCTTGTGCCTGGCAACTTCAGTTAGCCATGCTCTAACCCCAGAGATCATTTATGCCGACCTGTGAAAATGTATCAACCTGTAAAGGTGTGTCTGAGGCAGGAAAGGTACCAGCTTGGCTATGTATCCAAAATATAAAGAATATCTGGACATTCCCTCTTATTTGACAGTACCCCATGTCACTTCTGGAGTTCAAAGCTGACTCAAAGTCTTTAAAGTTTACCTGCTTTCCAGGCAGACTCTCCTCCATTCAGGAGACTCTACCTCTATCAAAGTAGAGCAAAAATGATCTTCCAGGTAGGTCAAGTCTTGTGACTTTTATCAAAGAAACTGTAGACCCGTGTCTGACAGAGACACAGGGGACTTGGTTCTGTAATGTCCCTGCACAGTACTATGACAGACCAGGAAAGAAGTTTGTGCCAAAGCTCACTGGGATCAGCAGCCTCTGGAAACCTGGCAATGTGTTAATGGACTAAAAGCCAAGTACTGGGCACGACACACTATAGAGCCCACATTTAGCTACTGGTGTAGTGTACTAGGCCAATTCTGGTCTTAGGTTGACATCAGTGCAATTGCACAAAGAAAGAGCATAGCCCATCTTGTGATCTTGGAGACTGAACTATCTGAATGACAGGCAACAACTGAAAACAAATAAGTTTTCTGCTTATCCTGTTTTTTATATTGAAAATACTGTTCGTATCTGCAGACATCCATTTAAATTGCTGAATTAAATTGTTCGGCATTATGTGCTACAATACTGTAAACCTCTGCCTGATTTTTTTTCTGCCTCATAAATGAATGGTATTTCAGTTATTCATTCTCAGGAAATAGTTCTGCTATAAATAAAATTGCAAAGCTGAGCAGGAAAAGGAGTCAAGATTCTGAAGCCAGTGGCTGATCTGACCTTATTAATTGTATTTTGGAAAGCAGCAGTTATCTCTGGTTGTTCTACCAACACCTTCTCTTCTCAGGCTCTCTCTAGTTAGTACACCTGTGCTGTTGCCTGTCTCTCAGAAGCAGACATTCATGAGTGTTTATCTGACAGGAGGCTTACCCCAGCACTTCCTGACAGCAGTGGGAACAGTCATGAATCAAACAGCAGGTTTTCTTTGGCATGTCCAAACTGGAGAATCAGTTGAACTGTTTGGCCCTAAGACAGAATGTAATAAACCGTAGGAGCATTTTTATTTGTTTTCGCATGGGTGATGCAATTTGAAAGTTTCCTTTGCTTTGCAACATTGGGGTCGATTTATATGAGGGGAAAGAACAGTCAGCGCAGGCCTATCAACTTAGCAAATCCGGTCATCCAGAATTTCAAGTGTTTGTTGTTTCTTTGTGAGCAACTCCTGTCACTTCAAAGGGGCCATTAGTTGTTGTTTTGCAGATGGTGATAACAACTTTAAAGAAGTTCTGCTCAATTGTAATTTTGCTTCCTGCTGACAGATATCACCAGACTGAGAACAATCCAGAGCAAAGTGGGTGCTATCGTCATTGTGTTGATGAGAACATTGAAAGGAGAAACCACTATTTGGACCTTGCAGGAATAGAAAACTACACATCAAAGTTTGGGCCAGGTAATTTGGTGATTTAGGTTGCAACCTTTTAATCTTTTCTTCCTTTGGTTGCTCATTCCACATCGGGGTACTGAATTGTGAACCTGTATGATTTGTCTGTAGTGACTTACTGGAAGAAATAGGACTGTGTGAATACTGTAAGATATTTACTGGTGAAGGTGGTATCACAACAGAGTGGCTAATGTGCTGCCAGCCTACTTTGAAGTACTTATTTGTGTGGCTAGAGTTGGAGGTGAGCCTAGGAGAACAATCTTTACATCTAAATTAAGTTTAGACTGTGGGTGAGGTGAGGACTTTTGGATGTTTGAGCTTGTTCCCAAGATGTTACCGGCACATATTTTGTATTCACTACTGGCCGAAAATTGGAGGATACCTGGAATTTTGGTTTCTGTGCCCAAATTAAGGGGATTTCAATTTCCCCCTTTTCCCTGTCCTCTGCCAAGATTTTACTGACAATTATTTTGGTGGATTTCAGGTGGATCAGGACCAAGAGAAGGTAACATAAAGATCCATATACATACGCACGCGCACACACATTCACTCTTACACAGATATGTGCATATGTTTGTGCCTGTATTATTTACTAGTCAGAATTATTAAATGTAATTAAACTAGACAGCTATAATTGCCTTTACTTCCTTAGGAAAAATTCACTCTGCCGATAATGCTATCCCTGCCAACTGCATGCTACTAATTAAAACTTTGAAATACTAGATGACTACCTCATCTTGTTATTTCCTAGGATCTCCTCCAGTAGCTCAAAAACATGACCCACCAAGCAGAGTTGTGAATCAGACTAGATCCCGTTCTCATGAACCTGAAACCTTCCATGCTCACCATAGGAAATCTCAAGTGCTGGATCCAAGCCACATCAATCTATCTGAAAGTTCATACGCCAAGATTGCGGAAATCCAACAGAGGCTTCGGAACCAGGACTCAAACAAGCACTTTGTGAGGTCTCCCAAGGCCCAGGGCAAAAACATTGCCCCTGTGCATCCTGGAAGGGCACTTAGAAATAAACCTTTTCAAGGAGCACCCATGCCAATGGCTTCCCCAAGTGCACGGGTGGGCCAGAATCTTCCTTACCTCCCCTTGCAATCTCAACAGATTCACAAGAAGCATAAGCAGAGGGTAAAGGAGAATCACCAAATGTGCAAAACCTTCCAGTCTCCAGGGACAGCTGTGGAAAAGGAACATGTGAGAGACCTGCCTACAGTCATTTTATATGAAGGCCAAGTTGGACAAATGATACAAAGACATGAACATCACCATCACCATGAGCACCACCACCATTACCATCACTTCTACCAGACATAGAAGAGATCCCACCAACATCCTCCAAGAATCATCCCACGTGAAGGAAACACGTTCTTGTGATACCAGAACTAAGGCATTACTATGGTTAATATTATTGTTACTCCATTAATATTCAGCTAGCATATATTTTAGAGGTTATATGGAACTCTTGAAACTTACCCTATTTATGTGTTGTGGAACTGCATAGCGTACTTAAACACCTTGTGGATTTTTTTTTGTTTTTTAAGTGGCTTGTAAAACAGCAAACAGCCATAGCTTTTTGAGCTGTGATTTAATACAGGTCGTCAACGCACTTCTTTACAAGTACTACTTCCAGTGTAGTAGGAAAGATACTTCAAACACTATTGCAGACATCTAGCTTACCACTCTGCTGTATGTCGGCTGATCGCACACAAGCCTTTTATCAGGGGAGCAATGTTCGAAGGGTTGGACTCCAGAGATACTCAGAATAATGGAAAATACAAACAGCTGCTACCTCTAGTATTATTCAGATTTTATTTTCTTTTTATTGATTGTAATGTGCTGGGGGGGGGGGGGGGGGTGTGAGGCGGAGCGTAATATACTGCATTCATGTAGCCTGTGTTCGCATCCTTACAAATTATCTTAATAATTACAAGGAAATATTAGCTATACTTGTCAACAGAGCTACATTTGTACGACTTACACTTTAGTCTCTTGGAGATTCTTCACTGACACAAGTACAATCTCTTACATACTGGGTAATATTTAAATATACTTCTTTTAGTTTTGGTTTTTCTTTTGCCTACTCTCTATTCTGTTTGAGGTAACCATTTGAAAAGAGGAGGATGTGAAATGGGATTTTCCAAAGCATCACTAGACTTTAGTGCTTGGGCCATAAGTATCATTCATGAGGGTATGAGAAGGAGAGGGGTTGTTTGGGGTTTTTGTTTTGTTTAAATCCACAGTTCTTTGTTTTGAGAAAGAATTGAGGAAAATATACTTTCTCACTTTAAATGTTGGCAAATATATATAAAATATAAATATAAATATATATATATATAAATATGCACACTCAGGTACATTTTGTTGTGTTTTAGAAATCTGTGGTTTGAATAGTAACATTATAATTTTTTTTTCCACAACAGTGACTTTTTAGAAACATATACCATGGCATTTTTTTAGGTGTCTCCAGTTTAAATTTCCCCAGCACCTACTAATTTGTGCTTCTCCCATTTTAGAGACATTTAAACAGGTAAAAAAGTATAATTCACAACCATTCTGGCCTCTTTTACTTTTTTCATATCAAAGGGCTTCCATTACATGAAGGAGAATGAGACCATGCTCACAAGACATTACTGGCTGCTGAGAAATTTGAAGTTCAAAAGCAAATTGGAAAAGTGAGGAAAAAAAAGGGTCAGTACATTCAAGTTTTCCTTTCTGTGGGGCCCAGATTTATGATACATTCAGTTGGATTTTGTACAGATGACCATTTTGCAGGCAGAAAGTGACTGAAGAACACCTCTGTTGCTTTTGCAACATTAGAGAATTCCTCACGTTAAAAACTATAATTGTTCTATAAACATATTTGCTTTTGGTTTTAATTATTTTAAATGTTGTGGTATTTTGTCTATGGTATATATTGTAAAATGTAACTATCCCACATTGTTATAAGCCCTTTATGATTAGGGTATTTTTTTCTGACTAGAGTTTTGATCAGTCCAACATGGGGTATTACCTTACTGCTGACCGGTTCTAGAGGAATATTGTCCTTTCTAAGAACATGGAGACATCAGCTTTTCTTTAAAAGTGGAAGGCTTGTCTTCTTGTGGAATTGGAACAGAATCACTGCCTCATGGTAATTAGGTCCACCTCTTGTCTCCTTGGATCAGCAGTTGTTTAGACTTACTGTCCTCTTTAAAAAATCTGGTTTATTTTATTTTTTTTTTAGCTGTCAACAGCACGTTCTCTTAAAGCTAACAAAATGTTTTTAAAATGTGTTTGATCTGTTTGACAACTACACTGTTCTGTTTATTTTTAAAATTCCTAAAGTCCAAAAATATTTATATGCAGAATTTTCTGTATTGAAAATATGAAAAGGCCACAAATTTGGTTAGCTACCACTGAGTTGTTCTAGTCTAAGCTTTTTTGCTGCTTCTGTATCATTCTTTTTCAATGTGTATATAATTATGGACTGCAAAAAAAAGACATATGTCTAGTAGAAGGAATAAGCTTATTTATATTATAGTGTTAAAAAAGTCTGATGTATTCAAGTGACTTACGTTATACCGCATGCAAACACACAAGTGTACATTCCATCTAAGAAGGGATGCCATGCTATTTGTTTTGAATATGTAATTAAAGCTGTTCTCTTTCCAGTAGAGTATATGCCAGAAAAACTGGGAGGTGGGATTTTTTTCTTATTCAGTTTTTTTTAATGCAGGTTGTTGCTGAAAACCAGAAAACATTCTGGAAAGCTAGAGCACTTTCAGAACTCTGGGGTTTTCTATGAAAGGGCAGCAAAGGGACATAAATTCTCTTTCACCCAAAGATATTTTGCTGGAAAAGATAACAGCAGCAATAACTAAATCCCATCTGATTGAAAAGTGTGTTGTACTAGCTGTGCCAAGTCAACACTGAAATGTGTCACTGCTGACCATTGGTTACAATGTGGCATTGATTTGTTTTGGTTTACTTTGATTCTATTTGGTAGAATTTAGATGAAGTCTGCCTTCCTCAGATTCTGTGAAATACGAACACATTTGAATAACATGGCATCCCCATATTAAACTTTACACCAGCTGTGTATTAACATAACAGTACCTAAATACTGCGTTGCAGTTGTGTTATGTGCATTAAGTGTGAATAACAGGTAGCACAGTTTCTTTTCACAGAACCTTAAATTTCCGTATCTTTTAAAAATGTTTGCTTTTCAGTATTTTGTATAGTAAATATAGGTGGTTATGACTAAATGCTTTATTTATTTCACAGCAAAAACTGTGCCAAGAGAACCCCCTGTTAATTAAAGTTTTACTAGTTCAGAAAGTATATTTCCTTCTTGTTGTGGATTTCAGGGGTTTATTGCAATTACTGTCAGTGCTTGCAGATCCCACTGGTACAAGAGCTTGCATTAACATTTTTGGGAACAGGATCAGGCCACAAGGTATGGACTGTATATGCTTTGGTTTTATATTTAAACTATCAAGTTTGAAAGTTAAATCTCTTGTCCCCTACTGTTAGACCTGTGAGTAACTGATTTTTTGACTTGTTATCAATTCCGAAGCCCGTTTAAATAAAATGATAAATGTATTGCTTTAAGTTGCTCAAAACTGTGGCTGAATCAAAGTTTAAAATATATTAGTATCTGGTTAAACAAACCATTTCATTTTAAATTCAGTTGACTATATTATTGCTATTTAAAAGTAAAATGGAGTGGAATGAAGTAATTTCAAATTAAAACTTTAGCCTTTTCACTTACATTTTCTGTTTTACACAAAGCAATTCAGCAAAACTAAGCCAATACCAAAATACGCACTATTTGCTGAAAAAATGTCAACTGAAAAATTGTGCTTGTCTCCACCAGCTGCAGTTTTTAGGAAGTTTGCTTTTGAAAAGGATTGCTAAGCTCTTTTTCACAACTTCATGACCACCTAATACAATGTAAAGTGCAGGAAGGATAGTGAAGTAAAATGTCTGTCCCAGCAAAGCCTCTGGCAACACTGCCAGATTCCCACTGGCTTCAGGGTGCTTACAGTTTCATTCCAGGAATGTGGGTTTGAAGTCTACATAAGGTGCAGACAGTGATTTCAGTATTCATTTTTTATGCTTCTTACTGATGATGGTTTTGTAGTAGCTAATATTAAATGGAAATTTTATTGTAAGAGATCAAGCTGGTAAGTTAATTAAGATTAGCAAATACTGTGCTTTATACTCATGTCATTGGAGGACCTCATGGCACTTCAAATGTCTATGAAACATTCACACATCATTTAGTAACTGTTAGAAATTAAGACCCACTTCTGCCCTTGGATGCTGAAGTACAGATTCTCCTGGCTTATTGGCAGACCAGCCCCTTATGGCCATACCAAATTAAAAAGCCACATGTATGACCTTTAGAACTGTCTTCCTACTCTATTCATCATGAGCACAGAACAGCAAAATACAGCTGGAGAAGTACCTTAAAGGGGTGTGTGGGGGTGTGTGTGTGTGTGTATGTATGTATATATATGTAAGTTTATATATATATATATATGTGTCCTCTGGCAGAAGTTAGTGAATGGCACAAGATGGATTCTGACAGAGGTGATCTTTTATAAAGGGATAACTACTGTGTATGCTCAGCAGTCTACAAGTTGCCACATAAATACACAAATATCATGAATGCTTGCTGTTCTTCATATGTCATTGTGTACCTCAATTATTGAATGACAGATTTCATTTGTATTCCAGTTAACAGGAAAGTTAGGCCCCTTGGGGCCTAGATTATACTTGAGAAAAATTCATCATGCTAGAAAATTTGCAAAAACATTCACCATAATTTCTGCCTGGAGTAGAGGCAAGAATGTTCATGTTTGGAAACATGTCAGCTAATCAAGTCTCACCTTTAATTACCTTCATGCAATTCATCAAGATCTGAAAATATGTTTTGAAACAGGACTTATTCATGCTTTTGCTGGGAACCAAGTTATATTCAGCACCCTGTTAGTTGTCAGCCTTTTTTTTTTTTTTTCCCCCCCAAAAGTTACCAAGCAGAAACATGTTTGAAAATCCATGAAGTAACAAGAGAACTTAAAGTGTTTTCAAAATAGCTTCTGGAAGAAGATTTCTTTTCTAATGCACTTAGTAGCAAAGACAGCTTCAATTTATCACATAATTATTTTCTTTGCATATTTGACAGATGTTTGGTTGATTTGACTTGGAAGGGGCTGTTTTGAGATTTATTTTTTTTTTTTGGGCTTGTGTACACTTAAAATCTGCTCAAAATGAGCTAAAAGGAACAGATGTAGAAAAGCAAGTAAGTTTATATTGCAGCTATTCAGTAGAGATTGAACTGCATCTTATTTGATGTTTGGATTATAGTTATTAAATAATGAGGTTTGCAATGATGCTTTAATTTACTTTTATATTTCTGTATAATTCTAGACAATTTGACCTTACTGCTAAAATTATAAAAATCATACAGACGAGGTCTTCTAATTTCTCTGTTTTAAAATAGCAGGACTTAAGGAGTATTCAGAGTGATTACTGTGAGGGTTAGAGCTGTGAAGAAAGAAAGACTGGCAAAGGAAGGATGGAAAGATTTGGGAAGTGTAAGGATAGCACAGAACTGTCCAACAGAGTGGCAGGGGGAGACAAACAAGAGGCAGGTAAATACTGTATGGAGAAGCTATATTCATATTACTGTTTTGAATCTCTTGAGGCACATTTATTTCTTATAAAACAGCAACAGTATTTCATAGCATGCTTTTCACTGGGAAAGCTTGAAAGACTTTCTAGATGAGGTCCGTCTCCAGTGTGCAGCGGGAGGCACAAAGAGGAAATGCTGTAGGTAATCACCACTAGGGCTGTGGCAGAATGAGAAATGATGCCCTGGTTTCCTGAGTCCCCCTCCAAGCTGAGGGAATTTTTTTCAGAAGCAGAGGTTTTACAGATGTTTTCAATATTCTTTAGAACATGTTTTGCATAGTAGCATCAGCATACACAAGTTGTTCAAATGTTGCCCAAAGCTTTGATATCTGTCCTGATTTTCCTAAACACTAAGCATTAACTATGCCTGTGAAATCTGCTGACACAAACTATAATCTTTTATCATAAGAAATGGCAGACTGGACTTACCAGTTGTCTCATCAGCCTAGTATTTTGGGGTCAGAGTAGGAAGTTTCATAAGAGCATCGAAGACATAATGTTAAGTGGCTTCATAAATTTGGCAATGGGCAAACATTAACAATATCAGGCACACTGATAATTATGTGCACTGTGCTTTCTGGTTTTTATGACATGCCTATGAAGTGGGGTTTGTGTCTTCCTTTGAGTGCCTAGTCTGTTTAGACAAAGCAGCCTGTAATATAAGAGATGTACTCTTTCGGTGAGCCTGTACTTTGTGGATGGAGATACAAGGTTCAGATCCTTCTGGTGCTGAGTGCTTATTCTTGCACTTAATCCTTCCTGTTCTGTTCTATTCATGAAGTATAGCACATTGTGGCTTTGTGGATTTTCTAATAAAACACCTGACAAACTGGGCCCAATTTGTCTTCAGCTTCACAAATGGAAGCCAGAAGAGCCCCATGCATGTCTTGGAATTTAGTCCTTCAAATGCAGTTCGCTATATGAGTCATCACTTTTTCTTGTAATAATTTCAGACATTTGATAAGCTCTTTTTATGGTTTACAAGTTTAAAAAGATAAATAAAACTTTGTAGATTAAAACATTGGTTGTCTGTTCTCACTGGAGTTCTGTGAATGGTCTTTTTCTGTGGGCTTTAGCTTGAACCTACAAAGTGACTTTGGAGTGGGTGTTTATAGTTCTTCACTTGCTTGTTCACAGGATAAGACTGTTGATAGATGAATAAAGTGCTACTTGAGGTTGTTAACAGCCATGACTGGTAACTCTAGTTCAACTAAGATAAACAATGAAATGCTAAGGCAATTAGCATTAAGGTCTCACTTGGCCAGTGCTGATTTTTTAAGTCATAGATACGGTGTTTTGTAGATACCTATGACCATGGGGTCTGGAGCTATTTATTCCATCCTTTCCCTGAGTGCTGTATGGACTCCTGAGCACTGCATGGACTCCTGAGCACTGCATGCCCAGGGCATCCTTGCATACTCAATGTGCCATTAGGAAGCAGGAGCACAAAAAATGTAATGTTTCAGTCCAAAGTAATTAACCCTCTCACCCTGCAAGGAGTGGAGGGGAGGAAAAGCTCAATTAGAGACTTAGAGTTTCCAGTAAGTGCAGAAGTATGAAGGGAAGCAGAAAGCAGCACTGTGGGCCTCGCATTCCTTCTGTCTCTTTACAGCCTTCTCAGGGAATATGTTTTACTTTTGATGTCTATAATCACAACTTCTTGCTATTTGAGTGTGCCATCTGTTAAGGCCATAGTCTTCAGTAGCTCTGCGCGTGTGACTTCCATGGGTTTCAGTGGAAACTTTGTGCAGCTTTATTGGGCTGGCAGCTGTAAACAGAGGTCCTTCAATTTACACTTGCTTGGAATCAGGGCCCTGGGGCACTCAGCTTGCACTGATCAGGCACAGGTTTTTATAAGAATTTTCCTGGTCTAATAAATGGATGCTAAAATCAGTTAATTTGAAGATTACCATCTTGACATCTTAGGATTCTGAAATACAGACTCATTTTAGGTAGAGACTATGAATTAAAGGAGTAAATCATGTTTTGAGCAGTGGACCAAGACTTTCATACCTGACCCTGCTAAACATCATCACTTTTCCTTTAAATTCAGCATTCACAGGTTACTATCTGTGTGCTGATTTTTCTATCAATAGTTAATGAAGTTTGTTTTGCTTGGAGCCTTTTTTCATCTAGATACTGCTTTTATTACCCACAAATATAAAGGAAATCCTCTGAGCAGTGGACCTCACCATGAGCATCCTGCGTGCCCTATTATCTGCCTCTCTAAGGATGTGCAAAACGGAGTCACTCTGAAGAAATTGTCTGAAATGTGTGCTTCCAGGTACACAAGAGGTATGTTCACTATGTCTATATCCCCAACAGAGAAAACTGGGGAGCCAAAGTGATTCTGAGGCAGTAACTGTTCCCTTTCCCCAAGAGGGGCATCAACGTTTTGTACTGCCTGATTACTCCCCTCAGCACTAGTACGCTGGGTTTCTGCAGATGCTCTGGGACATGGGACAAGCAGATGCTGGTACTTAGCAAGGCCTTGGTTTCCAAAATGCTCTTCTATCCCTTCAGTCAGTGATAGGAAATGTTTGAAACATGTCACCATGAAAAGAACAAGACAATTTTTTTGCCATTGACTCTGCTGTGCCCTTTCACGGGTTTGAAATCCACTTATCTGAAAGTGTGCAGTTACATTTTGTCCTTTTTCATCATTTAAATGCATCTTCTTGATCTGAAGAAATAAAAGCAATTAAAAAAAATTAGAGATTTTGTTTTCATATGTGCTGCCAAGTCTGATACTGCAAAGTAACTGCTGAATTGGCACAAGCAGTTTGAGAGAGCCAGCAGATTTAGGAAGGGAGAAGATAAACCTTATTATGTTTCTTTGCCAAAGGAGAAAAGAAACGATATTGACTTAAATGTGGGAAATTTAAAAGGGGCCATATGTTCTCACTTTGTGCTTTGTTTCTAATAGATAGACAGAAATCTTTGAAGTGTGGATTGGCACAGTAGGGTGCATGCTTCTGTAGAGAAAAGATGCTAAATGGGGAGGATGTGAGGGGGCACATGAAACTCTATTAGCCATGCAACAGCAAAGAGAGAAAGGCAAATCCAATGATAATGTACATCTGTTTCAGGGAATTTATAAGCTTTGAACATTTTTTATGTGCAGATAAGTGGATCCTTTTCTTACCATAACTTAGAACTTCAAAGCAGATTGTGTGGATAATGCAAATTGCTGAAATATGAGATTTTCCTACAAAGAGGTTTCCAAAAAAGAAAAAAAAGGGGGGGGGGGGGAGAATTAAGGCTAATTGATGCCACAGTCTTTTATGTACAGTGTAAAAACTCTACAAAAATTGATTTTTATGAAGTAAGAAATTGATGAAAAAAATATTGAAGTCTGCTGTTTGCATTCAGGGACTGTAGTTTGAAACTGAGGTTCTGTGAATTAAACATTTGTCTCCAATATCACTACAGCAATACTGTAACATAGATTAAGATATCTAGCCAAGCTGTAATTGTATCAAAGTCTGCCATGTCATAGGAATGTAAAACTTGTGAGTGTGGAGTGATACACAGCAGCTGACGTTAACATCACTGTCAAGGTAGTGAAGCAGGAATTTCTAGGATATGGGGAAAAAATGACTGCAAGAGACAGAAACTAATGGGGTGGGAGGCAGGGAGTGGAGGGTATTAATATGATAAATCCTGGGAGCTGATGAATGTGTAACTTCTCAGCTGCTCAGAAAAAGTAGTTGCTGTCTGAACTGGGGGGGGTTAACGCCTGGGCTTGAGGATGCTGGCTGCACGTTCCAGCTGGGAGATCAAATGTCCCAGTCCAAACTGCAAGGCTATGATTATCATATGCAAGAAATGACAAAATGAAATGGGTTTTGAAGACCCTCATTTGTTGCATGTGCTGCAGAGGTGCATTCCCTTCCTCAGGCTGTAAGGGCAGCCTTGTCTGCCTCCCTGCGCTGCAGCTGCCGGGCCAGGGGTGCTGGGGCTCCTCTCGGTGCTGAACACAAAGGCAACCAGGAGTGGGAGCTGACGCCTCGTTGCTGAGCCCTTCCTCGAGTTTGGCTCCACTGTTACTTGGCATCTTCTGTAGGTGTTTGTTGCTGCACTTCTTTCTGAACAGACCATCACAACCTTCATCCTGGATTTTTTTCTTTTTTTTTAAAATTCTTAAATCTTTGCACATTCTTGGGCACGGTTTGCCAATGGCAGGAGATTTTCTGGGGAGAGTACTGGGCCTTGATACCCTGCAATAGATTTATCCTTTCTTATGTTGCAATGTGTTTCATGTCCAGGGCTTGATTCGTTTGCTGCAAACCTGCCCCAGCTGAGGCGGAACCTTCTGGAAGGGCCCCTGGCCGGGGCCACCCGAGCTGGGGCAGGAAGGGGCAGTTGCAGCCACCGCAGCCCCTGGGCAGCGCCAGCCCTGCCCCTCACGGTGGTGGTGACCCAGAGCTGCTCCCCCCGCCCTGAGGGGTACGGTCACCCTCCAACGGGGATTTCCACTGCCCCTGTCTGCCTTTGCGGGGCAGCCCTGTGACAGGAGGAGGCTGTGAGGCTGCTGGCTCCAGCCCCTTGCGGCAGCGTTTTCCTAACTGCAATTAAACAAAACTCCCACAAGGTAGTGAAACAATTTGGGACAAAATTTACTGGTTGAGGCTCACACCAAGGGCACTGCCTTTTAGACACCTTTACCGGGTGCTGTTTGGGTTAATTAATCCGGCAAGAGGCTGGTCTGCAGCAGCAACGCCCTGCCTGCCGCCATCTTCCCCCGGCCGGCCGGGGCAGGCCCCTTGCCAGCGCTGCTCCCTGTCTCCGGGCCTGCAGCTCCTCGGGTGCCCCGGCCACACGCTTCTGCTTGAGGCAATCTCGCCCAGTCTGTTAAAACCCACCCTGACAGCAGGGAGAGGGCAGTAGGCAGCGATGTTGAAAAGAACAGCTGTATGCCATCTGACTAAAGATAGAAACATGCAATGTGTGGACTAATTAGGATCCCGAGTGGCACTGTACAAAGTGTACAGACCAAACAGAACAGCACCTTCTGCTTGTTTTGATCAGCTCTGTTTCTATCACTTTGATGAAAATAACCGCTTGATTTGTCACTCGCTGTGGCTGCTGGGGGATCCCTCACACCCCACGCTCCCAGACGGTCTCGCTCCGACGCTGGCGTCGTGCAGCCCGGACGCAGAGCTGTTTCCCAACTGGGCAGTGACTCTGCCTTCTGTTGCCTGCCAGTGGGGCTGGTCAGCAGCGCCAAGTGTCAACAAAACTGCGTCAGCAACCTTCAGAACTTTGGAATTTACTTCCCTGCTTTTTTTTCTCCAGACAGTTATGTTAGATGTTTTCCCCCTCAATAGCATAAGTTGGCCATGCTCTGACCAGTTCAGCACAACAGTATGGAGTTTAGTTCTTTATTTTATTTCTCTGATGTCTTTCAGTCATTTCCTTTTTGCTTTGAGGGGCCTGAGCTCAGCCAGTCAGTTTAGGCTTAGTCAGCTTGCTTCTGAACTGCTTTGTAGTTCTGGTAACTTTTGATGTAAACTGCATATGAGCCGGAACACCCTTTGTTTTTGTTTTGGCTTGGGTTTTGTTTTTGGGGTGTTTTGGTTTTTTTTTTTTTGGTTTTTCAAAGTTCTGAGTAGGAAATTACCTTAAGTATAAACATGAAGAAAAAAATTAATCTGAAAATCATCTTCCATGTGGAAAATGAATTTGTGGTGTTCCAAAATCTCTTGTGCTTCAACAGGAGGCAGAAGGGACACTTTGGGGCAGTAATCCTGTGAACCGCTCTAGCAAGTTCAAGAGCAAAAGGCTCAAGTGTAGTTCTGCAGCAGTTTATAAGATGTAAAGCTGAAGGGCTGTGACAGGCTTGAATTCTTCGCTTGTAATGATGCCCAGATAGAAACTGAAAGATGAAAATGCTCAGTGTGAAGAGATGCTCTTTTTTCTTCGAAGTGTAATAGCTCACATTGCTAAGCTACTCCAGTTAGCAGCATAGGGCTGACTTCAAATTTTCTTTTATTCCAATACAGCTTCCAGTGAATTCTGGAATTTAAGTTTAACTCTATTTTAATTATAGACTTAATCTCTCAGGTACAGCCTTGAGTTTTTAGAAGGTAGTGTCATTGATGGCTATTTCATTCCATATCACCAGTAATTAAGTTATGATGAATTACACACACACACTTTTCTTATTGTGACCTTTCTTTCTGAAGTGTTCCTGCTTTAATATTTTAACAGTCCCATTTTATGTTCTTTGAGACCTCAGTGCTCAGCCTGCACTTGTTTAACTGCAGTCCACAATAACGGACTCCTTGAGGAAATTACAAATCAACAAAGCCACATCTTCATGTGCAGGAGACCTGATGTCCTGTAAGCTGTCAGGTCTCACTTGAGCGTAAAGAACATATTGTCAAAGCTACTGTGCTGTTGATGAATCAAGTAAAATGGCATATGTTCTTTACAGGAAGAGCCTAAATTGCTCATGTATTTTATCATGATTGGGTTTCATATATCATAACCTTAGAATGTTAGGAACAGTTAAGTCCTTAATCATTTTCTTTGATGTTAACAGCACTTCAGTTAGCAATAAGAGTGTCAGCTCTAATTTGCTGTATTGGCCACTTGCAGTAGATTTTTTTGTTGGTTTTGTTTGTTGGTTTGTTTGTTTCCTCTTCCTCTTCCTTTTTTTGCTTACTGCTGAAGAGGTTTACACATATAGTTCCTACTTCTGAGCTCCTAGGGTAAGGTGACTAGTGTTTAGATAACATTTTTAGATTGAGGGGTGTAATTGCTCAAAATGCAATAGCATGTGAACTGGTTTTCTCCCTGAATTGCAACAGTAAGTGCAATTGGGGAAAGTGAAATGAGAGTCCGACGTTACAGTGGTACTATGTACCACTGCTGGAGTGCCAAGCAAAAAACATGCCCCTTGTTTTCTGGAAATAGTCAGAGTTGTTGGAAATACTTGATAGAAGTGTTTGGGTCACTGCTGTGTAATGTTTGTTATCTGCCACTGGGAGGGAAATGGACCAGTTTCCCTAACCAGGGTTTACAGCTACAGGAGATCAGTTAACTAGGTTAGTATTGAACTAGTTTATTTATGAAATTTCCAGAGATCACGAAGCCTCATAAAGGCCCTAAATCTGCACTAAGTGTTACCAAAATGGGCAATGCCAGTGGGTAGTTTATCGTAGCATTACAGTTTTGACAGCACCTGGTGCTGCATGTGATTAAGGCACGGGATAAAAAACCTGAGCATTGAGAAGTTACTTCCCAAGGCTTCGGAGCATGCAGAGCATGTCTTGGGGCCTGCAGCAAACAGATGATCCTGTCCTTTCCAGAACTCCCAGTCACTTGTGCTGGGTAATGGTCTTGCTATTATAATTCTGATGATTCTTTTTGCTCTTATTGACTGCACAGTATTTAGTCTTCTGCTTTTGTTCATGGTTTTATTTTAGTCTTCTAGTAGGGAGTATGACTTCATGGAGTGAGGGAGAGGTTGCTCTTTCTCTTGGGGAGCTACTGAGTGTACTCAAGCAAGATGTTGGGGTATCAGAGGGTCCTGGCAGGGCTGTAAGGAGGCTGTGAGGAGTGCAAGAGCAGCAGAAACTTCAGACCCTGTTGGTTGCGGCTCAGAAAGTTCTGGGGCTAGTTAAAACCATACCTGGAAATAAGGTTCATTCAGAGTGGGAAAGTGCCCTAGCCTGAACACGTTGATGCTGGTAGAGCAGTGTACTGCTACTGCTACACACAAGGCTGCAGTTTGTGTCGGGGTGTAAACTGGCATAACTGCTGCTTGAGAATTTAATCTGCTTCCTTTACCTTTCCATTGCTCATGTGCTGCTACACAGCTTTTACAAAACTAAAAAGAGCTGCTTGCAGCTGAGTTGGTGGTGACAACTATTTCTTTAGGAAAAACCTAATGCTGAATGGAGACTTTGTGGTGATTTGACCATGCCTTATTTCAGGCTCAAGACAAAAAGGCAGATAAATATGGTTTATCGATGGTGTGCTTTTTCAGTGTTTGGCCTGGGGAACAAAGGGAACATGCAGGACCTCAGCTGGCTAATCCTTCTATAAGCCTCCAAATAATTCTTTTCAGCATCTGATAGGTAGCCTGGAAAAAGCGCTGTAGAATGTGACTTGGTCACGGACATTAAGGAGGGGTGAAAGGAAGTGAATATGATGCTGCTAAACACTTCTCAATAATGTACAACCTTCAAGCACTAAGTCATTGTGACATTTATATTACTGTAAGTGATATAAATAACATTGTGAACACTTTTTTCTGTTAAACATTTTAATCCTGGCACTCTTGGCCAGCTAGTAACAATAGCAAAACCAGAAAGGTTCCCATGTCTCTTAGAGATCAACAGACTCTAAGGTAGCCTGAGTCAGTGCTTTGCAAGGAGAGAATTTCGCTGGAATCATGTTGAAAGCAGAGAGCAGAATAACAATGGGTGTCAGGAGCACTGAATCTACAGAGGAATTGAATGCAGAGGGCAACAGTGACAGAGACTGAACTCCAAAAGGCAGAAATAAAAAGGTTAAGTCACACACACAACGTGTTATAGTCAGAAGGTGCTGCAGAAATCTGCCAAATCTGTCAAAAAATCCCTGTACTAACAATGGTATTTTTAGGCAGTATCATTCTGCTCAAAATCCACATTAATTCATGAGTTACTTTTTTTTTCTGACACTCAAAATCTACTGGAAAACCTCTTTTATTCTTCAGCAAGTGCCTGTCAGCCATGGGGAAAAGACTGATGCTCTGAGGCTTCCATTTTCAAACCTGGCGTATTTCCAGAGCCACCTGTGAAAGCTCAGTGTTCTTTCATTGGGGGCATCTGTTTTATTGGGTTGGCTCTAACAGCCCAGGTAATTGTCCAGACAATTCTTCCTATCCGGTTGTTATAAGGCCTACACTACAAAAACAAGCATTTTTATGCACATCGTGTTCATCTCTCTCTAGCTTACTCTTTTTTTTTTTTTTTTAATCTAATGTGTATTTTGCTTGTATGGGCAGAAAGAACACAATATAACCATACACTGAAATATCTTTTAGCCTTGCTGCTTTTGCTGCTCACTAGTGGTAGCAAAGACAGGAGGTGTAGCATAAAATGTGCTCAGGTGTTTGTTTTAACTGCTTGAGAGGCATAAACTACTATTCAGATATCTTCAGCATTATAAGGTCCATCGAGGTTTGGATTTTTGCAAGAAGCCAGAAGGGGTTATTTGGATTGACCTTTGTGAGCAATTTGCTCTTTAATCTTGGACCATTTTTAGCTTGGTTTTTGCATCTTTCAAAGTAAGTTTCAAACCATATCCATTAGTGGAGAAGGGCTTCCTGAAAGCCTAGGCTTTATAAAAGGGTTATTTGGTGCAAGCTTAATTGGATAATGGTTGTTTGCTGTTTAATGAAGATAGGCTAACAAGGATTTTCTCTTGTGTCCCTGCAAACTTTAAGCCAGATGAGGTGGTACGCTGTGAGCTAAGCTACTTGGGTTTCATCCACATGCAATCACATCTGTAGGTTTTTGCAGAGCCATTTTCAAAACACCACTCACCCACTTCTTTCATAGACAGGCAACAACTGGGTTTATTCCCAACTTAATTTTCTAGGTCAGTCAGAACTTCACAGATTTGAATAAAATAAAAGCAAGGTAGACAAAGTTTAGCTATTAAACCTCTCTGTACCAGGGCTCAGTTGTCGGTCAGAATGAGGATCGCCTGGGCTCTACAGGGTAATAAGAGCAGGCCAAGGGCCACACTGGGGCCACTTGGGCAGCAGAGTGCTAGAGGGCCAGGGAGAGCTTCTGTGGCACTGGAGGGCACTTATGGCATTAGAAGCACAAAGCCTTGTCCAAACTCCCGGTAAACTCCAATGGCATCTTTCCTTTGACTCTTGACAGAAGCTGGATCAGGCCTCCCATGAATTGTAATGAACAGTTATATTAATCCACTGCTATGTAGCTGTGAAAATCCTGCATCTCCTTCACTGGGATGACGGTGCAAGGCTAAATCACCATGGATATTCGATTGCAGCCTGGCTCGTGTAGCAGTAAGAGCATTACCAGGCAGCATTTTATCTAAGACGAGTGCTCTCTACAGTACTCACAACAAATCTCAACTTATTGAAACTCCAGTGATTAAATGTTTTACAGACCCTTGCAACATCAGAAGACTCTGTGAAATAGGCATGGCTGCTTTCAATATGATCTCATAGGGATCCGATTACCATTTTGGCTCTCTTCTCACAGTCATTCAAGTGGACCTTGAAGGAAGTGTAACCCTTTCACTTTCCAACTTGCTTGGTATGCAAAACACTTGCTCAAGGGTAAAAGCCGAGAGGACAAGATCTGTAACACTGGAGCCAAATAGTCAAACTAATCAGATCTGAGCTGGTCTTTACGAACAATACAGCAAGAAATGAGGTAAAGTAGTTATACATGTTGTTTTGGAAAATTTCAGGCCCTGAACTGAAAAGGTCTCTCTACAGCAGAAAGTCTGGGCTAAACACATTCCTGCTGAATCAGTTGTGACAAGTGTTTGATATGTGTTCTTGTGTTGACACCAATTATTGCTAAAATTCTATTTGCAAGGAGTAGCCAACAGTATGGTATGTGCAGAGTCTGCTCACATCCAGTTGCTAAAAATGTAGCTCCTGCAGACTAACAGTGTGACCAAAGTTTTCATTCCCCTCCTTTTGGAGCAGGCACATTGCAAATGCACATCAAAGAAAATGACCTCTATTCTGACTTACAGTCTAGGCATGTTCCTGACAAACCACATCTGATGAAGAGTCTTAAAGAAGCAGCAGAAGCAACACTGCTGGCAGCAAAACAACAAAAGGGCTGGCCCCTTCCACCAGTCAAGGGAGGCTGGTTAATCAAAGGGGTTTGTACCAGGGGGAGGAAGCGTGCGCTTTATAGTGAAGCAATGCAGCCAAATAATGCATATGCAATGACCTAGCTAGCCAGCATTCTAACAAATCACATCTAATTACAGATCTTCTCTTCTCATGATAGTACCACTGCAGTCAGGGAAATCAATAACAAATGTTCGGTTTGAATGTCTCTGTTCTGTAGCCTTGGACTAATTATGCACATTCCTACTGTCCTTATAAGGCCGGGGTAGCTCTTCACTTCCAACGCTGAAAGAAAAGATGCAAAGAAGACCTCCCTTAATAGTATTCAAAGCAATAGGAACATAAATTATGAACCAAATCAATTGTCTTTCCTATTGTGGCGTGTAGCACCTTCTGATAAGGTATGACCAGCCTCCTCCCAGGGTGACTGGCACTGTTTGCGTGTGTCTGTTATGGTGCTGAGCACCATCGCCTTTGATTTCATGACCAGGGTGAGGTGCTGAGTTGAACATCAGTGTAGGAATAAGGACTGCTCTCTTTTATTGCTGCCTGTTTGCTCTCATGGCCAAACCAAGTAACATCTCTTGTTGCACATTCATCCACGGCATAGGAATGACCACACTTCTCTAATCCCTCTCAGTGATGTGTGAGTGAAAAACACAGCCCGTGAACCATTGTTATCAGTATTCATGAGCTGATGCCAAGAGTCATGACACCTGGAGTGTGTAAAAGTCACAGGTGTGAAACAAATAAGTTCTTGAAATAAAGTGTGTGTGTTCCTTCCAGCCATTGTAATTTAGGCACCGGATTCCATACTTAAACAGGCTGCAATGAGATGTGGTGTGTCTTTTTTTCCTGGAAACAAACTGTTTATACAATTTGATGCAAATGGTAAAGATTTACACATATTCATGGGGAAAGCAGTAGTATTTCTTTAAGGGAAAAAAGAGCAAACTACAAGTTCCCCTGGTCTTGGCAAATCATGAGGCGTTTTTCATTTTGTAACATCAAAGTCGGCTCCTCTTCTTTGATGTCTTCACATGCTGTTTAAGGTAAAGCATGAATGAAGAAACGTCAATCTGCAAGGTGTCCATGTAGTTTATGCTGAACACTGAAGAGGACTTGTAGATAAAAGGCAAACACAAGGTTTGATAATGAATGTCCAACAAGGAGGTGTGCGTATCTAAAAGGAAACACTCAGCTGGAGAACAGCTCTGCAAACCTTAAAACTCTGCTTAGCCCAAGTTTAAGAGATTAAGAAATAGTGGTTTTTTTTTTTTTTTTTTTTAAGTGTGGAACCAAGACAGGAATTCTGTACAAATCCTTGTTGTTTTATAAGAAATGAGTGTTCTTTCAGTGGTTTTACTTGGCGATTATAAATGCAGCACCTTCTGTGCTTAATCTGACAATGTGTAATGTTGAGAAGATACAGAGTTAATACTGGGAAAGGTATCAGAGAGGAAAGTATAAAACAGGACAGTGCATTTTGGAAATGTGTAATGGTTGCTTTGTGGTGTCTCCTGTCTCAACACTGGAGAAAGATGTACGCTGAATTAAACAAAGGTGAAAAAAGTGTCAGTGATTTCATTTGGTTTGTAGCGATGATCTAGATGCTGTAGTGGGGTGATAGTCACTTGGGAAGACTAAGCAATCACAGAGTATCTAGTGATGTCACTAGAACCTTAGCAGTAGGAAAGGGTGTTGCTGCTTTATCATCCTCATACTTGCACTGAATTTATGGTTCCTATTCATTATTCCTGAAGCGGGTGAAAAGGTTGGTTTGATGAACCATATGTGCTTTGCTTGATTTACTGACAGAGCAAGTGTTCCCTCCTGGAAGGAGGGAGTACTGAAGGGGGCTGCGATGGGAGCTCGGGCTCTGCACCAGTCAGCCTTTTTAATTCTTCTGAAACAGCTCTGCAGAGTTCAAGCCTGAAATATATCAATGTCTTAGCATTGCTGTCTGTCTGCTAGAAACTGGACTGAGACCAGATTAATTAACAGGGCATAAACCCCCTGCAATGGGTGCCTGCTGTGGTGGGGTCTATCTGAATCAGTAACACAGGAAGATGAGTTTTCAGACACAGCTAGGCTCCCTTTGTATGTGACACTAAAATGAGCCTTGTCCATTAGGGTCAGAAAATAGAGATGACTGGAGTTTGATGTGTGATAATTGAGGAATGGATATCCATGCAAATCCAGGTAAATGAAGTAAAACTCCATGGCTTTGGTCAGGGCACTTAAATTCTTATCAGTTAGTTGGGAATAATATTTATTAGCCCTTTAAAGATGGAAAAGAGACAAACATAACACAGAGTGACTTTTTCTGCTTAAGAAACATGTCATTCAGAGCTGCTCAAACCTCCCTGAAAACTATGCAGCCTTAGGATGCTAACTCAGGAAAATGTGGGTTACTATGCATGGGAACATTAGTACCTTATCTGTTTTAATTCTTACATATGGGACAACTTTGAGAAGGTAAAATATCAATAGAGAGAATGCCTGCATTTTCTCTGGAAATCTATGTATGGCTTCTAAGAATCCTCTCTTGTATTTCTTGATCTTTTTTCTATCTATTCTATTTTAACAAAATATGTGCAGAGACAAAAAATAAAATCTGGGTAAAAAAGAGTACTTTTTCTTTTATCTAGATCTCCCTGCTAGATGTAGACTTATTTGGCTGAAGAGGATTGGATGTGGAAGAGGCTCAGGGAAAGTCAGCAGACAGAAATATTTTTTCTCAGTTAAGATGGGACAAAAGTGAACAGAGATTATCTGATTGTGAGTAGTGTGAGCTGGCTGTTTATGTCAATTTAGATATTCACAGATCTATGAAAGTGAAATCTGGTATCATTTTAAGATAGCTCTTAAAAAATTTCTCTAGACTTGGACTTTCTGAGTTTGTCATCAACCTGTGGATTTCATGCCTATTGAGAAATGTCTTGGGAAGTTCAAGAATTAGGGGCAAACTTCCCTGGGGATGAGTGCAGCTGCACTACCCTTTGGAGAGCTCTTGGAAAAATCCCTACTGAATGCCACTGTGCACAGATAGAGCTTCACTGAGGTCTGCCCTGCCGAAGCTCCAGGACCTTGTTTTGGGGTTTGAACAGATCATGGGAGCAACAGTGGATACATGAGCCAGTTGTATAGGACAGTTCTATAGGTACAAAAAGGTAGAGGGTGGCATCTTTATGCTTGCATGAAGCTCTCCCCAAGTTTAGTAATCAGATCTCATGCTTTCAGGTTTCATTGCTGCTTCACAGTGAAAGAAATGCTCATTTGTGTTGGTTTTGTCTGTAATAATTCATTAGGTCAAACAGGCTACCTATAGCAATAGGAGCACCTGAAATAATATGTCTTGAGCTAAGCTGATGTGCAACATCTGAGATGTTTCTCCTGAAGATCTAAAAGAAATGGCTGAGGTCTCTTGCTGCCATTCAAAATTTAGGCTTAATTTGAAATTGAATTGGATTGGACAGTTTTAAAACAGAATAACAATATGTTAGAAAAGAGATGACAAAAATATTCCCAAGACATTTTCAAGGACTCCAGACATATTTCTAATGCAGTGAGGGGATCCCACAAGCCCTCAATTTTGCTGTAGCTACCTGTGGTGCAGGTAGCAGGGAAGCTGTCACAGGGAGGAATGTAGCCCAGGCGGTAAAACCCATCTTGGCCACTGAGAGTACTCAAGTCTGTGCTGTCAGAAAAGCACTCAGCGTACCAGGCTGGCTTAAGGACGGTTTGGTAGTCTGAGCACAGTCAACGCGCCTCTCATGGCATTGGAGGTATTTCCTTCACTGTGAACCACACTAAATTGCTGATGGATTTGATCCACTATTCGTAGAAAGTCTGGTTCCATTGGGCAACAGCATCAACCTTAATATCGCACTTACAGAAGTGATTTTTTCATCCAGATTTTTTTTTGTTTAAAGAATTGCAGTTACATAAAACACTGAGCTGAAACTGACGCTATTTTGTTTCAAATATCTTTTTAGTCAAATTAAGTCCCAATCTTATACAGTCTTTGCCTTTGTGGTCGATCTGTTACACTTATTTGTATGGTAGATATCCACATATTTGCTGGGAAATAAAACTTTTGAGAAGAGAGATTAGTTTTCAAGCTCTGAGTCCTCTGAATGCCATCTCTGTGAAAGCTACTGACAGTCGGTAGGTGGAGAGTTAGTATTGTCTGACAAGGATATTCATGGGGAGCAACTTCAAAATGCAACACAGAAAAAAAGAATTTCAGGACTCTCCAAAGACTTTGGAAGCAAGAAAGTTTTACCCCTCAGCACTTGTGCAGAAGGAACTGTATTTGTTCCAGGAGGCTTAATCACTTCATTTTGTTATGATCCTCTCAGTTCAATTTCTCCAGACACAGGGAATTGAAATGGGACTGGCAGGTAAGGGTTGATCTTGCCATTAGAATCTTGAAAAGACAGAAGTACCAGTGGCTTAATTATATTCTTGCTGTTGGGCTGCTGTATTCTGCAACAGGAGGCTACCCTGCTTCAGCCTACAGCAGCGATGATGATGATTTTTTTTTTTGTATCGTGTGTACTGTAGTTGGGCCTAAAAGCCCTATTCAGCTTCACTTGTGCAAAGCACTTCATACATATCTTATTCAATGATAATCCCTGCTTAAGAGAGCAGATCTGTTGCAGAATCGCTTGTCTGTCATACTCTA
The DNA here is from genome assembly GCA_025345505.1 of Todiramphus chloris collaris. Classification (NCBI taxonomy): domain Eukaryota; kingdom Metazoa; phylum Chordata; class Aves; order Coraciiformes; family Alcedinidae; genus Todiramphus; species Todiramphus chloris. Next base: position 4,604,103 of record JANVCC010000037.1, read on the forward strand.
GTGCTGCAATTCAGGGCTGTTGTCACAGGAAGGCAGATGTCTCTATGGATAGAGAGAATGGTGGGGTCTCACATGGATCTTTCTTACATTTTCTGACATATATTAGATGTTGAACCCTAGAAGGTATGTGACAACCAAAGCCTTCACTCCTGCCACTTTAAAACTTTTCATCTATTTAAACCCTTTAATTCTTTAGCCTTAAGAGCTTTGATCTGCTCTGTCCCTCCCTGGAAAACAACTATGGTTTTGCTCTGTTCCCTCCTCTTGTTCCTTTTGCCCACTTCATGCCCTTCATCTTTATATATCCTTCTTTATTCAGCACAGTGTCATGTGTTGTGCTTCCTGAACCTGCAACTTCCCTCCATGCTCAAAAGCATGCCTGTTAACTGAGTGCACAGACACTGTCCTCCTTGCCAGTTCCCTGAAAACCTGCTGCAATGCAGTCAGCTCTTGGGGAGCACTTGGGATGGGAACCAGCCCCTGGCTTATCCTCTGTGCATTGTGCTTTCCCTAGGTGGTAAAGCTCTGTGTACTCACCTCTCCCCTATGGTGCAGAAAACTGACAGCACTTAAACAAGCAATGACTGGTGACAATACGAAGAGTCTTCAAAGAGTTGTATTTACATGTAAAAAGGCAGGGACATGTATGTACAGCAGGTGGCCCAAGGCAGGTGGGTACCGTACTGTAGCTATGGCTTGCTGCAATCCAAGGGCAGGAGAGTGCGTGTTGTTAATAAAGCAGCACCTCAGGGTCCTACCCTGGACTGTGCTATGCCTCCTGTTTTACTGGCACTGTACAAATGTATTATGTCAGTCACTGACACAAGGAGATCACAATCTAAACAGACAAGATAATTACAGAGTAGCAGTGGATATATATGAGAAGGCTTTCAAGGGCCCTGCAGCCTGTCAGAGGCAGAGCTGGGACTCCAGCTCAAGGCATCTTAGTACAAACTGAGCCTCTTAGTTTTCAGTCCTTGCTGCTGTTGACGACTAAAGCAGCAGGTTTGTTTATCTGCCCTGGTTCCCCTAGCCTACAAGCCCCAGCCCCTTCTGTAAGCAAAGGGACCATTTAGGAGCCAAGCACCTTAATCTTTTAAAGGCTCTGTGCATTGGGTCTGAAGATCATTGCCATGAAAAATAAAAGGTATTCAAAAGGGATTGATTTGGGGCAGCAGTGAAGGTACAAGTCTGGTTTTATCTCATACAGCCAGCTGGAGCTGCAAGCTTTCTGACACCCTTTTCACTTCTAAAGGGACTGAGCCCATTGGATGCTGTGAATTGTACTGATGCTCAAAGACCATCAAATCCTCGCTGTGGCATTCAGGGAGTATACTAAGCCTGATGCACGTGAGAAATTTCAGGCTCCACCTGAGTGCCTCTGAGCACAATCAGCTGGTGTGTAAGTGAAATAAAAAACGAGCTCTAGAGGGGAGACTGGGAAAAACAGGAGAGTGAGAGCAGAGTCTGTCATGTAGAAGTTCAGTGGGTCCATAGAGACATGGGTGCATTGGGCAAAGAGCTTCTGGAAAGGGAAATCCCACCTCTAACCTGCTAAATGTCAATGAGGTGTCCATAAGCATGTGCATATAAATACTTTGATTTTCAAAAAACTTTTTTCAAGGTTCCACACAAAAGGTTGTTGAAGCCATTATATTGCCAGGAGGTTGGTGGTCAGGTTATTTTATTGAGAACTGGTTAAAAGACAGGAAATAAAAGGGTAGGCTCAAAAGTTACTTTTCCATTGCTGGAAACAGAATGCTAGTCTAGATGCACCACTGGCCTAATCCAGTATTTCTTATGTTCTTGAATCAGCTGCGATCTCTTTTCCAGGGTAAGTTTGTAAAGTGGCCCTGGGAATATCTTCTGCATTACCAGGAAGCAACTGGGAGTATTCTGCTCTCTGTGTTTATTAGGAGTGATTTGCAAGGGAGAGATATGTACATTATGCAGAACTAGAAAGAGTCAACTTCAGGCTGTCCTTGTTAGTCTAACTTAGAAACTTTGGAAGTAAACTGCAAGTTCCAGCCCTGTTGGATCTGGATATTGCTGTCTTGATCTTGGAGCACCTGGCAGCTAATTTACTTGTGGAGAGACAGTTCATTTTCACTGTTTCTGAATTTTGGTTTAAAACCGCATTAGACTGTGTAGCTTTTTACCAATGTATTCATTGTATGCCTTACTGAAGAAATAATGGGCAAATGAGCTGCTGGAAACCCAAAAGGGACAACTATAATTTTCAGTTTATTATGAGGAAAAAATACATCTGGAGTGATCAAAGGTAAAGACTTTGCCCTCCGGAGCAAAAGCAGCCCCTGTGATGCGCAGGCAGATTGTGGCACACCTGGAGCTGAGCCATGGGTCGGATGCCTCAGTCTACTTTTTAAAAATTTCCATTCAGAGGAGGGGAGTAAAAATGAGAGCAGAGACAAAGGAGGGTCAGGAGCTGAAAGGAAATAGAGAGTGATTAAAACAGACCGAAGGATTCCATCCCCAGCTGGCGCAGCTTTGCTGCTGGGTCTCACATGCTGCCACAAGTTTTCAAAACCAACAACAACCGCGTCTCACTACAGAAGGCATAAACCAAACTTTAGCTCCTTCTCAGTCTCTCTCTTGGAACAGGAATACTCAGTGTCAGTCAAGCTGGGTTTTTTTGGTTTTTTTATAAAAGCAAGATTTTTTTGAACATGTCATGGAAGAGAAGGGCAGTAATGTAGAATCAGCTGCCTTGTAATCTGAGGCATTGGGAACTGTACTTTTAAGTATGTTAGCCTCCCAGAATGGGAGCCTGGGTGACAAGCAGAGCAGGAGCACATGGTTCTGTGATACCAGGGCAGCAGAACTGTAAATAAAAAATATTACTTTAAGGAACCTTGAGCCCAAAATGATCATACCACATCATGTGAGACTAAAGAGAAGAATATCCTAAATAATCTGAAAAGAAGAAGGAGACATCCATGGCTGCTACTAGAAATTGTAGGAGACAACCGAATTAAAGAACTGAAGTTACAGTAAGTGTTTGCTATCACAGAACACCAACAAAAACAAAAACAAGAAGACAGCTTTATTTGTGAGAATTAGAGGTCTTCATGTTCTTGATGCATTTAACAGTCCTTACATAAACTCAAGAAGAGGAGGCGTTCTGTGAGCCCTTAGTACAAAACCAGGATAATATTAAATCTGTTGTAAAAGATGCATGTGAATGTCATTTAAGCTCCTTTAGATCCTGCAGAGGACTAGCTGCACTAGTGGAGAAATGTGATGGAATTAGAAAATACCTGCTAGGAGGATGAACCTTTTAAGAGAATTGTCTTCCAATGACTTCTTTCCTTAAGATGTATACAAACCAGTCCCCTGAGGTATGTTCTGGTAAGAGTACAGAAGGCGGACAGCTTTCCATGGGGATCAGCTCTGATCAAAAAGGTGCTATCAAAGATGTTGGGGTTAGCAGGTTGGACTGCAATGCTGCATAGACTCTATTCTGTACCAGAGTCTGCAAAACTCCAATTTACCATGCTTCTTTGTTCTGGGGAGAGTCAATGGCTCCGGATGGAGAGAGCCTAAGAGCAGTCTGAGTTTAAGGGATTAAGTACATCTTGACTGAAATGAAAACAGTGGCCTGTGTTCAGCCTCACCACCCACTGCAGGTATTTCTGCAGAAAGGAGGAGTGCTGAGAACTAAGTATCTGACAATGATTGTTGCATACTGGACATATCACACGACACAAAGTTGATACTTGTGTCTCATCAGTGCTAACAGTAGCCCTGCCTTCCCACACTGTGTTTGGCTTCCAGTGCCTGAAAGCTGGATGATGAGACTTAAGCAGATCTGTTCTGATGCTTTTGACCATCTCATTCTTTTTCTTTTCCTTCTGCAAATGTCATATCAAAGAAAAGGAAACATGCATCCAACTTCAGGCTTGGAAACCGTGGGAGGCATTCAATGAAGGTGTCATAATTAAAGTTCCACTTTAAGTCACAAAATAAGCCTAAAATGAGGCCAGAGTGTTCAGAAAAAGCTTTGGAGATATATTTTTTTTCCTTTAAATGTGTTGTAACTTGATCTTAAAGATGCTCCTAATTCTTCAAGGCCGTGGATGCAGACTTCCAAATCCTTTGGCTCTGTTCACGCTGAATTACTGCCACATGGAGTGGAAGCCAGCAAAGAACTTGTTTCTCCCTTACCCTCCTCTTGCTATGCTTCCCCCCTCCCCCCCATTATTCCCCCTCCTTGCTGTAAGGAATACAGCACTAAACTTTCATCAAGTCTAATGAAGTCTTGCCCTTTACAGATCCAAATTCACCTTTTTTCCCCCCTTCTTTCTGAAGCACTTCTTGGTAAGACAACCAAGCTGAATTAGGTTATATTTTAAAATGGTTTGCCGCTGACAGCTTCAGTTCTACAAGCAGTTGAAAATGGCTGGCAAACCTTTATACAAACAGCATGCAAAACATCACACAAAGCCTAGAGAAGAAATGGCTTTAGATGTAGGGATTATAAAAGAGTGAATACAATTTTAAGATAAAATACAAGTGATTAAGTTAATGATGGATAATTTCACCGGTTTGAAAACTATAATTAATAGGAATTATTTGTATATTTAGAAGTTTAGCATAGCTCCACTAAAAACGCTACATCAAACATAATGATATTGGAAGCCTATATAATGAAGAAATGAACCAGATGTTCATAAAAGCTTATAAAGCTTCAGTGAAAAAGGGGCTGCATGAAGAAGCTCTAATGATAAAAAGATGCCACTTGCTGTTCTGCTCTTCTTTTAAATACATCCTTTCTGAAATAATGATTATCATTTGCACTTTCATCTTAAGTTAAATAGCATATGGCTTTGGCTGATTAAAGCCCCCTCCTGGTATTAATCAGCATCTTAGTATCATGTTTCTAATGGAGGCAGCAGTTGCCCTGCTGATATTGTAAGCTTTTTAACAACATCTAAAGTCTGTGGATCACTGCTGCTGGCAAGAAATAGCTTTGAGCCTCCTATGTACAAGAGTATTGCAAAGATGTCACTTACAGGTGCAGTTTATATGAGCTTCTACAACATACAGTATTTTAAACATTTGCTGAAACATAAATAATTACATTTAATAAGTAGTTACCTGTTTTTGAAAGAAAATTGGAGAACTTTTGAGCACAGTAACGTTTGATACATAGAGGCATCACAGAACCAGAGACTACATGCTGCAGGGAAGCGTTGGGGTGCTTTTGAACATCTACAAATCATGAAGGCTGTTTGCACGGCCACGCTTCTAGCCCTGAGCCCAGGCCAGCAGCGATGCTCACAAGCTGTGGCCCAGCTTCGTGCAGAAGTGGCCTCCTACAATGGCTCAGCTTGGTTTAGGGGCGTTGTAGATTTCTCACATCATCTCTAACCTGTGAGGGGAGAACTGCCGGCTGTGCTGTGGTGGCAGCACAGCTACACCTGGGCTGTGGTTGCTCGCTGTTGGAAGCACCTGGTTCCTACAGTGCCAGGCTGGATGGAGTGCAGGGAGACTAGAGTGTGTGATTTAATGGGAATCCTACTGTTCCCTGTCACAGAGCTTAGAGAGATGGGTGAGGAGGGGGTGAGCAGCTCAAGTTTGGCATTTCCCACAGGGACTCTGTCCATCCCAGCTCAGCTGTTAAGCAGAAGTGGGGCCCTTGGGCAAACCACTGACTGCAGAGTGCTGTACCACGCTTCCTGTGTCTGGTTCTTTTTTTTTGGTTTCTCTTGAGACTTGCTCTCATTTATGATTGAGATTTAACAGTGCCCTGCAACTTAGCTACCAAACTTGTTTTGTTTGTGATGAATGGTAAAACAAACAAGCACAAACCAGCAAGAAAACTGATGTTAACTGGAAGTTTAATAAAACTTACTATTTCAGAGGTTTTTGAAGGGAGGAATATCCTGGAATGGCTGACATGCCAGGCAGATATTCAGCACTCCTTTTCTATGCATGAAGGAGTTCTGAAGACCTGTTATCTTGCATATTTAGTGATAATAGAGTTTATATATATGGCTAATTTCCCAGATCTGGTATTTCTGCCTTAGCACCTGGGAATCCTGTTGGACAGTGCTTCTATTTACTGTTTGATGTAGCTACCCTAAGGCATTGTGGATGCACAAAATCCTACAGACCTCCACTCCTTTTCTGTCAGGATTGCTCTTTTAAAAAACTGTAGCACACAATGCTTAATCCTGCCTCACAAATAATGTTTAGCAAAGCACTATTATCATAACTCTTATTGTTGCCAACTTCCCCTTCATTAGCTTCCATCTTTCTTTTCTTGTTGTAATAATGTGTTCATCTGACAACTTCCTATATGCCGACTGGACAGTTGTTCTCTGCCCTTTTGTAAATGGCTGGTATTTAACTCATGTTTTGTCCTTGTCTTTTGGAGCTTCTGGGCTCGCTGAGTATCATCGTTCACCACGTATGCTCCTGATGATTATCTAACATGGCTCACAAGAGACTTGGATACTTTAGATGTTGTGTTTCATTCATCTTGCACATTTTTCCTGCAGCATATGCCATTGGCCAGGCTTGTCTGCTGCTTCTGTCCCACATTTTGAACCTTTGTGTTTCAACTTGAACTTTTTTTCAGTTCTAAAATAATGTACAGTTGTTCTACTCGTGTTCTTGATTTTTAAAGTAATCTAGGACTGTGAATTTTAATGTAGCATTTTCCCACTCCTTGCTTTGTTTTAGAGTCACCGTGTACTAGAAGCTGAGCTCTAGGATCAATTTCTTTTCTTGGTCTCCTTGACTATGTTTTCTTGAATGAAAATATCTTTGCATCTTTATAAATAATATTTGCCTTGTTGATAATCATTGACAATCTAAATATTTCAAACTATTTCTCTTTTGAATGCTAGGGCATGTGAGTTATACTTACACACTGAATACATAGGGTAAGTTATGCAAACAATTTCATCTCTTTCTTAGTCAGAATTGGTGGTATTAGGGCCAATTTACTCCCCAGAAAAGCTCCTCTTGGCAGCTTAATGTCTTTCTATTTAGTTATTTGCCATCTGTAGCTTGTTTCTGTTCCATTTCTTTATTGGCTATTGATGAGGTCAAGATGGTGGTTTGGCAGTTGCTGCCGACCACCTGGTTTTGAGCTCATCAGCCCACATGGTTGCCGCAATGTCACAGAGATTGTACAGAACCTGCCTCTGTCCAGGGGTTTACTCGTAATTGATTTCTTTACAAGCCACAAGGAAGTCCCTTCTGCCACTGCTTTGTCTTCCTGCCAGCAGTGTGCCTGAGATCCCTCAGAGAGGGTGTTCCAAAAGAGCCCTGCTCAAAGGCGGTGCACATTTCCATCAGTCTTTCCATAAGTAACAGGAGAACCTGTTTCCTGTCTAAAAAGAACCACTGACAATGTGTTTCAGTTAGCAACCAACCACACATGCCTTCTTGCAAAAATTCCTCTTTGATCATTACAGTGCCTTCATTTTTCTTCCCCATGGAAGGTAATTTGCTATTACCCAGTTAAAAGAGGAGGACATGGAGTCACCACTGGCCACGCATCTCGGGAAGTGAGCAGCAGCTATCGCACCATGGAGCGAGATTTGTCTTTGAGAATTGGAAAACTGGGGGTCGAGTTTCTCGCAGCTTTCTAGAAGAGAATCTGAGCAGTGGCATCACCGCTGGGTTCTAGCAGCTGTGTGCATTTTCTAGCTGTGAGAATTACAGTTTGGGGACAGAAAACCTAATTGTCTTGTCATTTCTTTTCCCTCCCCTCTCTTAATGAGAATGTACTATTCTTAACGATTTTATAGTGACATCAACAAACTTTGTCATGAGGCATTAGCACACTGTGCTAAGTGCTGTAAAATGAGCAAGGTCTGCCTCTTTCAGTGTAGTGTGTTTGCTTACAAGTCTGCAGTTCTGCTGCTGAATTCCACATCGAGCTGCTTCTGCATTCCACATCGAGCTGCTTCTGCAGAGGAAGCAGAACTGTAACTCACGCGGCATGCAAATTGTTGTCCAGGTACTTACTTCCTTTCTTTCTGAATACTTCACAATCCAGTCCTTATATTTTCTGACTGATAGCAGCAGCAAACTCAAGGAAGTAGATGTGCTTAATAGTAGAAGAATATGTGCTTGCAGAATGTTTCAACTTTGGCCAGTCTTTATTTACTCTGGGGCTGCTTACCACCTGAACCTCTGAACGTGTCAGCTGAAGACTTCCTCTAGGAGCTGAAATGGCAGAACGACTGCACATTTTCAGTAGTAAAATGCAGTGGGTTTACTTTAAACCGCATTGTGCACATAGTAGTAAGAATCTGCTCTTCATACTTCTTTTGGATTCCTCATAATTTCTTCAGATTCACAAATGTTTCGCTAATGATATACACAATGGTCCCATCAGTCTCAATGCAGACTCTGCATAGCTATAAATTGCATGACATGACAATTATCATGCAATTTGGGGGTTGTGGGAGCTGTAAACATTATAATAATCTGATTTAAATACTCAGTGCTACAACAAATTAGGCATGATTATAGTGAGCTGAGTTCTTCCTTGAATGCAAATGCAGTTTCATCCAACTCCAATAACAATTCCATAAAAGTACACAGAGAGAGCAAGTGGCTCATAAAGTATTTTTAAAAAAGAAAATGTTGTATGTATTAATGAACACAAAATAAAACCTAGGGAGAAATATAAATATACTTTGTGATGCTTATCTCAGGGATAATTGTTTAGATTTTTACATCTGGAACAGCTAGCATTTCAAAAGCTAAATATTTGATTCATGCAGTTTATTTTATTTATATTCGACATTCTCCACATGTCTGAAATTTATCCCTTTGCTCTGGCCTGTGTCACTTGCACCCTTGTTTTGTATACCTGCTACATAGGCCTTGGGTGGGATCTGATATATAGATGCTATGTGCTAGTAATAGGCAGGTGTTCAGTGTGCGTACCTGTCCATGCCGCTTCGGGCCACTGCTTGTTACCTGGTGTACTGCAGTGTGCAGGAGCTCTAATTATGGGCTGGTGACCCCAGATCTAGTTCAAAGAAAGAACAAAAAGTCAGTCCATTTGCCAAAATCTGCCATTTCAAAGACTGGAAAAAGCAGATGGATGTGGACAGGCAGGAAATAAATAAGAGCAGTGACAGTATTGATCTCTATGACTGTGCACTCTGCTGCACGTTGTGTTTAGCTGTCTCCTCCGCAGTGAGTGAGAGCTGTGGAGGAGGTACCTCTACGCAGGCTGCCTTAGTTTTACACTGGGATAGCCGACTCAAAACTGAGGGCATACGAAGGATAAAATTCCTGCTTGGGTTTAAGAGATAAAAGTGCTTGTGGGTAGCTAGCAGTGTCTGTCTAGAGATGAGGGAGAAGACCAGATGAAGTGTTTTACATGTCCAAATTCTGCTGACTCAGCTTTCTTAATTGTGTGTTGGCATCCTACAGATAGCTACAGAACCCGGCCTGAAGAAGAGTGATCACAGCAGGTTGTTTGTGAAACACCAGGAGGAGCTCGGGTTTGTGGCTGACAGTCGAACCCCTGGAGCACAAGACAGAGCTCACCTTGTCGTCCTGATAGAGAAGGGACATCACAGAGAGAGCTGTAAAGGTAGAACTGAAACAGGGGAGAGCCCAGGGTACTACTATAGACAGAACAGAGCAGTAAATAGAAATCAGAGTAGTACCTAAGATATATGTTTCCTTCCCACACTGTGTACATACACACCCTTGCAACTTGTCCCTTTACCCATCTCCTTTAAAATATGTTAGCTATGATGGACAAGGCTACAAGTGCAGCTGTATATTCCCCCTGCCATCTGCAGATGAAACAGCTGGATGAGCAGATCGCCATGCACTTTGGAGCTGTACCTAAGGCACGCATTGGCAGAACAGCACCGCCTCCACTCTGCTTCTGAGACATGGTGCATCCCTTGCTCAGCAGCCTGAGCTGGGGCATTGCACAGCATTGTAGCTGTCATGCTGAATGACTGGCAGCAACAGAAGTTAAAATGAATTAAGTATCAGCTCATTTCATATCTGCTATAAGCAGAAACATTTGCAGTGATCAGTCAGCAGTTTATTGGCTAAGATCAACAACTGAGATAACTACAAATAAGTGGCTTTGTAGCCTTTTCTTCTAGCATGTCTTTTGCAATCAGTATGAATTATTACAGTGGGTTTCAGGAGGTACAAAGAAAGTTCAGCTAACAAGCAAATAGATATAAAGAAAAGGATAAAGGGAAGCCAATGTTAATGACTTTTCCTTACCAAAGACAGCTGGAGTTCATAACTGTATCTCTATTAGTCTGCACAGTGTCATTGTCAGTCTGAAGACAAAAAAATCAATGTGCTGTTTTCTTTTTTCTTTTGGAACAGAAGAATGCAAGAACTAGATGAGGACAGGTTAGCTGAAATATCTGGTCTGATGGCAAATAATATTGGGATCAGAGAAATGAAAATGCTGTATGAACTCTGTCAAGAAATTCCACATTTACTGGAAATCCAGTAGTGCTATTGTTCTCTACTGGGATGCTGCAATCCTCAGTGCTGTCCTGAGTGTTTACCACTCTTACGACATGGAAGAGGCTTCAAAAGTTAAATCTTCTGGAGCAATGGCTCCCATTTTAGACAGAATTGACACCCATTTTGTGCCATGACTACAACTGCTTTCATTATTTAGAGTTAGTGCTCAAACAGTCTTTAAGACAGAATCTAGTGCTTGCTTGCAGCCAACATCCTAATATGACCCAATGAGGAACTCAGCTGGTAACAGTGCAGTGTACTTTTCAGTATGATGGAAAAACAAATTCCCAATGACTCCTTATTAATAATCTCTTAGTATTTTACCAAAAGTAGGGACTTCTTGACCAGTTTTCAACATGGATAATGTAATTGTTAAATCCCCTTTGCTGACCTAGCCATTGCTTTTTTCTCGTGCTGCCCAAAAGGGTTATAGAGGGCTACTGTGTCCCACTGAACAGCTGATGCATAAGGTCTCCAAAAGCACCCTTCCAGCAGTTCCTGAAATGCAGCATTGCCAACTCTTTCAAGTTAAATGCAAATCTCACAATGTTTTTTTTAAAGCTTAAAGCTTTAGTTCCTTGACTCACTGATTAGGTGAAAATCTTAGTTTTCTTAAAGAAGTAAGTACCTCATTTTATGAAGATGGATATAGAGAAAAACCTGGTTATATATAATACAGTTTTATATGATCAGGAAGTGTCAGGGTCAGAAGAAACTGAAATGTATTATATTTTCAGAACACTCCTGAGGTTTTAGACCTGACCTTCATGTTTTCAGTTCTTGATTTCGCACACTGAAAATGTAGAAATTTAAAATTATTTTTTTGTACACTATTTCATGAGATAGTGCTGTTTGAGTCCTCTTTGTTTAATATTTAAAGAATTTGGTGGGCTGAAAGTCCAGAAAGATAAATTGTTGGTTTATTACTTGTTAGATAAATGATTTGATAGGAATACATTGTATTCCTTTTTTGATAGCTAAGAAATATGTGATTCTATGCAATGTAAAAAGTGGACCTTCCAATCCACCATTAATCCACATACTTCTTTTCCTGAGATAATTTCTCCAAAGGGGGGGGGGGGAGGGGGGTAAAGGTGAACTTTCAGTATTTTTCTCACATATGAGAAAAGAGCCCATAAGTTGTTGATAATGTGGTAACTGGCCCTAGAAAGGAAAGAAATGACATGTCTAGTTCTGGGAATGCCTTAGAACAAACCTTCCCATGACAGGCTGTATGACTCCTTAGCAGATTTCTGTTGTCCTTCCTGGAGGCTTCTTAACAATATCTTGGGACTGACCATCACTCTTACTGGATAGATCTTTGTCCTGGTGCTCAACCTACATGTTGCTGTCTTGGTATTGAGTCTCTGTAAATTTCTCCACCTCATCAGCTGGCACTGGAATCAGCACTGATGTTATTATATGTACTTTCTCACTTCTATTTATGGATCAAAAATTTTAAAAGAAAGAAAAAAAAAAGCTTCTAAAACAACTACTGCCACCTAGTGTTCTACCACACTCAGGAAATCCCACACAAACAGCTCAGGCTCTTCCCACTGGAAAAATCCTTGCCAGTAAGTTCAATTTCCATTGATTTCAATTGGCACCGACTTCCTCAGTCACTGGGGTTACAGCTTGTAGAGCAAACCCTATATATCATCACTATATCTAGGGAAATGATTTTACATAGGATACTTGAGAATCTATGTGTGTGCACTGACGGGCTGACAGAGAATTTAATTCCATCCTGCAGCTTTACACCAATGCAGAAGTGGGCATTCTTTGGCAGCCTGTGGTATGGTGGCAGCCTCTGACAGTGGTGTTGCAGGTGAAGAAATGTGTCTATCTGCTTATTGACCAGTTTCAGAAAGCTGTCTCTCAGCAACATAAAACCTTTTTAAGGTATTTGCAATAATAATAATAACAACAAAAAATAATAAAGAAAATTAAAAATAAATAGCAACATTAATTTTAGCATATTTTAAAGCACTGCAGTAAGTATTTTACACTGTATTTTCTTATGGTGAAAAATCATTAAACTAGAGCTTAACACAAGGAATTTGTGATGCAGCGTTCTCCTCAGAATGATACAACTACTAATTATTCTTTGTGTTGAATAAAAACTACCACGAGACAAGGTGCACCAGAAGATACGGATTACACTTCTTGGTGCTTGTGGCAATAATTCTGATTGAAATTAATTGCATCATTTATTAATGTAAGGCTTGATACACTGTGTGCTGATAAATATCCTTTCTACATGACAAAAGTTCAGTCAGAACAGTGTTATCGCCACTCGCCTCTAATGGCTGGATGCTGAAAGCCAAGGAAGATTATCTCTGTCTGGTCTGAGTTTTTACCAGCAATGGAAACCATTGAGATTTCTGCACATATTTTGGGCTCGAGTGCCTGTTCTCTGAGGTCCTCAGTGATCTTACAAATTAAGTAATTCTCCAAATATTTCTGCATTAACTTGGTGCATATTATTGAATACGTTTTGCAGATTGTTAAAGCAAGGTGGAAAAACTGACACTGGCAGCACTTAGAAGTATGTTCGTGGGAACAGTAGTTTAAAGTACATACTCTGTTTCAGTCTTAGCTGTAGAGCTAGGCACAGAGTCACAAAGTTTGATCTGTGTTTCCTGTTCTTGGATCAGCTCCCTTCTTAAATTACTGTAGCAGGATTTAGAAAATTAAAGGAAATGGGGCACTAATAGTCAAGACTCTGAGAAGAGTAGGAATTGTCAAGAAGCCTGTGTGAATGCTCCATCTGCTCCTCTGAGGACTGCGAAGCAATGGCCAGTATGCCACAGGCACATTCTAGAGCTGCCATGACCTCTTCATTTTATGAAAAGCTAAAGTAACTGAAGTTGTGAAGGAATGTTTGAATATCATCTTCTTGCACATCTCAGTGAACATTGGCAGATCTGGGAAAGTTTAGAACTGCAACCTGAGAATAGTCTATGAACTGCGAAGGGCATAAAGACTGGCAGAGCTCCTGATTCCGAAAATGCTACGCAGCTGTATAATTTTCAGCATATGCATATTCCCTGAAGTTAGTGTGTGCTCAGTCTTTGCTGGATTGGCACATTACCACTGAGAGGTTAAAGGACTGTTTTCCACAAACCCCTCATTGCCAGTGTTTTGAAAAAGAGGCACACGTTTTCTCTTACACAGCATCTTAGTCCATGCTCCACATAATGTCCTGTTATTTCAGTGGCATTGCTCACGAGAATGTCACTATCTGACCCTATGTATTAGTCTTATACAGACAAATACAGACAAAGCTTTTGCAGTTGGAAGAGATGGGTGCAGCTGAGGTTAATACTGATTTTTTTTGCCCCATCTTCTTTCCAAGGCTACCAGTAAAGATAGAGCAGTGAAGACGTATCTATTCTGTTTTTCCTAACTAAAAATAACTCTCTGTTTTTAACTTTTGTTTTCATCCTAAGGGTAGAGGTTGAGGCAGTCTTGAAACAGTTCAGAATTCACTGAACAAGTATCTCCTTATTCTGCCATGCAAAACATCCACATGTGTTTTAACCCCCTACTGTTCTATCTTTACATATCCTGGCATAGTCGCACACAGAAACAGGAGGCTTAACAGATGATCTCCAGGTTTTCTGTGATACACATTATCAATAATGGAATTACAATGTGGGTCATTCAAGAGTATCCTGATCTGTGGATATAGCCCAGCACCATATTAGACTCAAAAAGAGAATACCTCTGAGAATTTTGAACAAATGTCTGCAAATCTGTATGGATAGTTTCAAATTTTTCAGCTAGAGGTGTGACTGAACTTTAAATAAAAGTAAAATATGTGTACACAGGTAGAGCTAATCAGAACATCCGCAAGGTATTTCCTGGCAGCCTGCCAAGCAAAAATACAATTACAGTATGACTGGGCTCTGCTCAGATGCAAACGTACAACCAGCCTGAAAACCTGGTTATGACATTGTTTGAATGTTTGTCTTGCCTGTTGTAGCAAATAAAGTGCATTAATATAATTTTTATTTTGCATGAATGCTAGTATACTACACAGGATGGTTGAAGAGCTGTCATATAGTCAGCTGCCAATCATAGCATCTGCTTACATCTTGTATGTATTACTAAAGGTCTCTGGGTGAATTTAAAGTTTCAGTAAATCTGAGTAATCAAAATGGGTAGGGCACAAAAATCATCAGGTTTTGAATTGAGAGATCTAGGCCTCATATTGAGCTCCTCGCTACTTTCTTCTGGAATTTATGTTCTGCCTTACAAGCAGGAGGGATATAAACGAACCTTTTTCCTTTTTTTTCCATCAGAAGATGAGACAGAAAAGCAAGGAACAGAAACTTTTAATTATTATAGGACATGTAATGTCCTAATGTAATTGTCCTGGTTTGAGTGAAAACAGAACTAATTCTGTTCAGTAATTTTACTTTTCAGCTTGGTTCTTTTAATTAGCTGCACTTTCTGAAGTTAGCAGCCTGTTCTCACAGACAGTGCCTGCTTCTAGCAGTGATAACACCTCATGTTTAGAGTTACTACCAAGGATTGGTGTGCAGACCAAGGCCACTGCTGGATCTTGTGTACCACATCGGGGGGTGCAGAAAGTGAAAGGCTGCACCTGCAGGGAGGAGCGGACAGGATGGGTGACTCTAAACTGACCAACAAGCTATTCCATCCCTTATACACCATATTCGGTCTAGAGCTGAGGGACCCGAGGGGTCTCTGGGCTCTTCTCTCCCCTCTTGGACTGCTTTGCCAGCTTTTGCTTGGCTTGGCTCGGCTCGGGTCCTCTTTCGGTTCCTTCCTCGGAGCACCCAAGGAGGACTCTGTCCATTCTGCCTTCGATCCGATCTGCGTGTTCCTGAACCCGGTACCCGAATCCAGCTCCTGAACACAGCTCCCGTCTGCTGCGGGGCCCACTCTGGGACTGCCCCGGTGCCTGCTCAGCATCAGTGGTGACGGTGATGTAATTACCATCAGGGGGGTTGGGTTCCATACTGGTTTTGTATATATTTGTATATATTCCATTTTTACAATTATTAATTTCCTTTTCATTAAAGCTGTTCTAGTTTCCTTTTCTAATCGCTAAGTCTCTCTCCCTTATTCCCTTTCTCTTCCCCTCTGGGGAGGGAGGGGGGTTAACAGAGAGAGTCTGTTATAGGTCTAGGGGCTGCCCTGACCCTAAACCGCGACAGTAATGAAGATCTGGATATGGCAATACTAAGTCAAAGAAACTTGCTATTGTTTTGTACAGACATTTCCCTATTTTGTTTTAAATTTCTTTAAAAATCAGGGACAGATTGTGTTTTGCATCCAAACCAGTACTGAATGGTGGGGAAAGATCCATCAAATACTTTCCATTCTTTTCTGTGGTCAGGGATACAAAGGGAGACCAAATGATATTATGTCAAGTTTTCGCTCGTGGTGATTGACAGTCCACTGTTGAAGAGTGGCACAATGGAGCCCTTAGGGTACCTGTTGTGTTTCAGTTTCTTTCTCTGCTTTCAGAGTGCATTTTTACTTCAAAATGAGAAGAATTTAAAAGCCTCAAAACAGATGAAAGATTTTTTGAGAACAGTCCTAAGTGTCTAAGTTGTAGCTCGGATGTTAGTGTGCTCAGTGCAGGCTGTGCCCTGATGAACATGTGCTTTAGGAGGAATCATGCAAGTGCTTGGGAAAGCCCTACTTTTACAAGGTTCAGGGGTAGTGATTTCCCATTATGATTTCTCTACAGTACTGAGTTTTGAATTAAATCACTGTATCAGCATTAGTGGTGGTTTGGACAAAGCAGCTCTACACGGGAACATTCTTCAATAAATGTCCTCTTTTTAGTGTGTATGTCCTCATATTTTGACCTGGCAAGAAGAAAAATAAGCAAAGTTACTTTTTATAGCAGGTATCCTCAGATTATTGGCTTAAATCATACTTGCAACTTTCATTTGCAGTACATCTATTTAGTTAGTAGGAGCAGATTCCTCAAAGTTCTTAGAGCTTTGTTAACTGTTAGCTGTCAGTCTGTTAAAAATAAACAGTGTCTCCTTGAAAGAACTTTTAGTCTATATTGACTTACATGGAGCAGATGAAGAATGTCTTACAAATAACTGTTTAACCTTTATTATGTGATTTTAAACATGAGTTTTATGATAATTACAGAGAGGCAAGAGCAGAAGTCGTAACTCATGATATCTCACTCTTCCATTTGGTGTGGCAGTGGAGAGAACTAATGCTTCCTGGCTGGGTGGTTCAAATGAGATGCCTCAGAGACACATTTCTCAAAAGGCCTGTGAAAGAAATGTGGATCTCCACGGCCACGGATTTTTGTGTACAAAGGAACTGGGCCCTTCACAGTCTGTGACACCATTTGTAATCTTGAGTTGGACATGTATGCGATTATTGAAACTTGGTAGGGGGTCTTCTGATACGGTCCCTCTCTGAGGGGTTTCCTGGGTTTATTCTGTCTCCCTGTCCCTTGTGTCTGCCTTTATGCCAGTTTGTTTTTCAAGTGCTTGTTCAGGCCTATTCAACTCTCTTTTTTTTTTTCTTTACTTCCTGTAGCAATTAAATGATAAATTATCACACAAAGGATGCTTCTTTCATTATTTTCATTGATTTTTTATTAATTTATAGAAGTTATTCATGTTAACAGTATTCTAGGGTGATTCAGCAGAAAACTGTCAAATACACTCTAATGAAAAAAGCTGTATAAAAAGCATGAACCTGACATTTAATCACTTAAACTTACATCTAACTTTTAAGCATGAGTAGTCCCATGGTCTATCCTTTGTTTGGAAATTCTTTTGTTACCTGAGCTGAAAGTACTGGAGGTTAAAATACCATACAATTTAACCAATATATTAGGGAGAGAAGGCTACAGTAGCCTTGTTCCAGTGATGTTCACAATTGCCATATATTTGTTAATTAGCAGAGAACTATTGTGTTCCAAGCATTTTTTTTTTTGCCTAGAATGAAATGAAGGGACTTGATTTAAACATTCATAGGGAGAAATCCAGACACAGCTGAAGTCAGTGGGAATTTTGCCATTGATTAAGAAGACTGGGATTTCACACATCATTTAAATAGAGATGCCTGGAAGAAGATGGGGAGCAGCAATAAATTCAACAGTGACACTGAGGCCAGACACAATGATCTCCATAATGTTGCTTTCCAGTCAAATACCTACCAGTAGTGAAAATCTATGGAAAACATCTTTCAGAAAGTGCTTTCTGCAGTGTTTTTTCTGTACTAGTGCATAAGTCAGTCTGCTGGTAAGAAAAGAAAGCGACAGAAATGTGCTTTGCTCTTACTGTTGCAGTAATATTGATTTGTAACAATGCAGTAGAGTTCAAAACTGAAATACCTGAGTTTAGTTGGACAATAATGGGCTCTGCAGAGGCTCTTGTGCATTTCATAGTCGGTGCTGACAAGCTATGGAAAAAGACATTTTGGCTAAATCATCGTTCGTACTAAAACTGTACACTATGCTTAGGTACTTCTGTCTTTCCACATTAGGTGAAGTAAGGACAGGGGGACTCATAATTAACAAAGGAGATGAAAAATGGCATCATATTATCTTCTCCAAGTCACATAGACTTTTGGGTGAAAATTGCTATCCCCGAAGACAGATTTTTCAGAGCTCAAAAGCTGACATCGCATTTCTGTTCATGGACAAACTGTATTAAATACAAAGATCAGAAATATATTTCCTATGGTTTTGATATAATATCTCATAATTGTTGTCAACAGTTTAGAAAGGGAGGAATAATAATATTGGTGAAAGTAGATGTCTGATCCTGAAGGATTAAGAAAAAAAATTTTTATAGGCTTTTGTTGATCTTCCCTGCTCTCAGTTGAAAAAAAACCCATCAAACAACTCCTCTTTAAATTAAAGTATTAATTGATGGTTGTGGGCTAGCAACTGTTGTTCTAGTGGCTCACCAGAATCTGGTCAAGTCTTTCTTCTAGTCAATCAGAGAAGAGCTGCAAACAGTTTAATCAGTGGCTCTTTAAAGATAAGGCTCTTGTACAAGACTTCAGTATCAGCCTTCTTCCTTCTCTTCTTGATACCTTACTAGCATGTTTTGTTCCTGAACTGCTTTTCCATGCTGCCATGAGATACCAAGTGATGTTAGCTTTGGGAATTGCCCTGCATACCTTCTGGTACGCAGCTAGGACAATAAATAGGTTTACCAAGTCGGCTCTAACCTCTAATGCTGCTGGAAATGTGAGAGTCCTGCTTCTCTGTGGAATGCAGAAGGATCACTTACAAGAACACATTTTTAAGCCCACAAGTCTGAGTGGGTTTGAAAATTGTGTAGCCGAGCTTTCTTGGTCCTAATGAAAACATGCGTCTGGCAGTGCTGAAAAGCCTGCTCTAAAATAATCTGACTTTTTGAGAGTTGTTGACTGTGGAACACTGTGGAACCTTTTCTCTCTTCTGGAGTGCCTTTTTTTTTTTTTTTTTTGTTTTGTTTTTGTTTTTTTTTTTCTGTTTTTGTTGCAACAACCAGTGACAGATATTATGCTCTATGTCTGTTTTATTTCTTGCTTCCTTTATAGAGCATTTTGAATGTTTAAGATTAAGGCATTTCATAGAGCTCAGCAATCAACATAATTTTAATCAATCATTTTAGTTCTAGCACCCTCCTCCGTACTAACAGACAATCCAATCACTCAGCATTGCCTATATCATAATCTTTGTGTCTTCAACAGCCACTTATTTAGTGCAAAGTAAATGCAGATTATTTTTACAAAACTTTATATCAATGAAGATGTCATTCTGTTACCTAGAAAAATGTTCAGCTTCACCTGTAACTCATTAACTTTCTTACTTAGCTTCTGGTGTGCTCATTTTTCATGGTTCAAAAGACCTGTAGTTCTGCCTGCAAACTTGAATCATTATCCCATTATCACGAGGGATCAGTATGTAACTTTACCTCCAAAAATACTTTTAGAAGGTCTGTTATTCCCATGGCTATGCATATGGATGCTCTTAATTATAGTCAGAACTAATTTTAACAAGTTGGACAATATTAATTCTGTATTGATAGGGAATATCTTTCCCAGCTGATTTAGAAAGCTGGGGCATTTTTAACCATCACTGTTTAGGTGAATTGTTTAAAAAGCTGGCACACAGCCACGGTGGTATGAAACTGCATAGTCTCAAGTTTAAACTGCTAGTACTTATTGCTGGAGGCAGCTTGGAATAGCCATGTAAAAACCCTGTAAGTTCTCTAATTTGTCCTTAAAATAGCAAGTTTGTATGAACTGATTCCACTTCTAGTGCTTGGTAGTTTGTTTTTTACTTAAATTGCTATAAAGATTTGAAAAATTGCTTTTGAATCTGCCTGCTGTTTGGCATGCCTGAAGCTGGAGCTCTGAACTGGGACAGAAGTCTGGATTTTGAAGCCATAAATATTGAGTCTGGATCTAGATCTTAAATATATCAAAATCTATCCGTAGTTAAATTTGAAAACCTGGTTTACCTTCAGTTCATCCTTGGAGTTATGCTTTTAGATATAATTATATAATTATATTTCTGGTGATTTTCAGGAGGGAAGCTAACAGTATCTTTTTCTACTCACCAGGCTGAAGTAAAAAATATCCTTAGTGGTTTTTGCGTTAGGGAGAGGTAGTTGTGACTGAGAGACCTGAAACTGCCACTTCATTGCTCTTTGTAATGAGCTCTTCCTTCTGATAGAGTGGCATGCCTTTTGGGCACTTCTTCTGAGGAACTCCTACCCTCCATAGGGTCAAGGGGTGCCACACATCTTTTCCATTGCTGTAAAACATAATTATCTCAGGCGTACACTTAGCCTGTGTTGTCTAACAGTCCATCTAAAGACACTATAGCCACAGATTCTACACCAGCACTTGCTTTCCCAAGAGCTGTGAGAGACTGCTTCATCTCCTGAAAATACACTTTGACAGCATTGCCAGGTACCTTACAAATCATAGGTATGAGCATCACAGCCAGCAGAAGCAGGTAAACATTTTACAATCCTACAGAGTGAATTAACTTAAAAAAATAGTTAATTGGCTTTTTATCTCTGTGTATTTTTTATTATTATATTTACTCTGTTCATCTCCTGCTTATGTTGTATAGTAGTAAAACAAAGCCAGCTTTGTCTACCTTTAAACCCTTTAGGAATCATAGAACCATAGAATGGTAGGGGTTGGAAGGGACCTCTGGAGATCATCAAGTCCAACCCCCCTGCCAGAGCAGGATCACTCAGGGCAGGCCACACAGGAACAGGGCCAGGTGGGTTTTGAAAATCTGTAGGGAAGGAGACTCCACAGCTTCCCTGGGCAGCCTGTTCCTGTGCTTCATCACCCTTGTAAAAAAAGATTTTCCTCGTGTTGAGCTGGAACTTCTTGTGTTCCAGTCTGTGACCATTGCCCCTCATCCTATCACAGGGCACCGTTGAGGAGAGACTGGCCCCTTCTACTTGACACCCACCCTGCAGACATCTGTAAACATTATTCTCAGTTTTCTCCAGACTAAAGAGCCCCAGGTCTCTCAGCCTTTCCTCATAAAGACAGTATGAAGATATGATTGTTAGAATAGATGCTCCAGGTTTCTTCTTTACGTGTGTAGAAATCTATGTGATGGCAGATCTAGGGAAGTGGAGAGAGGCAGAAAAAGATGTAATTGCTGAAGAGATTGATAAAATAAAACCCCAGATTTGGGAACAGGAGACAGAAGCCATGTTCCAGCCACACCTCTAATATTGCTCTGTAATGCAGAAAACCTAATTTAATCCTGTGTTTGATTTTAGATTTGTGTCTTATAAAGACTAAATGCACTATTTTATGGTTTTTTCTGATCCATATATGACAAACTGAAGCTAAACTATTCCCTCCTGTGCCTTTAAATAATTCACACTTGCCTCTGAGGGGAATATAGTAGATGTTCAAATGGTCCCTCTGCTTGCTGTAGAAACGTTCTCCAGAGCATTGTGAGATGAAGTGACTGCAGTGCCTGGGATTCTGCCATCCTGCTGAAATTACAAGCTGTTTATCCATAGCCTGTGAGAGTTTAAAGTAGGGTCTGCTGTGGCTCCAGCCCTGCTCCTGTCCTGAAAGCACAGGAGACCCCTGCCCTCCCAGGGCTGGCCACAAAAGTAGGACACACAGGCAGCTAGTTCCTGTGTACCTGTGATACATCCAGGCACACCAGGGCCTCTGTGTGTGCAATTGAATCTTTCTTCACCATGTGGTATTTAAATATCTTTCATCAATTACATCCACTGCACTCTGAGAGTATTATGACATTTTTGTGTCTGCCTTTTCTTCTGCCCTCTCTTCTTCATGCCCCATTTTTCATGAGAGCAAATTCCTCCCCTCCCTCTCTTGATCCTTTTTTTTTTTTTTTCCATTTCATTTTTATGTCATTTGCTTTTTATAATTTCTTTGCAGTACCTGCAGCAGCTGCTTTGCAGGTCCCCTGCTGTGCAAATCGCCCTTCACAGAGGAAGATCCTCCTGTCAGTGACTGACAAGAGGTGCCAGGAGCAGGCTATGAGACTTTTAAAACTCGTGAGTTGGCAAATCAGCAGGTACCTGTGTGCAGTTCTGGATACGCCCCTAGCATTAGTTCCTATCTTGTATCAAAGAGTTTTTAAGATATGGCCCACAGGCAGAGTTTCAGGTTAAAAGGAACACGCTCACAGTGCCTGGCTGTGTCTATCATCTCGATTTTTTTGTTTTGTTTTAAACATAATGACACCAGCATTTTGTTCTTGGCAAGGTTTTCGGTTTCTATTTTGTTGTTGTTTCTTGTTTGGGTTTTATCTTGTTGGTTTTTTTGGTTTGTTGTTTGGGGTTGGTTTTGTTTACAGGGACTGTGTTTACAACAGTCTAAACAGAGAAAATGTTCTTAGTACTAAACAGCTCCTGTTTTTCTTCTCTAAAGAAATAGAGATGCCTTTCATATTTTGCAAGGCTGACAATGTTGAAGAAGCTAAAATACATCAAAGACTGAAAGGAAAGAGAAAAGGACCTGCTATAACTAGCAGTTTCTTTAGGGAAAGATGTGGGATTTTAGATGAGACTAAGAATGCCCTGGACAGTCCTTTCTCCCTTTCTCCTTGATGTACAGGACAAGGCAAAGGGTCTGGAGGAGTTTGGAAACTTGGTTTAGTTCCTGAACCATCTTAAAGAGGTCTTCAAATTGGTCCTAAGTGAAAGCACTTCACAGAAGAGAGTGTAGCTTTCAGGCAAAAGAACACAGGAATCAAATGCAGAATAAACAGCCTGAATAAGGGGCGCAGAATTTGGTCCACTGCAATCATTTGATCTGAGTGGCTTAAGGATTTGCATGTTTCATACGTGCAAACCCGCTGTAAAATGCAGGAAATACAAGTAGCCATGGTCTGATGTTTCCCCATCTGTTCCTAATATTTAATAATTTGCTCTCTTCTCTGAGAATATTAAATTTATTTATAATTTTTTAAAATATGTTTTATTTTATATAATGAGCTTAAAGCTTTAATGGCCTTTTTGCTCCAAATTGCTCAAAGCACACTCCTTTGCCAGATGGAGGGTATTAATTTTTCTGGAGGAATTGATGTATAAGGTACAGTTGGACAAGATGCACTTTTGAGCTCACCAGGCTTTTGCTTTGCTGTTGTGCCTGTGTTTCTATTCTCTAGAGCTTCTGTGTAGGGAGTGTTTTGAAAGGCCTGGATTCTTTTTTGCCTTGCTCTAAGGGTGATGAAGAATAAGTAAACCCTGATTCTCAGAGCTACTACTAGCATTTTACTAACTGGAAAAAACACTTCCCTTTGAAGCGCTTGCTAAGAATCATCCTCAACATGTTGGAATCGGTAAGAATTTAGCTGTTGAGCTGAACAGCACTAAACACAACTAAATGGTACTTCAGTTAAGGACAGCTTTCAAAACATTTTAGGGAAAGCTTGTTTTCATATATGAGATTATAAATGCTACGGGTAGGAAAAACATACAGAATCTAAGCATCTATGTACTTAAAAAGTGGCAGAGTATGATTTGCCAGCTTTATGCTGCTAGTACCCTGTTTTAGCTAATGCTATGCCCATTCTCATTCTGTGAGTGGGAGGTGGTTGTGGCTTCAGACTGCATGCTCTAAAATGCTGCACTGAGAGAAATGTTGACCTAAATACCTTTCTGGCCTCTGTGCTTCGTAACTTTGGTTTCTACGAGACAGTCTCAAATATTTTTATTCTGTAGTGATTATAATTCTGAGGATGTTTCAAACAGAAATTTAAATATTTGAAACAAAAATATACCCCAGGCTGCCTCCTGCACCTGCTTATATTTATGTAGCAGTCTAGTGAAATGAATAAAAATATGCCTGTATACATAAAGATTGAATCTGCTCCAAAATGGGTTGTTTTTCACATAAAGATACAATTCAGTAAAGGCAAATAGATTTTTAATAATGCTTTGTGTAATTACTTCATTAAAATGCATGGATTGATTCACCATGCTTTTTTTCTCACAACAAACTGGAGATAGAAATGGGACCTTGTTAGATAGGTGGGAATAGACTGTGTAAGTGAAAGAATCCCTTCTAGGTTTTGTTTCAGATTCATTTGCCCTCTACCAAGATTATTTTATTAGAAAACGTCTGTGAACTTCTTGTGGTTATAAACTAACTTACCCTTGCCGAGATTCTTAACTTTTCTAAAGTGACCAGTTTCCCACCTGAACTGAAAATTAGGAATTTTAGTAATTCTCATGTTCTTTCTGATTGTTGGAAGCTGCTAGATTTGATATTGGAGTATTTCTTTAACAAATTAATTATAATGGTAAGAATAAAATCCGTTGCAATCAACATGAAGACTAGGTCTTTTTGAACAAGTCTAACCTCATTCTCTGGAAATGTAAGTCTGGTTAAGGAAAGTAACCAGATCAGGATTATATTTAGGCTTCTGTAAATCTTATGACTGTTACATAAAGAACTTTATAATTTGCCTATGTGGAAGACATTACATAATAATGAACTGGATGATGGACTTGTCTTACAATAGCTGTCAAAAGCAATTTTCATCAAATAGCACTGTTTCCAGTAACGGTATGTTCGGTGTGAAGCCTGGCTTTGACCGATGTTTTTCACTGTAATATCACTGCTATGGTGCTGTTGATGGCAGAATCCCAGCTGAGGGCAAACCTGTCCTTCCGAGTGACTTGGATTGAGAAGTGGGATTGTAACCAGAGCAATAAAATCTTTTGTTAGATACTTAAAAGCAAAGTGAGCAACAGGCACTATGAACTGTGCCTGACAATTAAGAGGTGATCTGTGAAAGCAGATATTGTGCAATGTGTTCAGGTACCACACTGGAGAAGCAACTGAACATATGACATAAGTAGTGTGGCAGGAGGTGGCACTAGAGAACATTCACCTCTGCATGGCATTTCTGAGGTGGTACAGGGCTACAGCGTGCATCTCTACCATTAGATTTCTAAATTATACTAAAAACTGGTGAGATGTGGAGACTGAACAGCTAGGGAGTCGTATATAGTCAGTGGATTTGTAGCCAAAACAGTCCTTACGGATCCCGTGCCCATGGTGGTATATGTGTCCATGTGTCTGTGCAGCTGTAAACCAGATGAGATTTTCTCTGGTGTCCTTTTTTGGGGAGAGCCTTAAGGGACAAGGATTCTGGGTTTGGCAGTGTTGATTTTCATCATAACTGAATCTTATTCCTCATTTGTGTGCAGCACTAAGCAAAACTGTTGTTCCACTTCATTCCCTTGCATCTCTCAAGGATTAAAACCAGCCATAACTTAAGTGAAACTCAGGTGTTGAAGATACTAAAACCAGTATGATTCTTCCAGTTTGAACTACGTTGTTACAAAATAATTACTGCAGAAGTTGTGATATCTCCCAGCTATATCCTGAACATCCCCAAACTCTGCTGCACTGTGGCCTGTTAACTCCTTAAGTGTGTGTCTGTGTAAAGACACTTGGGAATGTTAATTCACAGCTACAGTTCATTCAAATGAATTTTCCTGAGGTTTCCTGTTTAGGAAAGCCTAAATTTATTACAAGAGGTCTGGCTAACAGCCCTGGAATGAAACTTATTACGAGAATAAGGATTTCTGTGACATTCCTGTTACAAGCCGTTCCTGCCTCTATATCCTGAAAATAACACAGGTAAATCCCTAGTCTTTTTTATATATATATATATATATATAAGCCTACTAAGGGAAACAAATAACATAATAAATAACCAAGTGTAGTTTGGCTTAGATGTTTCCCAGAAGTGATACAACAACGTGAAAATCAACTGATTCCCTTGGAAAACCACGAATACATGTCACTGCAGCAATTCCTCAACATGTTTCTGTGAGTTTAATCTAGTTTCTGGAATAGCTCCATAGAGTAGTTTTCACATAAATTACTGAAGGAAGGAGACATTACCTGAATGAATAATAACAAAAATGCACTAGGCAGATGCTACAGAGATCTAGGATCTAGTTTCTGCCAGGCTTCAAACATGGCCTTTCAGCTGCCTTTACGTTTTCTATGCGAGAAAAACAAAACTAGCTTTGGAAATCTCCTAGCTCTCCCTGTAAGTTTTAAGCAAGTTCTAAGCAAATCTCTTGAGATTTTTTTGTTTGTTTGTTTTCTTTGGACAAAGGGAAGTTGGTGGTGTTCTTGGAGCTGCCTAAAATATTTTGACATTCAGCTGCAGCATGTTTTCTGATTGAAAAATTATATTTTCAAGTAAAAGATCCTTGTAGTTTGTAGGGGATTAGGGAGTTTCCAGTCAGATTTTTCTTATAAGAATATAACATGAAGAGAGTAATGATTTTCTTGCTGAAAATGAGTAAAGATTGACATTAAATTTTTGATTCACAGCACAGTTTTCAGAAAGCCATTCTGAATTTGTCTGGCATACTACAATAACTGAGATATGCATCTTATGTTAGTCTTCTCCTTTTTGTTGTTTTTCACTTTTTTTCTTGTTATTTCTGTTACTGCTCTCATTTTTTTCTTCCCTGTGCACTTTGTTAAATTTTAATTCTATGTCAGCATTTCATTTTTTCTTTAAATCCATCCCTTCCTCCCTCATAATTTTAAAGCTCTCTAGATTTGACTACTTTTTTTTCTTGTCTTTATCCTCTTTCTTTCATTTCTTTCATCTATTTTTTGCATAAGCTCCTTTTTAAAGAATTCTGCAGTTTCTCGTATGCTTTTCTTCCCCAGTGGAAGACTGATAGTCAAGGTAGCCAGAAGACCTTTGCTCTCTTGGTAGTCTCACAGGTGGATTGTGTTTGTGTGGCAAGGTTGTGGGGGGGTGGCTACAGGGCAGCTTTGGTGAGAAGCTGCTAGAAGCTTCCCCTATGCCAAAGAGAGCCAATGCCAGCTGGCTCCAAGTTGGACCCACTGCTGGCCAAGGCTAAGCCCATCAGTGACGGTGGTAGGGCCTCCAGGATAGCATATTTAAGGTGGTGAGGGAAAAGCCTGTGCAACTGCAGCCAGAGAGAGGAGTGAGAATAGGTGAAACAATTCTGCAGACACCAAGGTCACTGAGGAAAAGGTGGGGATGAGATACTCCAGGCACAGCCCATGGTGAAGACCACGGTGAGGCAGGTTGTCCCCCTGCAGACCATGAAGATTGATGCTAGAGCAGACATCTACCTGCAGCCTGTGGAGCACCCTATGCCAGGGCAGGTGGGTATGCCTAAAGGAGGCTGTGACCCTATAGGAAGCCTGTGCTGGAGCAGGCTTCTGGAGGACCTGGGGTCCTGTGGAGAGAGGAGCCCTCGCTGGAGCAGGTTTTCTGGTAGGACTTGTGACTCTACGGGGGACCCATGTTAGAGCAATCCATTCCTGAAGGGTTGCACCCCATGGAAGGGATCCACACTGGAGCAGTTTGTGAAGAACTGCAGCCTGTGGGAAGGACTTGCTTTGGAGAAGTTTGTGAAGGACTGCCTCCCATGTGGAAGAACTCCACACTGGAGCAGAAGAATGTGGGGAGTCCTCCTCCTGAGGAGGAAGGAGTGTCAGAGGTGATGTGTGATGAACTGACTGCAAACCCTGTTCCCTGCCCCCCCTGCACTGCAGCAGAGGAGGAGGTAGAGAAAATTGGGAGTAAAGTTAAACCCAGGAAGCAGGTTGGGGGGAATGTGTTTTAAGATTTGGGTTTTATTTCTCATTATTGATCCACAAGCCATTCATTATATTTTTCTCTCCCCTGCCCATCTGAGGAGGGAGAGTGATAGACCAGATTTGGTGGGCTCCTGCTCTCTTGGAAGGGGGGTGCTGATGGTTGGGAACTACAGTTATCAAATAGCTAGTAGAACTGGAGAGATGTGGAGGGTCTGGAACTCAAGGGACAAACCAACCTGTGGATATCAATAAGCACTTAGCTGCTTGAGTGCTGGACAGGGTTAACATGCATAGATAGCTCTTTCAGTAGCCTCCTCTCTTCATTCCCTGAAGAACACTTTTGTTATTGCCACTTCCTTTCTTAATTTGCAGATTCTCTTTTCTCCCTGATGCATCTCTGACAGTCAGTTTTGCTGTGTCGGTATGGAAATTACCCATACATTTTCATCAGACAGTGTCAGGGCTCTCTTGCTATGCCCTGGAAAGTTTTGACAAATAAAATAGAGCTAAATATCAAATGAAAGCCTGTGTCTCCCTAAGGTGGCCCTAAAAGATAACCAGTATTTCTTCCACAGTCATAGAGATTGAAGAGCGACCCTTTTCAACAGTTTAGAGCTTCCACTTTCAATCTTTTCCAACTGTAAACCTTAAAGTCATCACTAACTCCTGTGCAGGCAGATACCTGTGGAATGATTCTGTTTTGGAGCTGGACTCAATGTTCTGATCAGCTTGTGTTGCTGAAATGCTTTTGTGAGTTTCAAGCTCTACCAGGAATTTGCTGCTAAATGCTGTTTCCAATACTTAACTTCAAGATTTGTAAAAATAGGGCAACAAATGTGTCCTACTATTCTGGAGGCCTTACTGTTCCATCAGTAAAATGCATGGAAGGGACACATCATTGGAAAAAAGCCCACAACATAAGATCTAATATTTTGAATACAAGAGCCACTATTTCTCTGCAGGTGTTTTGCACGAGGAAGAGCTGCAAGGGTAGCGTTTGTGAGCTTTAAATAAGTGCAGACCTATGTATCTCCCTTGGTGATCAATATGATCCTGAAGGAAATTGAATTCAAGTGTTAGTTTATTCCCATGCTAACTAGTGCACTCTCCGACTCTCACAAGATAACAGTAGTCCAGACAGAATCAAAAGCAACTTCTGTTGGTTTTCTAGGTGGTTAATGTAATTATAGCTTGGTTATTAAAAGTAGTACTAGTTTAGAAGAAAAAAACAGCCTTGAGAGTGTGTGTGACTGTCACTTTGGAGGTATGGACCAGATTCAGGGCTGCTGCTAATTGGTGTTTCAGCCCAGTGAAGCTAATGGCGATAGAAGCTGCCTCAGGGTGTCTGTCTGTTTATGTAGCTCCATTCTCCCCGAGGCTACTTCCCTGGCTTAATCCCTGCCCCATCTAGCCTTGAAATGTATTTCTTTTTCTTATTTAAGATTCCATGGACCCTTCATATTTAATATTAGTATAAGGGGGAAACAGCCCCAGGAGAAAGATGAGAGCTTCTCTTCTGTTGAGGCATCAGAGTCATTCTTCCCTTAATGAAGAGGAACAGCAGGATGGATAAAAATCAGTGACTTAAATTTAAAAGTCCAATTTATTTTTTAAGTTTTAGAAGTCTTTCTTGAGTGAAAAAGAAACCTATTTAAAATTAAGCTTTAAACCTATATTAAGTGCAGTTTATTCAGATATATATATATATTCCTAAAGCATGTGTTGCTGGCAAGGTTTTCACATTGTGCCAGTGAGTCAGTACTCATTAGCAGTAACAAGAAAATAATTCTTCTAGGTTTCATTTATTCAATTTCATTTTGTGACTAAAGTCAAGACAAAGAAAATTGAGATTATTTGTTTTCACTGTGTACTTTTAAGTTATTTTCCTAAAAAGAGAATTTTTCTTTTTCCTTGGAATTATATATATATATATCAATTTTGCCATATCTGCCATTCAGCATTGAGTCTCTGAAAAAGCAGGGTGCCTAATTTCCTCTACTGCCTATGGTTAAAAATGAAGTATAAGATGAGCCCTACTAGTTTTAGAATCTTAAATGATAGGATAATCAGAAACAACCATTGCAAGTCACTCTAATAAGCCTTCCTTTGTTGAGTAAAATAATGTGTTTGAAAAGCAAAATATATTTTGATAACTTTACAAATAGTGATTTATGTTCTACTTTTTTGCCATTATTACCTTCCATAGTTGATTTAATGAATGTGCGTAGTTAGTAAACTGTAGACAGATGTAATAAAATGGCTATACTTAGTCAGAAAGCAGCACGTTTTAAAAGTTACCAGCCTGATATGATCAGTCTCTCTTTAGGAGAATAACTGAGAAGTGTCGATGCAAAGCAAAACTAAAACAAAGCTTCCTTTTTTGTGACTTAAGGTCATGATTCTCTATCAGACTGTGCAATTCTAAGCCTTCATATAATTTGCTAAAAGCCCATGCGTCTAGCTCATCAGGGCTTCATACGCAATAGACTGGGCACTTGTGATAGCACAGGCTATTCATAGGAAAAACCAGGGTGCTACCACCTTTTGGCGTGTCTGTGTCAGTCTTGAAGAGCACGTTCTCTGGCCGCCTGTTGAGAGGGCGGGTTGAAGAGTGAGTGTGCTGCTGTTGGGAGGAGGCTGTGCAGGGAATGAGCCTGCTGTTTGATTTGTATGCTCTGTTTTCTGTTTAATTCAAAGAACTGAGACTGCCTGCCCTGCCTTGGATAGTTACCTATCTATTTGCATCTGACCATTATCTGAATTAGAGAAAACATACAAGCAGCCCCTGCAGATGAGACTCTGGTCATTTGATCCATGGGGTTTATTCCAGTTGTTTTCAGTGTGAGTAAATGGAAACCTATGCATGGGTTTAGGGCTTGAAGATGTGCTAACTGCTTTCAGTCCTCACTGGAAGGAGGGCCTTTGCACTAGGAGGCAAAATTCACTTTGAAACTGTGAGAGTTTTATTCTGGCAGAGCCTGAAAAAAGTAAACTGTCATCCAGCACTGAAGGGTAAAGACCTAATCTGCATTTGGATTCTGATTTTTAACACTGCTGTATCGGGGCGGTAGGGAAGCTATATGTTACCTTTCAGCGTGTGCAATGTGTGTGGGGAAAAAAGCAAATACAGTTGCACAAAGAAATGAAGCTCCACATTTGCATATGCAGTTGTCGCATGATTTACCTCAATATAGATTATCGATGGGAGCAATGTTTCTACTTACTCAGCAATATCTTGTTTTGTTTCTTTTGTAAAAGCTTTTTTCTCCTCCCTTCCTCCATTCCCATCCCCGTTGTCTTTGTGCCTAGTATTTTTCCACACTTTATTTCCTAAAAGACTAGCAGGTTTGACGATGCATTGTGATTTCTTTTCTACAGGGCTTTATGAAGGAAGCTGGAGGCAGTTCTCATTAGTCTCACTGACATCTTTTATCACTTATCAGAGGAACAAGCAAACGGAGAGCAATTCCTTTGATCATGGCAAAAGTAGAAAGAGTATTAAAAACCCTATGAAGATTCACTAAGTAGAAAGTGGAAAAGACAGTCTGTGGCATGTTTCAAAGGAGTAACATGATTTAAAGTTGCCAGATTTGCTTGTATATATTAAAGAATTGTTAATGATGCTACATTTTACATGCATCCTTAGGTTTTTGTTTTTTTAAAAAAGAAACAGGCAAAGGAGTTCTTAGGTAGAATGGGTGGATTAGATCAATTGGAAAATATCTGTAAAAGGTGAGCTGTGTCAGAGAGGAATTCTGTGATTCAGTGAAAATTCTTGAAAATAAAAATAAGGTTGTAATGGTGGCACAATGGATTCAAGAAGAAACCTGCTCTCATGGGAGAATGTTAAGAAATCTTATGAATTCCTTTTCTTTTGGAGGCATTCTGTGGTGAATCAATGTATGTTTGTGAAGACTGTATATAGGAACTGCAATGCTTGCAATTACCCATGTATACCTGACTGCCTAAGTCTGACCTCAGAATGCCACTGCTTCTTCATTCTATGGAAAAATAAGATTTTTCTCAGTGGTTCTAAGTATTGATTCACCTAGCAGGATGCCCTCGGCATGTGTCTTGCATTATTACCAACAGGGTAGGGATAAAAAGAGAATATACCTTCCTACCCATAGCTACTGAGTGTTATGTAGTCTAGCTCCACTCATGCTTTTCTATATGGCTGCAGCTCAGTTATCCACTGCTTACAACCCCTGTCTCGATTCCTGTCTGTGATCAGCTTGTATCTCAAAGCATCAGGTTTGAATTGCCCTTGAAGGCCCTTGTCTTAACCTGTGAAATTAGAGACCACAACTATTCAGGCATTTTCTTCCAGCATAGACTCTGTGCCAGCCTTGTCCCTGCAGTGGTTTTTACTACCATAGCTAATCTTTAACTATGTTGAATTTGATTTGGATACGATGCAATATAGTACATTTCTATAGCACCTTTTATGCAAGCATCCCCAGAGCACTTTCTGATCAAGCTAAAATTAGCTCTGAACTAAATAGAAATTCCTAAAAGATTCATTAAAAAAAAAAAAACTAAATGTGAAGATAAGATACAGATGTATGCACTCAGTTCAAAGTTAAAACAGACAGAGAGAGACTTAGAGTAACAGAGGAGGAACTAATTCAGCTTTGTAACAGGCTTAGAGCAGGGCATTGCACTACCTGGAGAATCACAGGCTAACAATACTGACCAGAGGGAATTGTGTGAATGCTGTAAATGACCTGGAGGTGGCAGGTGAGGCAATACATAGGTGGGTTATCTGATCTCCCTCTATGTACACGTTGTTCTAACATTTCTTCTGATAAGAAATAGGAATGCCACATAATTCAGCCACACAATCCTTTGTAATACGTGGCCTCAGTCTTCCATGAGGAAGACGGTGGGAGAAATAAACAAAGAGCTTTGAGGGGTGTGAATCATGGATCCAAAATGACACAAATCTTTTTGCTAGAGTGAGAGACTCGGAGATAAAGCAAACTCCACTTGGTTTCTCAGGATTAAAAATAACCAAAAAAAAACCCCAAACAAAAACAAAACAAAAAAAACCCCAACAACAACAAAAAACCCAAACCAAAACCAAAACAAAAAACCCCCAAAAAAAGAAAAAGACTGTTCAGAAGTTCTCAGGAGGGACAGGCTGGCACAGGGTGTCCTGCTGACCAGGCAAAGAGTTACATCTTTTCCTAGATCTAGAGATCTTAATGAAAATCAGACTGTTATACAATATCTTTCATTGTTGAAAGACTTTTCTCTGATCCTTTTATTTTAAAGAAATGTTTCTTTAGGGCAGTAATTTGATCATCACCATTACTCCATCATAGAAGAGAACTGTAGGGCCTGAAGATGCATCAAACCTGCTGAGAAAATGAGAAGAGCGATGGCTGCCTGAGACAGATTATAATGTCTGAACTAGCAAGAAGGGAATTGAACATAAGTTTGGTGATCTTACATTGCAAGATCTTTAATGGCCGTGCATGTTTGTTAACATCTCTGTCTGTACCAAAGGTGGCAGTCAGGCTGGTGGCTTGTCCCTGCTGTTTTCAGAGCAGTGAAACAAAGAGCATCAGTAGTAACCTCAAATCGTGGTATCTGTTTGACTAGCACAGATGCTTGAGGATCATCAGGAAACGTTTAAATGACAGTGAACAGGCAGGAAAGCTTTAAATGACAGTGAACAAGAGGAAGAGAAATTTTATAGCCACATGGTTAGCAAGGCGGTACTTTAAGTTGGGTGTTACAAAGAACAAGGGAAACATCTTCAGAGAAAAGTCAGATTTTTAAATACAACTGTACAAGAAGACAAACTCATCTAATCATAGCTAATAGATTAAGCATATTGCATTTTCTGTGTGAATGTGCCTTCTTACTCCTCATGGCCCCAGACTGTAGCTGAAAACTTGCTACAGCATGCAGCTGAGCTGCGTGGCAGTATGTCAGGAAGGGCCGAAGCATCTATGTCTGAAAGCTTAATCTTAGACTGAGCTTTTCAGTTCTCTAAGGCTATACGTACCCCTCTGAAATTAAGAACTTTACCAAAATAGGAAGACAAAATGTGGAGAGGATGTATGTTCAGGCTACAGTGTTCAGTGAGTAAATCCCATCTGGGCCCAAGGAAGGACCATCAGTATAGGTCAGGTAGGAAGTTAAGGGCACCCTTGAATCCTGTCCTGCTGCAGCCAGTCCTTTATGCTGTGGTGAATCAATTGTCGAATGTGGCAAGAGTGAGGCGAGAGAAGGTCTCTCAAGTACTTTGTTTCCAATTTAGAGACTTTTCTGTAGCTAGTAAATCAACCTATTTTGCTCCAAATACATTTGCAGTGTCTGAGGCAGAGAGAACGGGGTGG
This sequence comes from Todiramphus chloris collaris, assembly GCA_025345505.1. Classification (NCBI taxonomy): domain Eukaryota; kingdom Metazoa; phylum Chordata; class Aves; order Coraciiformes; family Alcedinidae; genus Todiramphus; species Todiramphus chloris. The sequence continues at coordinate 4,638,050 of JANVCC010000037.1, forward strand.
GAGGAAGGAGTAGAGCGGAGGTCTGTGGAGCCACACAGTGATGTTGTGAAACAGATGCATAATAGCAGCTATAAAGACATCCAATGGAAAGACCGAAGCTCTGGACTGGCACACAAATGCTCTGCTCAGCTCTGCCATGTGCTTCCTCTGACTGTGATTAGCTGTGCAATTGTTCTTTGTCTTGGTATTCCACTTGTTGCTGTTTATTGTGTTTACTGTTCCCTCATCCTCTCTGCTGTGAGTGTCAGTGGCATGCTGCAGTGTGGCAGAAATAGGGAAAATGTGCTGGGGCCAGATGAAGAGCCTCCCTTACAGTGCCTTCATGCTCTACCTCGTAACTTAGGTATTGAAGGGGTTTGGGGTGGCAGCAGCAAACAAAAGCTGTTTCAGAGTTCTCTGCCTTCCCAAAAGGAAATGAATTCCTTTCCTATACAAGAGATTTATATGGCAAATTAGGTCAGTTATCATTAAGCTACTGCACAGCGGGACAAATCATAATTTTAAATACGTTTAAAATGCAAGTACGTTTAAAATATATTCTGATGCAGTACAAATCAAGCCTCTTACCCTTGCTGTGTGGACCAGTCAGATGAACATGGAGCATACTAATGAAGGAGTAAGTTAGTTACGTTTACTGCTGCTTGTGGAGGCTACATAATTTATACCACTGATTATGTTTGTTTGCAACCAATATCCTCACTGCTATCTCCTCAGGATAAGAAAAACATAAATGTATAAACTAAAGCCAGTCCTTCCTGTCAGTCTCTTTGAGTTTGTTTTTACCTTCAAAATCTGCATGACTCTTTGTTCTCCAGAGGAGGTGAAATGAACAGAAATTTAAGCCCTTCCTTTCTCAAAGTTTCCCAGCATCAGTCCTAAAAATGTAGCCATCTGTTACACAACTGACCAACCATTTGTTTGCTTCTTCCCAGATTTATTTTCTCTCTTTGTGATTCACAAATAACAAACTTTTCTTCTTGTCTGTGCCTTTTTTGAGTTCCCTTTTTTGATTGTCACGATTTAGTTTCATGGCAGACTTCATAATCTCATGGGCACCAGAGGCCTCTGCCAAGGTTTATGCAGATTCAAAGCCTGGATTAATCTGGGCCGGTATTTATAAAATGTTCTGAACACATGAAGGCACTGTATATTATTCCTGAGTCCATGGAAGTCCCCCCCACTAGCACAGCACACATTTAAGCTGCTGTTCCTGGAGTTGAGGTACAGTGACAGAAACAACCAAATCCATGTCTCATCTTCTGAGATTGTATCTCTCTCTCTTTCCTTCTGTCTCCCTGGTTTTTTTTCTTCTCCTTCCAGGATTTCTGGAATAAACTGAATAAGGAGGAGGGAGACCCCCTTCAAAGATTTCACCTCCTGAGAGTATTCTTTGAAAGGCTTTGGCATAGGATTCCTAAGTTTTGCTGCCATGGACTGCCCAGTTCCCTCATGCTGTTTCCTAAGCACTCTTAAAAGCTAGCAGTTTCTGCAGGAATCTTTTTTTTTTTTTTTTTGGGGGGATGGGGGGGGGAGGGGATTAAAAAAAATCCTTGATGCAGGAGGAGGCTGCTTTCAAGTTCTGGTCTGCAGCTAGCACTCAGTGGGGTGACAGACCAGTCTCCAAATCCAGGCCATCCCAGCAACTTGATAAATTCTGTAGTACAACTCAGTGGCTTGAGGCCTATGCTAGCCAGATCTGCTGTGCTTTTCAGGGGCAAAACATTTTTGTTTTGCTATTTAAAGCACAGATGGAGATTACTAGCAACTACAGTCCATGTTTGGTCATTGCCTCTTCCCTGTCATGCTGTCAACAAGGGGACAAAGCTCAAAGCCAAACGTGTGTATGCATAGTGTTTGTGATATTTTTATACCTTTATATAATTAAATTAATGGTGCTTTAAAATATTTTATAGTAGTTGAACTCAAACGAGGATCAGCTCTCATTTTCACACTTGTGAGTGCAGCTGTCTGAAATGGAGTCAATGAACTTTCCCTGGTGCTGTTCAGAAGGCATTATGGGTCCATTTATTTTTACTTCCCTCCCCCCATTATTTGATAGTTCTTTTAAGAGTTGTGAGTTTTACTTGGTTCCTTTTGATCAGAAGGAAAAGGTACTGTAGGAACTGAGACGCCGCAGTGGCTCTGGCTTTGAACTCACCAGGTCTAAAAGCCTGCAAGAACATTTTCTCTTTCAGCTTTCTAGCCAGCTCAGAGAGCTGGCTGATAAAGGGCTATGTTAAATTGTCCTGAAGGACAGCTGGAAAGCTGGGCGTTCCAGTCTGAGCTCTCAATGGCATTCAGATAGATGATTGAGTTTAATCATATTAAAATTTAAATGTTAGACTTTATAATAGATTTAAAAAAAAACCCAAACCAAACAACAAAAACATTCAAGTCGCTTTAAATTAAAAAAAAAAAAAAAAGTTTCTTTTCGATTGCTTCAGCTGGCGGGGTTCTGAGCGCCTGCAAATGCTGCAGCTCCATCTAGTGGCAGGCAACACTGCCCGGGGTGAGGGAAAAGCTTTTCGAACCCCTAGGAAGGGAGAAAAGAAGGGGGGAGGGATATTTCAATTCTGTATTTTCAGTAAAATTCTTCAATAATTCCTTTCGGTTATCACAGATTCTGGCGCTGTCTGGGATGAAATAATATTTAAATTAGTTCAGAGAGGTTAGTATACGAAGGTCCATCCATTCTATCTCTTCAGTGTTTTTCCTTGCCTGAAAAATCTCAGACTTACAGATGTATTCCTATTTCTAATAAAAGCTAGTATGTTTAAAACTGTGTATGTATATATCATCTTGTGGTACTTCTAAAAGTAGCTTTGTTCCAAATTTCTTAAAACACTTGGCAAACATTTACTAAGCATCAAAACATACAAATCTACCCATCCATTCTGTATAGAGACAGTGCACGTGTATTGACAGGAGACCTTATTCTGCTCTCCGTTACATTATAACAATTTATTTCAGTGTTGTTACTCTCAACTCTTACCGGTTTGACAGGAAGACTAGTGTCTTGTATATCTGTATATAAAGCAAATATATACTCACAAAGTGTGATGAACATATGTTGTAATTTGATCTTAATGTAAATAGGTTGTTTCTTTGGGGTTCTCACCTCATCCAGATGGGAATTGACATTCAGTATTTTACACCATTACAATTGTGTTTAGTTTTTCAACACGTCTCACTTCTGCCTCTGATCTAATCGGACAATAAACATTCTTGATTTGATTGCTCGGCTGCTGACTGAGCCACAAAACCTAGATTTCATCTTCTGTCCTGAACTCGACTCCCATGCTGCTTGTACAAATCTGTTGAATTCAGTAAATGTATTTAGTCTTATTAAGATTCAGGAAAGCAAGTATTATTCTCCAGTGATGCAGCAGATAACAGGAGTTAATAACAAGTATGTGATAAAGATCACAGGATTCCCTGTAAACAGGATGCTGCATTGCACAGAGAGCATCTTGTCTGCATATGTTTCGTAAGTAACTAGGCATTCTCATGGGCTTCTTTAGTTATTTTAGGAAGTTGTGTAAACAGTATTATCTCCTTAATGCCCCAAATGATATAATAATTGATATGGAAATGGGGCAAAGCTCAACAGATCGTAATACAATTCTCCATGGACTCTTGGAGATGGTCTGCCCAGATTTTATTTAAATTTTCTTCTAGCTTGTATGTATGCAGCTTGTGATTTCTTAGACATGCTAGGCAGATGCTGATCAGATGATTTATTTACTTATTTACTTTCCCTGGGAAAAAAAAAAATTAACTGAATTTATAGTTGGATTGTTATCTATTGTAGGTATCCTTCAGGGCTATCAACGACAGCGCGAAGAGTAAAGTCATCCTGGAAAGCTCCGATACAGTGTGTGGTGTGCTGATGTTGAGAAAAGTGAGTAACAACAGACTGCTAACATGTATGATACTCTGTAGCGGCTCTGTGACTCTTCTTGTTTAGCCTACCAGAGCAGTGGAAAGAAATACTTGAGTTCTAAGAAATTCTTAAAACTGCAAAAATGTATTTGAAAATATTTTTCTGTTCCTTCTTGTGGAAGATGATATTGAAGCCTTGAAATTTTTAATACTTTCTACAAATCACCTACACGAGGCTTTCTGCTTTATTATTTTTATTAAGTAGTGGATAAAATATTTTCCCTATTCAACCACTTATTAGATCTTTAAACACATTAAGTAGTCAGACTTACTCAAGTGTTTTCTTCCATAGACATCACATGCAATTTTCTCAGGTGTGTGGTATCAGGCAAAGATTAAGCTGTGGTGCTATCCATGCCAGGTGAAATTAAGGACATGCAACTGTGATGTGTCTCTGTTTTGCAAAGCTGTGGTGCCAGTTCTGCTTAACTGTTTCTCCAGTTGCTTAGTGTGGTCTCCAGACCACTGTATTAGACTCTGGGAAAAATAACTTCTCTTATTTGTACCACAATTCCCCCAGCTGTAAAATGGGGAAAATGATACATTGGAATGTCCTAATAAAAGGAAAATGTGGCTTTATAGAAGAGGGCAAAGCAACATTGATATTCAAAAGAAAACTGAGATTTGATTAGACTTGATCAAGGTCACTCAGTGGGCTTGTGATATTGCCAAAAGCAAAGCTTGGGTCTCCAGACATTCTGTCTGTTGATTCCAGCTGCCTCAGGTACAGAGGATGGCTGATGAATGTTAATAATGCAAACAGGACAAATGCCAGCAACTGCTCATTTCCATTTATTTTATTAAACCAAAGAAATTTTTTGTAAAAACACACTTTGTTTTGGGAGACAGGAAATGGATGAAATAGGTTTATTTATAAAACAGGCTTTTATCACTCAAATATTGTACAGCAATGTAGAGTGGAAGTAAAATGGCTGTCTGAAAGCAGGAACCACCTACTTACTTATGTTCCATTCTTGTATATATGGTAGTGCCAAAGCTTTCTTCTTCCAAAACAGCTTCACTGATGCAGTGCTATTCATGTTTGCTGGCCCAGAACCTGGAGAGGTGGGATGTGTGTACTGGGGACAGCGTGCAAAGGCCATGGAGAGTGCACAGGAGTTTAGTCATTGTTTCTCCAATGGCTTTTTAACAAGAGTTAATGAAGGGCAGTAGATAAGCAAAATGGGTAGATGTGGATGAAAATGTTAGCTATTTCCTTTTTGAGCTGCTCTTAAAACCTTATTCAGAGGAAAAACAAAACGTGGTGGTGGGCGAAGAGCATACATTCAATTTTTATACATCTTACGAAACAGCCAGGACAGATTCAGTTCATGAATGGCTCTGCAGCCACTACTGTAACCCTGCATCGAGTGATGTTAATGGGGAAAGAGTAATCTTCTCTGACTCCCTGCAGGAGATGTGCCCTGCCTGGCTATACATTTTTAACTGGGGAAGATAACATCACATGTAAGGCAGAGGGAACCCAGTCCTTGCAGGCTGTCATTCCAAGTGGAAGATAGTGTGGTCACTATGGGAGCAGGAATGCCATTACTTTTTAGTTTAGTAACATGCAACTGCTGAATACTCCTTTTGCTGTAAAAATCAAGTGAAAAAGAATATGCAGAAATTGACTTTTGAAATGTGAATAAATGAAAGCAGAATTCTTTTGGCAGGTCCAACGTCTCTCTGAGAGTACACAGCTAAGAATTCAGAACTGGCAAATTGCCTATGGAGCTGATGAGCCAGCACGGTTCCACTACAGTCCAATGCAATAAATAGGTAATTTTGTAACTTCTCTACTGCACAAGGAAAGTAATGCCTGATTCTAAAATAAGACTGCAATAGTAAGAAACTATTTCATCAACAGTAAGCATCCAGGTTTGGCAACTACTGCCTCCAAGTTCTCTTCCATTTCAACGTATCTTTGAGAAATTAAGTAGGCTTGAATAAATCAAAATTGCCTTATCCCTTAAATGCTGCAGTTAACTTCATCAAGTTTCACAGCTTTTCTATTCAGTGAGTACTGAAAACCTGAATGAGGTAGCCTTACTGGGGAAGTACTGGATGAGGAAATAGGGGCACAGAGATTAAGTTACTTGTTCAAAGTTCAGGCCAAGTCTATGGCAGAGCTCCGGGTGAAATCCAGGCTCTGTGGGTCCCCATTCATTGCCATGCTAGCTTTCTCTTTTCAAAGATTTTTTCAGTCTCATCTCTGAAAAGAGTAATAAATCTGAAGATCCCAGGCTCTGCATTTGTAGGAAGGGAATATATATGTGATTTGCTTTAGGGAGATTTTAATTTTGTTCCATTCTAATAGTAATGAAATCACAAACTAATTTTATGAACGCTATACTTGACCCTTTAATGATACATTTGGTAGGCTCTGTGGATTCATACATGAAGTTTCTTGACTGGAAGTCTCAATGCAGCAGAAACTGAAGTCAGCCCTTCGAGTAAGGCCGATGGTACGTTCCTCCTGGGTAGCTCTGAAGATGTTGGCTGACCAGTTGCCACAAATGCCCCACTGAAAATACTCTCCATTAAAGAAGTTCAGTGTGGGGGAATTATCCAACTGATGCGTTGTTCCTTCACATCAGACCTGTATCTCTTTATTTCACCCCCCACCCCCCTGCAAGGAAACTACATCTGTCTTCTGGTGGATAGGGACAAAATCACCTATTCTAGCACCATTTTGCTGACAGAACTCTGTTAGTACGTTATACAGAAAAGCATTCTCGGAAGCTATTTGGCTAACGCCAACAAAACAGTGAGGGGATTTGGAACTGTTTATTTTTACTTTAGAATTATGTAAATTTTTCTTTTGGCCAAATTGCCCCTCCTCACCTTCCTAACGTGCACTGCCATACCAATAAAAATTGGTTAGCTTTGGATCAGTTAATACTTCAGAGATGGAAAGTTACAGCATTGCCACAAGTAAAGGTTAAGTAAGATCTCCCTGATGTGCCAATTTCCTAGTACCTGCCCTTGCTAGACAGCGCGTACTTCTGGACTCTCTAATCTTGTAAGGTGAGGGTCTATGGGCACAATTAGCTACTCATGTACAGCCCCACAGGAACCTGAGAAGAATCTAAGGCAGCTGTGCCTAGGACACTGCACAAAATGGTGGGAGGGAACAAAAGGGAGGAAATTATTTTTCCCTATTCTTTTGGTCTTTTACCACACACTGCTGTGGATCTAGAGCAGTGTGATGGCCATGCTTCCTTTCGGCCTTAACTGCAAGTCACCTGAGTGTGACGCAGACCCCAGACATGCTTCCTCCTTTGCTACTTTGTCTGATTCGGATATGATCCTCTAGGAAGGTGTTGCCTTTGATCCATTTTAACTGGCCTGCAATATGGTATGTTGTGGGAAGATTAGTCCTTAGGTCTCATAATTATTCTTCATTCTCTTTCTTTGGTATAAGTAGAAAAAAAATAATAGGCAAATAACAAATAATCCTCATACTTTAACACCTAGTTGTTAATAGCTACTTAAAATATTAACTTCGCACCCTAGACACCCCTATTATTCTATATTTTTTTCCAAACCATCCTTCTTGTAACAATGCACAGCAACATTTTTCAGGTTCAGTGCACTCTCAATTAGCTCATTCTTTTATGTGTCTGGGAGGTAAGTTAATACAGCTATTGCAAATTTATAGACGGTATCATTGTGGTGCATGTAGTATCTGTATCTGGAGTAGAGGCCTGAAAGTAGTCAACTATGTTCAGCAGAGAATAGTGACCCATGCTAGCATGACATGTTAATTACAATATTTATGAGAATTAATTTATCAGATTATGAAAACAAGTGTATGGGAGATGTAATAGAGTTGAGGAAAATTACAGAAGCAGGTAAATAGAGACTTTTTCATCTCTCTTTGTGGAAGTGTTAAGGCCGAGACAAACTTAGCATTTGTATATGTGGGTTGGATCCCTGGAATAATTAGCTATAATTTCACAGTGCCACCACGATGATATTTGTGTGGTGTACCAGGCTGTAAAACTAAGGCAATGCCCAGTTTACATAAACATCTAAAGGCAATGAGAGCACACGCTTAACACCAACTGTCTGTTAACCATGCGTCTCACAGCTTGATAATCAGAAATAAATGCTAGCATTCTATTAGCCAGATGTTCTCCCCAACAGCATCCTTCTGTGGTTACTTTCCATTATGTATATAGTGTATGTGGTATGAATTTTCTACCCCAGTTAGAGCTGTACTTAAGAATCACCCCAAGCAAGAATGTGCCTTCAATGCATGCAATAAAACTGTCAGATACAAAAGGGAAATGAAGCATATTCCCTCAGCTCTAATGGAATGATCATCGCTTGTATATTTTTTTTTTTTTTTGCTCCTACCAAAGTTGATTGTAAACTTTCCCCCTGGGCTCTCCTGCCCGTAGGAGTTGACTTCAGTGGGAACGGGACCAATCTCATCATGCTCAGAAATGGCAAGGTGCTGTTGGATCAGGCTTCAGCTGGAGGAGTAAAAAGCTACATTCGGTGTCTGAAGATGCATTCTTTGGATTGCATCGACTGAGAAGGTGTTTCCCTTCTTGAAAGGAAGTACTTTCCACATGAGCAAGCAATGTCTCTGAATCTGTAGATTCTTAAGTGCTTTATTCATTGTAGTTTCCTATTCTGAATTTTTACATGAAATAGGCTATGTTCAAAATAAGCAAATCATAAATGAATTTTTTGTTGCAAATTTCTTTCCATTCCACTCTTAATAAGATTAGGTGCTCCTCATATCTGTAAATACAGTATTTTCTGACATAAGCTTTGATGTCTGTTTTGAACATGGAAGATATTTTTTTTTTTTATTAACATAAAGTTATGTTAGCCAAACAGGCAATTTCCAGTTCTTACTCTTGAAAAAGAGTTTGTACTGGGGAAAAGGAGCTGCTCTTCAAGGAAATTGTCTCTTGTGTTCACTGTACATACTCCCGAACTGCAAGTTCTTTCAGGGTAAAAATCCTAATGGGATCTTTTTTTGCCTTCCATTCTTCCAGTTTTTCTTGCAAAGACAGAAAATCCTTGCCAAGTTCATATGCCAAAGTAATCATTGTTTCTAACAGTGGAATATAATACCTGTGGCTGGTGTGCACACGAAGGCATGATAGAGCTTTTTCTCCATATTCAAAGGCATTTGATGGGTTTTCCAGGTCCTTGTGGCACACCACAATAGCACAGAGAGTAGGGACAATTGAGATGGGGTTACCTCTGGTCAGCCTTTCCTGCAGACCAATGACTTCTAAAAGAATTTTCAAAGCTTTGCTGTACTGGCCACCACGCAGGCAACCATATGCTTCCTGAAGCTCTGGCCTTGTTAAAAAGTCAATAAATATTTTTGACCTTCGGATGTATTTCATAGAATATAGAAGTCTCAGGTAGTCCATGAAGGCTAATTTTCTCTCATTGATTATTTCTTCCGTGAAGTTCCCTGTTAGAGTTTTTTTGGGAAAGGTCATATCTTCCATTTCTTCACTGAACTCCTCCAGCAGCTTTCTGTGCAGCTTCTCAAAATCTGAATAACGTCTTTCAATTACAGACTTGTTGCTGTCAAAGCTCCCTGTTTGCAAAATGATGATTTTATACATCTAAACACAATAAAACAGAAAAATAAGCATAAGAAGGACCATTCTAGCCCCAGTGCAGTTAGATTTTTGTCTGTTATCGCTTTGAAGAGACTGTGCTTGTGTATTCCACCAGCCAAAACCTTCCTCTGACACTTTTCTGCACATAATATTGTATATTCCTACAATTCATAGCAGTGCTGCTGAATTAGTTGCTGCCTGGGATTATGGTGCATGTTTAGTGTAGGTTTGATCTTTGAAATCTGCAGCCCTCAGATTAATAATTCCCACCTCCTGCTGTTTGGTACTTTTGTCACCAGACTTACCCTTAGCGTGGATGTCGTTTGTAGATGAAGGATGCACTTACAGACCCCATCCTGCAAGGTACTGTCAGTGCTGAACTAGCAGCAGACAGAAGCACATGAAACTACTTACAAAGCATTGCTGTAGCTGCACTAACAGCCACGGCTGCTGCAATCATAGAATCATGCTGCAATCAGTCATCTTCAGTGAACTGAATGGATTTCCCAGACTTAATGTTGAATGTAATTGAATTTATATTGGTCGTAATAATCAGAAATGTTGTTTGTACCAGACATTTATAGGGATTTGGGGCTGTTATTAATACTGTGAAAAATTAGTATTTTGCAGTAATATTTGTTGTGTGCAAAAATAAGATAGAGAGTAACTCCAAAGCCTTTTCCCCATCTAAATCATTGTTCTGTTGTTCAAACTTTTTTTTTGGCATATAAATAATGCAAAATGTGACATTTCTACAATGATCTGTTTGCTGTCCCACATTAACACCACTCAAGAGGATGTCTTCCTCAGCTCTTCATTAGCACCAAAATGGCTACAGTAAATGTGATATTAGAAAAATAGCTGCAAAATAAAATTGTTATGTGTTGTACAACTAGTTTCTCTTCTAGTCCTGATCCAAGCACAATGATGTTGAAGAAGGGCCAAATCCCTAATGTGTACAAACCAGTGGAGCACGACTGAAGCCCACTTAACTGTATCACCAGCTAAGGATATGGACTGTTGACCTTGATGGCTTTTGGCTTATGACCATGCTCATGTTTGACTTCACCTTGTTCCCATTGACTTACACAGAAACTAGAGCAGTTTTACTCATGACAGTTGTTTTCTTTGCTGCTGCTGAAGGCTGCAAACTAGTACTAGCACTAGTGTCTGTCTGATTCTCTTCCTTGTTTTTCCTTAAAAAGAACTTCTTTCTTTTAATCTTCATAAATGATCTTTACAGGCGCTGTTTGAAAGGTTTCTAAATTTGAGCTGACTTCTCTGATCTCTTTTCATTTGTAAGCACTGTGACATTTTCCTATACTTTGGCCTGCTCCCTGCTGAGAAGTGTATATATGCCTGATGCACATCCAAAACAATCATAAGAGCAATTTTTTAAGCTATCATTTTATCAAGGGCAGCTAAGTGAATAATTTACAAATATTTAGATTTGACTTGTGGAACATTCATGAAAAAGGGAAGAAATACCATTTAATTAGACTATCATTCAAATTGGCTCAGTTTCATACTAATGTAAATCTTTTTGCCTAGGCATGTAACTTACGACTAAGGTTACTTGCACCCTATGCTCTTGTTCTCATACAGTTATATTAAAATAATTTTTAACTGGATACTATTGAGTCTATGCAAGAATGGCAGCATCTAAGTAGGTGTGTATAGCATGCAACAAGAACCTAGGACAGTCTCCAGACCATTTACCTGCTTCAAACTCTACCAAGCTGCGTCGCCCAGTATCACTAGTGTGAGTTTTAGTGGTTTTAATGTACATTCCTCAGTGGCTGTGGCAAATGAGGAAAACATCCCTATCTGAATTTCACAGAAGTACTGAATCAGTCTTCCTGAAGGCCAGGAGCAGAATCAGAAATAAACCCCAAGTGTCAGTACTGTGAGTAAAGATACCAAACTCCAACCTGTTCGGTTGTTCCTGTCCCTCATACTCATGTTTCACCTTAAAAATACGACAGAAATACACCATCTAAGGGAGCTCTAGGTAGGGAGGGGGAACCGATCCCAAGCAATCTAGCTGAAGGATGTCTTAGACTTTGTCAGCATCAAAGAATTTTGCACTTGTGCTGAGCTAAATCTCTAATGTGGAAGTTATACAAATGCAATGCAGCTGCTGCAGCAGGCTAGCTCACCCGCGTGTAACTATATTGATAGCTTTACACTTGTATGATTTTCCTTAATGCTGACAAGCCTCTCGGTGTTAAGGATACTCAGTCTACTAGTTCTCTTGATATTAGTCTTCCACTGCTGCAGTTTTTGTGAAATGATTGTCAGAGGGGTTGCTTTTAGGGGAAGATTCCACCAGCTATGCCCATATGATTGTGAGAACAGGTTCTACTTGGTGTGATCACGGCTTGCAAAACTTGCCCCTTAGTAAGGCTTTCATGTAGTGAGGCGTGCTGTGCAGACCCCTGTAGAGTGAATAAAAGTTAATGATCTTCTTACATATTCATTTCTTAGCTTACCACGTATTTAGATAGGTGGTGCTCTACAATTCTGGTTGATGGGATTTCAAAAAGGAGTTTGACTTGTCTGCAATGGCGTTTTTCATTCCTCCAGTATTCCTGAAGCTCCTTAGTGGTCATCGAAGAATTGGGACTTAGGAATGCACTGGAATCTAAAAACAATATATTTAGTATTTCAAATTATACTCTTTGCATTTGGAAAGAAAGCCCTTCTGTATTTGTTGTGAAAGGAGAGCCTAAAATGTCTGTTCCTGTAACAGCAAGAACTCAAGATTGATAAGTGATCTCACTGCTAATAGAGACAGGTCCAAATTTTTTGAGGTAAGCTATCATGGTCTGCAATCTTGACAGACATCAAATCATCTGCAGAATACAGAGTTATAGAAAAAGTACTGACAAGAAGTATTGTATGTCATTGGGCACAGTCTAAGCAGGAAATATGCTTCACCATCAGACACATGCTCAAATACTGACCCTATTCAAATATTGGGTTTGTGCAGTAACAGGTAAAAGCTGAGAAAACATGACTATCCCAACCTTAAAGGAGAAATGTGGATAAGCAACTCAGTTGAAGGAAGAATTCTCCCATCCTCTTTTTTTCAGCTGAACTGATGCCACAGTCCAGCTACAGATATTTTATATACCTCCCTTCCTCTCTCTTTCCCCTCACATTCACAGGCACAAACATAGATATATATGCATATATAAAAATGTAGGACAGCTGGTTGAAGAGTTTGCTTACAGGGGAATTTGATGTAGCTTTTTCTAAAGGGCTATTTCTCTCTTTGAAATCTACTGACAACTGTTTTCATCGAGTGGCACATAGGCTAGCAAAATGGATAAAAGAAATGGAGTATTTGTATTTCAGTGGGCACACTAGTCTCAATTTCCAGCATCTCTGTTGATGCAGTGAGATGAAGTCAGTTGCAATGTATCTAATATTCAGACAATGGAGGTAAATGACCACAAATGAATGGGAAGAGAACAGCTTGATGCAGAAATAGAATTGTAAAGGTACCATAGTACTCCTTCAGAGGCCTCACTTTTACACATTCTTAATTATTTGGCCATACAGTTTCAATTATGTAGGCCTTTGTGGTTTGGCTCAATCTCTACAAAGCATGTATTTCCTGAGAGGTGGTGTTTATGACATCTTTGCAGGCTGAGAATCTTGATGAGATTATATATGTTTTGGGTTATATATAACATTTTATTTAATAACAGATGACAGTGATCTTAGGTGTAGTAAAAGTTCAGTGCTGTCCCTTCATAAGGCAAGTGAGCGACTACTGCTTGAGATTAACTTCAGCCTTGGTATTCTTGCTGATACTGCCAAGAAGTTTGGATTTTGTGATGTACAGAAAGTGCACTCCTGAGACAGGCCATGTCATGGTCACTTTTTAGGTCCCTGGTGTGTAAACTTCATCTGGAATATGTTTTAGGTACAAGGGATTCAAAAGGAACTCTCTGTGTGTATATACACGCCAGGATGTGCAGCTGTTTCACTGTTGCTATGCTATTACTACAAGTTTAGTCAAGGCTTATTTTCAGTGGAGTAGAGCAGTCTAAGTCTGGACTACTGTTGCAATAAATAAAGCAAAGCTTTTTGTAGAAAAGATTTGTGGTAAAAATAGATACATGAAAAACAAAATTAAAAGATAGCACCAACCTTGCAGCTCATCTTTTTCTGGGTTTTCTTTTCTTGCTTGACATGAAATTTCAGCTTGGCGTTGATTTTGTTCTTCGTCAGATGGACTTGTGGTAGAAAATGTAGTAATCTTGCTTACAGCTTCCAACAGTTCTGTTTCTGCCGTGCAGTCTTGGTCCATTGCAATCTGTCACTGAAAGATTACAAAAAATATAACATTTCTTATTAGCATGAGGATTCAGTCTGGTAATCTTTTTTATTGGCTTACTCATTGTTCTCTGTGGACTTGTGTGAGGGCAACCATAGTTTCATAAAAACTAAGTAATAAACAGAAATCTCTACATAGTTACTAATGAAGAACCATTCCTATTACATCAGAAGTGTTTGGATATCTTTTTGGCAGATTAAAATCAAACATGAAAACTGTAAGAAGTTATGTTGAATAAGATTAGGTGGGGAATTCCATTCTTAAATACAAGAATTCTGTCATAAACTTTAGTAGGGGAAGATTTTTTTTTTTCTCATTATATTTTCCCCTCAAGCTTGCAAGTATGAGTTCAGATGTACCAAAATCTTGGAGATAATTAGAGTAACTAGCAGCCTGGCACTCTTAGACTGCTAGAAATTACTTTTTGAGACTTCCAGACTTGCCAACTGTTCTTAATCACAACGTGTAGGGCAAAATAGGGCAATATCTAAAATACTATCATATTTTTGATGTATCTCACAGTTTCAAGTTCTCTCCAGAGACTTGTCTCTGTACTGTGAGAACAAAACAAGCAAATCTGACAATAACTAGGTGGAAGAAGAACTGAGTTTTCTAATTATGACACAGAAGCATTCTCCATTTACTTGTCCTTTTAACCTATACACCGTGCTTGTAGTAGATCTGCATGCATGTTCTGCTAAGGCTGCTATTTTACTACATAAAATGCCTAACACAATATACTCCTAATCCATAGAACAGATTGGCTATTCTCCTGCATAAATGTCTTCCCAGTAATTTACCTGTTACATCATTGTGTTATAGTAGCAATGGAAAAAGTTCTAAGAGCATCCTAACAACTTTGCCAGGCTGCTGTGCTCTATTAACATGAGAGAAGCGTTGCTCGCAATTCAGCCAGTGGGTGAAAATCAAGCAACAGCACAACCTACTTCTAAAAAACCAAGTCTCTCTGTTACAAATGCAAAAATAATGCCCCAGCAGTGGTTATTAAGCAATGAGAGGGTTTAGAACAGGGATGTTACTACATGTCATTTTGCCTCCACATTTATGCAATGTTGGATACAGAAATGAGGAAACTCCTTCAGCAGGCCTATTGATTTCTCACAAACTGCAAGGCTTTAAAAAGAAAAGCAATTACTTTCCCTACTGGAAATAATGGAAGTGCAAACCAGTTTTCTGTAATATAACCCCTTTCTTTGCCTGGCTTGGATAAGCAAGTACATGCATCTTGTCACCCTCGTTAATAAGAGCGTCATTGGAAGCCCTTATCTTTGCGCTTTGTACTAGGAGGTGAAAGTTCTCGCTGTTCTTCTAGTCCTCCTCAAAATGTGCTTTTTGAACATGAAGAGTAGCCACTGCTCTATTGTCTAACTGTTCAGTCTTTTGAAAATCATGACAGTTTATCCCAAGAGCATAAACTGGAAAATATTTGGTTTTAGTGTAAAGATAATCTCAGCTAAAGCAGAATAAATGAAGAATCTGAAAATGGCCAAACAAATTTAAATGACAACTTTTTACTTCATTGAACTGGTATAACCTTATAAACAAAATTGTATTTATGTTCAAGATATATATCTTTATATATATGTATAACTATAAACACATATATACATGTTTAATGTATATATACAAAAAATACCACTGTAAAACATTATTTATGAGAAACATAACACACTTGTAAATAGAAGAATGCAGAAGTGAACGTTACAATATACAAGACTTCTGCCATGAATATATCTGCCTTCAAAACTATCTGTATGTCATATAAACATTTTCACAGCTAGAAATTATTGTAAGCTCTTTTAATTAAACTCATATTTATTTTTACATGTTAAGAAAATCCAAAACAATACAAAAACCTTGCAAGAAATGACAGAATTTTACTTCAGACAGACAGTCATCCTGTTCCGTTTCTGGTTAAGCGTCTCTCCAGCTGCTTCGCTGAGCTGAAAGCAACACTAGAAACCCGAAGTGCGCAGAATACTCACCTGGAAGCTGCTGAAGAGCCCTTAGTTGTGGTGCATGTGTAGTCTGTACTAAGCCATGAAAAGCCTGCTTCGCATTTTTAAAACACAGAAAAGTGTGCGTGTTTTCTTCTAACAGGCACATTCTGTGGTTTTCAAAAAGGAAGGAAGAAGCCTTGATTAAATCAGACTTCCTCATCCAATTGGCTCACTGGTTCAGTGCTGACTGATTACGCATGAAATCTCCCGTCTGCCTCGAGCAGCCCTTGTGCTGTCTGGGGGTGAGGCACGGCTCCTTGTCCCCAGTGCAGCTCCAGCAGCAAGGGCAGGTTTGCAAACCTGAGTGCCAGGATCGCACGTGCAAACGCAAAGTCTGGCAGGGGAAAGAGTTCCCCAGCAAATACAATTACAAAATCAAGGAAAATTTCTCTGCCTGTATTTCTGAAACTAAGAAAACCCAACACATTTAGCAAAAGAGAGAATAGGAAAAAAGTGCCAAATATGTAAATGTACTTATGTAGAAAAACATGCCCCCTTGGGACGTCTTTAAAATACAGACTTAACATCCAGTTCAGAAAAGAAAATGCAGCTGGTACCACAATAAATAGCCTAACTCTATTTAACCTCCACTCCTCCACTTCTGACAGAAATCCCGATTTTACACAAATGATTAATTTCAAGTATCTGCTTAATTAAAGTTCAAAAAGGAGCGTTATAATATCCGACATGACTACTAAACTTGAAATGGGCTTATGTGTGTGCCTAAAATTAATTCTGTGCATTGTTGAACTGAGGACAAAGTGAAGAATAATGATGCGTTAATCCACATGTTCTTGGGCCCAGATGCTTTTGCTGTTCATTTCATTTTGGAAATGTGCTTTAAAGCATCAGGATAGCTATTTCTGGGGTAAATAATATGGACACTATCTTTTTTTAGTAATGCAAGATTTTCCATTGCCAAAGCTTGCTCACTGAAAAACCAAGTGATTTTAATGCATCACAAATGTGGGAGGCAAACATCCAAAGGACTCCACAGATCCTGCCCCACACATTCCTTTAGTACAAACAATTTAAAATAATGTAAAGCCGGGGACATAAACTGGCAATGCTTCTCTTCTGCTTTATTTGCAACATAAGACAATGCCAACTTTAACTTGGACTCAGTCTAAATGTAGAAGTTTTGCCAAAAGAGCTGTCAGAATGATGAAAAATCACTCCAATGTAATTACAGCCACACTGGCAAAAGCCCCAGTGTGGATGCCGTTATATTGGCCCTGTCCTTTAGCCGGTTTAGCATATTTCATGGGGGAAGTGATTTAAGTTACACCAGAAAAGAAATGTGTGCTTGCCAATACCGCTCTAAGGTGTAGCTATACCATCCAACCCTTTTAAGTGTAGACAAGGCATGGGTTTCTGGCTCAAGTCTCATTCCTTTAAAGTTAGACTTAGGGTTTGGTTACAATTGTGAGCAAAGACCAAGGGGGATTTCAGTGCATTTCACTCACACTGACAACTCACAGATGTATCTAAGCTTTGAATTCTGAATCTGTTAATTTATGTGTTGCCAAAAAGCATCGTATTATTTTGTGATGCTTAGTGCTATTGTTCTGCTCTTGGTAAAGCTAAAAGAAAACAGGAAAGTATATTTTTCAGTTTATCAAGTATGGCGTCTACTTTCAATTATTTCAGAAAAAGTAAGTTCTAGTCAAACTAAACTGGATGATTAAAAAAAAAGAAAAATCTGTTATTACATGCATGGATAACTGATAAAAGATTTATAAAAAAAAATGTTTATAAAACAGGGGTGTTGCAAGAATTCTGCCTACCTCACCAGAGCCAGCTGTTATGGTTACAGCTGGCTCCTGAAGGGGTTCCTTGTGCCCATGAGCCATTACATCCCCAGCGGGTCCTCCTCATCCTTCTCCCTGAGCCCAGGTTTGTTCCAGATAGCCTCTGTCCCTTCACTGGGACCCTGCGCTGTTAGTCTGGCACCATTTTACATTTCTAAATGTCTACTTGATTAGTACATCCAAAATCAGTATACAGTAATGTTTCCTAACGGAATGCATAACTAGTAATCTTCCTTCCTATATTCTCAGTTCCACTTTCAACAGTCAAATACTTTGTAAAGGGTTATGCAGTGAAAAAGGGGAATTTTCACAGTGGTAGCATACCATTCTGAGAAGTGGGGAAGTGCACTTATCTGATATTCACAAAACTGTGGTAAATTGTAAAGGAAATGCATGTTCTGTCATAGTGGTGATGGTAAAGGGCCCCTCGTGCACCTTCTCACCTGGATGTTGCATTCTGTGAAAGCGTCTACCAAGGGACATGGAAAAAGAGCCTCTGCAGTAACACAAGAGCGAGGTGAGGTTACAGTCCTAACTCTGCAGTGTGTAAAAGTGTGGTCATAGGTGTTAGGTCCTCCGTACCAATTTAAGATGAAAGGACTCATTTTAGGAAGACTAACCTGAAAGTCTGTGTCTGAAAGTTGATAACCAGCCACCAGCTGAGGGAGCCTTGTGATGCTGTGTTAAGGATGCCTGTATTGAAAGAGCATGTTTGTGCTTTTGATAAAGAACCATAAGGGACTGCTGCAGTAGTGTAAAACATCCTGCCTTGATTTATACCCTGATTTGAGCAACTCACATTTTCCCAGACAGATGCAGTATTTAACCATAGAATGCAAAGCTGGTATCTGCTTGGAAAATTGTGAGATAAACCAACGTTATACACAAACCGCAGTTTACTGACAGATTTTATTGCCATTTTATTATAGGCATGGACAGGTCTTATTCTCGTTAAAGAATGTGACTGTAATAGCCCTATTATAAAATACTCTTCAGCTTCTGTCCTAAGAAATATGGCTTCAAGCACGGAGTCCGTGCTGCTTTTCCCTTTCAGGCCCCCATGCTAAACCTTACTTATGTTACCGAATCATTCATCAGAACTGTAGCTAATGAGAAAAACCAAAAGGAGGCAGAAATAGCTAACATATTTATGCAGGTCCCCTTTTATCAGATGACTAATATTTAGAAAGTGCTGTAATGTTGTCTTTGATACTTCTATAAGAACCTTTCCTCTTTTTTAAATGCAGATGGATAAATACCTGCCCTTTCCATGTTTTGAAGTAGCCAAAAAATTCATCTGCTCTGCATGAATATTCTGCACTTTTGGGGTGATGCTGTGATAAATGAACACCATACTCCTATGCTGGCACAGCACAAAACCCTGTTCCATGCTATTTATATAATGTTTAATTGTATAGCATTGTGTCATTTGAAAGTGGGATTTGTTTATCATACCTCATTATTACAAAACACGTCTCCTTTAACAAGAGCATGGTTTAAAGGAATAATTCACTGTTTAATGGCAAATATCTCATGCTGGTATTACTGACAGACTTTTCAACATTAAAGAAACCTAACAGGCCCATTTTACACTGCCAAAGCCCTGTTACCACTTTACAACTCCTTTATACTTCTAAACGAGTATGAAGGAGCCTGAGAGTAAACAACGGTTTTGGTCTGCCTTTCATCTGTGGTCCGTCAGAGTCACAGGGCTGTAATGCAAGCCCAGAGGGTCAGTAGGGTATTAACTTGGGTTAAGTTTCACAAGCACTATTCCATCTGCAGAATGACAGATTTTCTAAGTGGTCTGTGCTGGTCATTTTTCCTGCTGAAATCATAGAGGGTTAAGTAAATGGACTAGAGAAATATTTTTAAATATTGGAGTTAGTTGGTATACCCTGTGTAGTTGTTCCTTTCTGGTATTTTGATATTTTATTCTTATAATGTGTCAGTCCCCTTTTCTTCTCAAATACAATTATGGTGTACTTAGGCTAATACTTATAGTCACATTCCATGTGTAATTTATTTATACCCAAAATATAGATATAATGAAATTTGGGATAACAGGCTTGAGAGCAGACATGCTAATGCATTTTGCAGTAGAATAAAAGGCAGCTGTACAGTGAGGGGAATGCAGCTGCTGTGTCTAGATAGCCACCTTGAGGATTATCAGAGCATTACTCAGGTCTGCAACGCATCAATCTTAGTATCTTCTCACGACTTTAAAAATTAAATGGTGACTTTAAAATGCAGTTTTGCTCTTAAGTGACTAACTAAAGTTAATAGTGTGAGCATTCATTCCTTCTACGATGGAATCTCATCATTTTCTCAGAAGTTTCCAAATAGACTCCTGATGATTTCTGACACTCAGCCCATGTCCTTTCTGCCTTGCACACACCCACACTAACAAAAGCTTGGGTCGCACCCTCCCATCTTCCTACCAAAATCCGAGGCAGTGACCCACATTGCTTCAGAGCTCACAAATGGGCACTCCAGACCTGATCCAGGCTCCACTGGATCTTACCTCTCGATTCTGGAGATCTATAGGCAAAAGGATTAACTGGAACAGACTTGACTTTAGCTAGTGTTGAACTGCACGTTACTAAATTAAAAAAAAATTTAGATGAATGTATGAGGAGCTAAGAAACTAGGAAAGTGTTTGAGTATCAATATTATTGTAACCACCTTAGGTAGATGATCATATGCTATTTTTTTTCAGCGATGCTTTTTATTTTTAATCAGAAAGCCCATTTCTAGTGGTACAAAATTCCAGACATGTTTTTAAAATGAAATGTAAAGGACCAGTTTAGAATACTATGTAATTAAAAACATCATCTCTAAACATGTTTTCTTCTGGAAATGCTGAATGGTTGAATAGAGCCTTTAAGCATAACTGGTCTGTTGAGCAACTCTTTTGTATTCCAGAGTTCATTCTCTCATTCATTATTTAATAAGAGCTCACTATATATAAAAAACCCCACTGATGCTAAGTGGATAAAACAGGGCAGCATTCAGGTAACAGTCACATTCAAAGGAGGTCAGTTGAAAAGCAACATTTGGCTTTTATTAAATCAACTATTCAGTAGCATTACTTAGATTTCTTGAGTAAAACGCGTTTCAGAAGTGGCCATTGAAGCCACATCAGGCGTGACATACACAGTCCCTAGGTAACTTCACAGCCGCCTGCTTCAGGAGGGATACTCGAAATTACCCCCCGTTTGCTCAGCAGTGCAGGCGCGGTACAGGGGGGCAGGAGCACGCTGTGCGGCAGCACGGCACACACCAAAGGCCAGTCACCCCCAGGAGGTTTTTCTAGCTGCAAACTGGGCTGCTTTACGTCCCGAGGGGTCTTATTTCCCTTCTCCCCGTGCTGCACTTGCAGGGCCGTCGCTGGCCGGACAAAGGGCAGAGCCCCGCGACATCCGAGGAGGCCACCACCCGCCGCGCCCCGCGGAACCGCTCCCCGGCGGAGGATTCGGAGTAAGACGCGGTCTCGGTTCACCCGACGCGAGTAACCGCCACTGAACACACCTCACCGGGGCTCTCGGCCGACAGCCGGGCCCCGGGGCGAGCGCCAGCGGCCCAGGCTACGGAGCTGAACGCGCGCGCCGCTGCCCAGGGGGGGCCGTCCCGGCCTTGCCGAAGAGCGGCCGGCTCCCCTCGCGCTAGCGTAGGGCCGCCGCTCGCGACGCATGACTCGCTAGCTCGGCCCCAGCCGCCTGCTGGGGCACGCGCACTCGCCATCCAATTAACTTCACCGTAGCTCCCCACGTCCCGCCCTCGTGCTCCCGACGGCCAATCAGCGACCTCAAGGGGGGGGCGTTCCGCCAACCTTTCCTTCCTGACCTCCCCGCCCCCTCCTCTGCGGCTCATACAATCTTTATGGAGTGGAAACCCCCGAATCACCTTGTCACCTGGCGGCGCTCTTCGCCAATAGCGCTACGAAGCGGTAGCGCCGACGCGCTGCGATTGGCTGTGGGAGAGGCCGGGGGACGCGGGGGCGGTCCCGCCGGGGCAGCAGGGAAGGTTTCGCCGGCCGGAGGGCCGTTGGGCTGTGACGCCGATGGAGGAGCGGGGAGCGGGCAGGCCCGCTGCGCCAGGCGCCGCGGGGCTGTGAGCCGGCGCCGGGGGAGTCCCGCGGACGGGCGGGGCTCCGAGGCCGGCGATGAAGAGGTGAGCGAGCGAGGGGCCGCGTTCTGCTGCGGGACGGTGCTCGGTGCCGTCAGGCCGAGGTGAGGCGGTGGTGCGGCCCGGCCCCGCCGCCCCGAGCCTCTCTCCCTGGCCGGCTCCACGGCCGCTGGCCCCGCGCTGACGGCCCCCCCCGATCGCTGCGGGCTAGGCCGCCCCGTGCGGCGGTGGGGCCGGGCCGCGGTGGCCGCCCGGCGGCGGGGCGAGGCCCTGCGGCGGCGCCGGGCCGGGCTGGGGTAGTTCCCCCGGGGCTGTGCGGGAAACCGAGCGAGGGCCCCGCTGTCCATCTCCGGCAGTTCAGCGGTAAGCTCCGGGCAGCCCGCGGCTCCGGCTTCGTGGGTACTCCGGGGCTTTCCTTCCACGTTTGCTCGGATCCGCCCGCTCAGGCAGAGGAAACTCCCAAAACCGGGAACGGGCAGATACAGTTTATTCTCAAAAACAGGGTCGAGGGTCGCGCCTCGTGACTTGAAAGTACATTATATGCCGTATCCTGCCTTGCTAGATGATGGACAGGTATATCGCTCTTGTCATTAAGCATTCTGCTAATGAACAAAGTTAAATACGATTTGTTTTGTATTTCAAAATCTGAAGAGATGCATTTAATTTTATTGAGAAGACTTGTGTGCTATGACAGAAGGGTTTTCTGCAGAAGAGTGATGATGGTATCTTGGTGTACATTTGTCAGTTCTGGTAAAGCTAAAGCATTTAGATAGTTGATAAGGTGTTTTGTTTGTTTTTTTCTAAAGTAGAATATTTGTATCAAATTTATAACTGGAGTTTTTCAGCTGTATTTTCTCTTAGAAACCATGTTAGCAGTATGAGCTTACTTGCATCAGACAGTATTTCAGTCACTATTTTGAAGAAACAATTTCTACTTTTTCCACTCATGGCTTGCATTGAAATAATGTAATTTTAACCTTCTCTTGAAAATTATTTGGGACCGTTGATGAACTTATCTTGCATCTCAGCTGTTTAAAACCTGATATTGTAGGTGAAAATTCTGTAAGAAACTGTACAATTAATTTTTGCTTCTTCATTTTACATTGTGAATCAGTGCTATAGATGCGTGTGTTCATGCTGAAATCTGAGAGCTGATTCAGACCTCTGTGTAGTTCATCTGAGGCTACTGCAGAGTAGTAAGAAAGGTCTCATATTTCAGAGCAGACTGGTTATATGATGAGATGTCTCTTGTAGCGACAACAGGGACTCAAGATGGGGAAAAAAGTGAGGGAAACTTTGAAGTTAGGTAGCTTATTATGGTACATCTCTGACTTTTTTACTTTATTTTTTTTCTAAAGTACGTAGTGTTGCAGACACAACTGTGTTTTGACAGGGGTTCCCAAAATGCTTTGAGCATGAAAATATTTCAGGTAGTAGGCAAAGCAGAAGAACACAGTTGAACAGACTCTGGCACTTAAATGTCTGTGCTGATGATCAGGTACTCTTTGGTGTGCACAGAGCTATAGCTGGTGGCATCTTGTGCAGTGTAAAAATGACTTGTTGCAAAGCATAATTTGTTTGGTTCCCAAGTTAATTCACACTGAGGTCTGATAGTTTATTCTGGTCTTAGTCTGATACGTGTGTGCTGTCTGTTTATCAAGTATGCTTTACCTGCAGAATAATTAATTCCATGGAAAATGGCTGAAAAAAATAATCTTAGAATCAGTGGTTTACATACGTATATTTCTGATATATTGCTAGATCTTAACATCCTTTTTAGCAAGCTATACTGTGTTGTTAAAATACTAACTTATCATTTTTATTATTGTAAAAGCAGGGGTTTGGTTTTTAGAGCTGTATATTTTCTTCGGCAAGGGTCAGTGATGGGAGATAAGTTTTCAAATCGTGTTTTTTTAGCAGGGTAAATAGCACTATATGCTATATATAGCATTTTTTATAGCGATAGTGAACTTTTGCATAATGGAAAACCTTTGGGTACTACTATAGTCAGTGGCTTAATAACATCTCTGTGTAAGACTAGAACTCTGAAAGACTGTGCACCGTAGAAGGTTATTGTTACATGTTAACAGTTGTGTTTAATTTATATTTTTTCAGTGAATTCTTTACTACTAAACATGTAAAGGTTATATAATGTTGCACCAATGGACCTACAAATAGAGTGTACTCATTAACAAATAGATACAATGTAATATTTTTAATAAACATTAGGCTTTTTAAGCTCTTGAGCAGGCTTTGCTGTTAATAATTGTTTCCATACATATTTAGTAAAATTAAAATTAATTATTTCTGTAAGTGAAATAGAAACGGTCAAGATCCCTGTAATGTCAGAGATACTTGAAAAAGGGAAGTGAAGTAAGTGCATCAGCCTTTGAAAGCTGAGAACATAAAATGGAATTATGAAGAATAAAGCAGTATCCATTTTTTTCCCCATTGTCTGGAGAAAGAAAGGGGAGGGAACCTGACAGAACTTGGATGGAACTCTATTTTAATATCTGAGTAGACTTACAAAAACTAATGGTCATTTAATCACATTTCCTTGGAGGGGGGGAAGCCTGTTGTGTTCTTCATCAGTTCCTGTCTAGAACATTAGTATTTCAGTCCGATACTGACATTGGACTTGTTTGTTAATCATCAACAAACATTTAAGCCCATTTATGTGTATCAAATGAAAATGCAGAAAAGATATATTTTTACTTGAAAACAGATTGACAGTCTACCAGACTCTTATGTCAGTGAGGTCTGAAGCTGTCCAGATTCTGTCCCTCAGATATTAATTACTTTGCAGATGGAAACAGTTGTGACTCCTGTGAGCTGCTGCAGCAGCAGCAGTGTCAAAGTGTGAAGATGACATTGACACCCCCAAGCAGCGTGGGTTTGAGTGGCTCTGTGGTACGAGAGCCTCACGAGGAGGCTCAGCAAGTCAGCACAGAAACGTGTGAATTCCTAGTGACTGAAAGATGCTGCTTTGCATAAATTTCAGGTCCTCTGCAGTTGTTCTTACTTTTCCTTGAGGGAAAGAGTTTTGTTAAATACTCTTTTTGTTTAAAAACAGATGATGAAAATAATTACAGTGCTACTGAACTCCATTGTTTTCTGATAGCTTCTGAAGCAGGGATCAAACTGCATGGAAGAAATAGCCATAGATTTTGTGACATTTGAATGCCATCAGGGAGAGGATCTGGAGGAATAGGGTAGGAAGGGGAGGCACAAGGACAAGGAGTATCTGCTTTTTATTTACGGAAGTTAAATCCATAAATAATCATTGAGATTCTTCTTTAACTGAATACAAACTGTGGCATCACAGATTACTAACAGGAAGAGGTATGTGACAATATATTCTTAACTTGTATGCTACCCTTTTTTATCATCTTCAGAAGAATAACAAATCCAGTTAAGGTGATGCAGATCTTCCTCCATGTATCCAGCATGATCTAAACTGTACATATATATTTATTTGTGTATGTATTTTACTTTTATATCTGCCAGCATGTGCAGTGAAGTATTTTTGAATTGTTCTTGTTTAGTTTTATTGATTGTAAACTATAATTCTTAGGATGTTGTTTAACTCAGGTGTTTTCCTTCAGGGTATTTTGAGAACTGAAAGTGATGTATTTCCTACTTCATTGAAGTGACTTATCTTTCTAAAATAATAAAAAGAAAAGCCTCCAGGTTTTTATTCAGAATTGCATGTTGCAATTCTGGAGCAGTTTGTTTTTCATATGTTGTTTATTACTTACTGAACTGGCTGTTTCTATTATTTAAAGAAATGACTGTTATAAATGACTAAAGTTTCCATTTTCTGTTGCTCTATTACATCGACACAATTTTTTGCTTCACTAAATCAAAATGTTATGCAGGATGACAGATGCAGTACACTTTGTCAGAAATAAGTAGTCACTAAGCACAGGATAAGATCTTGGTGGAAAGCTTTCATAAAATATTGTTTGTAAGCTTGAATAGGATATTTATTTCTCTTCATCTGCAATTGAGATTTCTTTTTCCTTTCACTTATATGTGTGTGCGCGCGCTGTGTTTTGTCACACTTTTTCCATAGTCCCTGTGTTCAGGGAACTAGAGAAGGAAAGGAAATACACAGCAGTAACAAGTAGAAATAGGTATGCCTGTGATCAGTAGTACTATGGATGTTTCCAGACTAGGAGGAGTGGGGTTGGTCACTGATTGAAATAATTTTCTGTTTTACTTAAGACTAGCTGGGGTTCCCCTTTTTAATTTTCCTCCCCCCCTCCCCCCCCCCCCCCCCCCCTTTTTTTTTTATTTCATTCCAGGCTTTCTGCTCTGGATTTGGTTCTTTGCAGAATGAATATTGCATTGTTTCACAGAGGTTGGGACCTGCAGTAGAATTTGTCAAGATCAGCACACATAAATCAAGAGCTTTTATTTTTTTGAAGACTTCTGTGCAGCTTTAAAAGTTCTAATCACAATGAATTCGGGCTTATGGAGTCAAGAAAAAGCAAGTTCATCCTATTGGGAAGAGCGAATATTTTACTTGCTTCTCCAGGAATGCAGCGTCATAGACAAGCAGACTCAAAAGCTTTTGAAAGTGCCCAAAGGTAGCATCGGGCAGTTTTTTCAAGACCGGTCTTCTGTGGGACACTCCAGAAACATTCCTTGTAAAGGCAAGAAACTGCAGATTGGAATAAAGATTCTGGAGCAACCTCATGCAATCCTGTTTGTGGATGAGAAGGATGTTACAGAAATAAATGAAAAACTAGCTGAGTTGCTTTTGGCTATTACTAACTGTGAGGAAAGATACAGCCTGTTTAAAAGCAAAAGCAGGTTAACGAAAGGCATCCACATAGATATTGGCTCATCTGTAAGAGTACAGCTGAGATCAGGAGATGATAAATTTCCTGGAGTTGTTCGCTTCAGAGGACCCTTAATGCACGAAAGATCCTTAACGGGGATATACTTTGGAGTTGAGTTGCTGGTAAGTCTCTTGCTAAGGGGGAGCATTATATATATGTTTTACAGGATGAGCCAAAAATCCATTTAAAGAGGCAGTCATTATAAATGTTTTTTTGTAAAAGCACCATTACCCTTAAAAATTCAGTAGCCTTCAGTCTTTTCGTAAGTATTGTTACTAAATACCTGCAAATGCACCACATCACAAAAAGAGCTGAACAGACTCTGACTCTTCCAGCCTAGAAAAAATTAATTATTTACATCCCCATGGTGGCAGATACCTGACTTTCAGATTTCTGTCAAGTACTTTGTTTTTCCCTGCATGAGGCAGGATACAATCTATCAATTCAGGCTTGGATTTTAGGGCTGCTGATTTTATAAATCCCTAGAAGTCAAATGGCAACTAGTTAAGATAGACAGTGTTGCTTTTGTGTTCTCCTAGTGAGATGTTTCTGCAAAATTACTATCAATCATAAGCTTTTGAAGGATTAGATCCAGGAGAGTGCCAGTCTTGAATTAGAAGCATTTTTTTCAAAGTTGTCTTTAAACTTTTCCCAACTTCTTTGCAATTCCCACTAAGAACTTCAGGGAGTATCAGGTCCAAGTACTTCTGAAAATGAGCTTTTTTTGGTTAAATTTTTGAACACTTGGCATTACATCTAGTATGAAGTAATCTTGTGTTGATATGGCAAAAATTTGATGATGGAAGCAAGATTTGCTCCTGAAGATAACATGCTTCTCTGAGTAAAAAAGCTTTTGGCTTCAACTACTCTCTAATCTAATGACATCTTAATATTTATTCCTCTAACATAGACAGTTTTATGTTTACCGCAGATTTCAACAATTGAATTGTCTCTACATAATCAGGCAAGTTCTTAACTGCAGTTTCTCCAAAACGCTGCATTGTGTTGGTGCATTCGTATTAGTCTGGTTTTCCACAAAATACACTTTTAAAAAAAATTTTCTTTTTCTCCTCTCTTCTTCTTCCTCCTCCAACACTTAGGAAGAAGGTCGCGGTCAGGGCTTTACTGATGGACAGTACCAAGGCAAGCAGCTTTTCAGATGTGATGAGGATTGTGGGGTTTTTGTTGCTTTGGACAAACTGGAGCTAGTGGAAGATGATGACAATGAACTGGAAAGTGACTATGCAGCTCCAGTTGACACAATGCAGGTAGAACTTCCTCCTCTGGAGATCAACTCCAGGGTTTCTCTGAAGATAGGAGAGAGTATAGAGTATGGGACAGTTATATTCTGTGATGTCTTACCAGGAAACGAAAGTTTAGGATACGTTGTTGGAGTGGACATGGTAAGAAATTAATCTGACTTTAATAACTTTTGCATGTGTGTTAGCTAGTAAATGCCATGCAATATAGAAGAAGAAACGTTATCCACAAGCTATTTCAGCGGAGGCTGTCCTAAAATGGGAAATAAACACTTGTGTTCAAAGATGCCCCTTGCTGGCAATTGGTTTTTGGCATCAGGTAAATGGTATCCTGCTCAACAGTTCAGGAGAAAAAAACCTGGTTACTCGGAGGAGCCTCCACTGAGCTACTTGCAATGTTAGATGTCAGTCTTGAAGTAATAGAGTTGAGTGTTTGTCTTGTGAGATTGGCTTTGTTCTTTCTGCCTTATAAAAAAGTAGCCTGGATGCCTTTTTCTTTGTTAGCTATTATTAAAAGCTTTTTATTGTGTAACTTTGGTTTGTTTGACTTTGTTCTACCTTAAAAATGCTGAGTTTTAAGTACAAAATTTGATCTTTCAAGAAAATTTGAAGCTTTTAATTGAAAATTAGTCCTAGAAGCTTGAATTCTTAAAAATCAACAGCTTTCAAAATTTTGGTAGTTAAAGGCTCTTCTGGTTTTGTAGATGAGGTGCTTCCATTTTCTTGATTGCAACAGCTCTTGCCTAACTGGAATTGTTCTGACTTGTTCCAAATAATGAATTTTAGTAGAGGAAGGCTTGTTAAAAGAGGAAATAATTCTCAAAAGAACAGTTTTAAAGTTTGTGTTTGTCTTTAAAGACTGTATTGTTTGACTGTTCCAAATACAGTTTGTTACAGGAAAAATCAGATGTTGTCAAATCTTTCATTTTCCTACCTCTTATGTTTGTAAAGATGTGTGTGTATATTCTGTACCATGTAAATCCCCTCCTGGGCTACGTGTAACGTGTTTTTCTGTTTTTAGGATAATCCTATTGGAAACTGGGATGGAAGATACAATGGAATACAGCTGTGCAGTTTTGCAAGTGTTGAAAGTACACTTCTTTTGCATATCAATGATGTCGTTCCGGGTATGTGCTACTTCCTTAACCAGAAGGCAGGCTTTGATAACATCTCAACCTAGTCACAGTTACATGATTAAAACAATACTGTGGATTTAATATCCTCAATTCCCTTGAATTAATTTAACCTTCTCTTCAGTTTCCTCCTCTTGGTTACTGATCTCACCAGTAGAAAAGGTTTAATATTGAACAAAATTATTGTCAAATTGTATTGTATTTACAATACTTTAGAGTTGTGTAAGATTCATGAATATGCCTCTGTAGCGGGAATCTTTTTATTGACTGTTGTTCAATTTACTCCGGGAGTTTCAGTATGTTGGATCAGAAAGCTGTTCTTTCTGTGCCTGAAATGTATTGATAGTATTACTTATGCATTCTGTGAGTAAATACTTTGAAAATTCATAGCAAGACTGTGAGAAAATTCACTATTCACAGTAATTCACTGAATAGTTGTAACCACTACAGTCCCCTTGTTCCTTTTCTGAAGAAAGAAAAAAGTTTCATGCTCTCCCTGCAGACAGGTGCTAATGCGTGTGCAGTCTCGTACAGCTGTGGCCTGCAACTGCTGCCCTCTCCCAGATCTGGCTAGCTTGTCATACATTCACCTCTTGTTGGTTTAGTTGAGATGCATGATTTTGCATCAGTTCTCCTCTCTTCTCTGGAGAACTCACAGGGATTACCCCATGTATGGGAAAAGAGTATTTGTTGTAAATGTGTCAGGAGAAAACAAAGTTTAGACTTCCTGCGTCCATTTCCCATAATGGAAGCGTGTACATACATTGAAGTACATCTATCACTGAATCAATCTATCATCTATCACTGTCAATCTATTTGACATGTTCCAATAAATAATGGTAGACTTCAGAGTTAAGCAATTGCTGATGTTACAGAAGCAAAGCCTGTATATATGAAATGTTGGTTATGTGCCAAACAAGGTTTTAAAACTTAGAGTGAAAGACCTTGATTCAGTTAAGTTTCAAGCTGAACTTTTCTGTGACACAGTTAAAGCATAGGAAAGGGAAGCTAATGTTCTCTTCATATACCGTGTCTTAGAGAGTGTGTCACAGGACAGGAGACCTCCCAAGCCTGCCTATACCTCAAGAGGTGGTGGTGACAAAAGCATGTTCAATCATAGTAAGCCAAAGGCTACAGGTATGTATGCAAAGTGATTTTCTTTACCTAGATAAGATTACAGATTTCTGTTGCCTTGCATTTTTTGTCACTTCATTTACTGTTTTAGCTATATATCAAGTTAAACTCTGCAATAGAATATTAGTATGAATTTATTTAACCATAATAAAGGTGCTAGACTGTTTAAGACTGCTCACAACGTCTTCACTTTCATGAAAAACAGTTTGCTTACCAAAAATTCAAGAGCATATTACCTAGTTGTATAGTATAACCAGTGCAGGGCTGCATTCTGTTTTTCTGAAGGTGTAGTGTGTATGAGGGTTTTTTAATAATTTTTACTAAATAACAGTTTCTTATTGTCTTTCTTCTGCAGGACTAAAAACTTCTAAATTTTCATCCCAGAAGCAGATAAACTTACTATGTTAGTTTTGCTGTGCTTCAAAACCAAAATTGAATTCTTGACATATAAGCTGCTTCTTTGGACTCTGGTTTTGGACAGCTCTGAAAATCCTCCCAGGGAAAAAAAGACCTGGAAGGGAAAAAAGTGTGAATTTTTTTTTTTTTTGTAAAGGCAAAAGTAAAAATTTGCTGTCTTTTGAAAAATTTACAAGTGGCTATTTTGGACTGTAGAGTACTAATGACAGTATAGTCTGTAAGCTTTCACTCTGCCTGGCATTGGATGCTGGCAGAGACAGTCTTCACCAAAGTAAATGTGGTTGTACGCTGGCACAATCTGCAGCTGTGTGGAATTTGGTCGTAACTTATTTGCCTATTCTGAAGTTTTGTTGCTTTAAAACCAAAAGTTACTTGCTGTACACTGTATCTCATATACTTTCTTACACCCATTATTTACAGTAATGAATGATTTGCACTTGAGGGGTATTTTTTGCCTTCTTTTCGGCTTGGTGACTTGAAATTTCAGCTTGGAGGGTTGAGTTGCTTTGGGATAAACTGCTGCCTTAGTTCAAGCTTAGAACTGTGTTAGCTTTGATGGGAGAGTTTGCTACTTTATAGAAAGCCAGTTATGTTTCCTTGC
This sequence comes from Todiramphus chloris collaris, assembly GCA_025345505.1. Taxonomy (NCBI): domain Eukaryota; kingdom Metazoa; phylum Chordata; class Aves; order Coraciiformes; family Alcedinidae; genus Todiramphus; species Todiramphus chloris. The sequence goes on from JANVCC010000037.1 coordinate 4,669,291, forward strand.
AAGTATAGAAACAAATTTAAACTATGAAGTAAGTGTGTAGCTAACCTTCTGTAAAAAGAGATTAATCTCTTCAGTACAACATGTTGTTTTCCAGGATCTACCTCTGAACCTGGAAATAGAAACAGATCTGAAGTCTTCTACACATTAAATGGCTCATCAGTTGACTCTCAGCCTCAAACGAAAACAAAACCCCCCTGGTATATTGATGAAGGTAAAGAGAGATTTTAGTCTTTCATGGAGACATACACTTTATTTAAAGAACAAATCAAAACCAGAGTGGATTGATGCTCTTCAAATAAAACCAGTATAAGTTTAAAGTTAAAATCATTAGAATATGTTGCCTTAATTGTAGACATACTATATCACAAACAGCGTCTTGGAGGCCCCATGAAAATACACTGTCTTAATTGGCAGACCTCTTGTTTTATCCTGTGTGTAAGGGGTTTATGTTCTTGGCAGTGTATACACAGCTCTGTGGGAACACGTATGTCTCACGGGCAAAATGAAAGCTGAGGCTTGGAAGGAAGATAGGAAGACATTCCTTGTAGCCAACTATATACAATAACTTTATTTTGCCTGCCTTTTTGTTAGCTGATGTTACAGATTTCAGAGAACTGTAATATCCTGCAATGATAACTAATCAGTCTGGAAGTAGGGTGAAAATAATCTGACTAAACATACATTTTTTTTTTTTTTCAGTCTATTTCAAAGTTATTTCTGCAAAATTTCTCTGAGTTCTTACAAATATGAGTGCATGTTGGCTGGCTGGCTCAGTGACTGAAGGGGTAAATACTAAATGTTAGTATAGAAGTAGTAGACCCTGAATTCTATGAACTGTAGAAGAAAATGGGTTAAAACTGTTTTTGGTTACCTAACAGATATTGTTTCAACAACTGGAACTGTGTCTAAAACTTACATTATAGTAATTTATTTAAAATAAATATTTATTTTAAATAAACAAAGTGAACATCCTATCTAGAAAGGACTGTAGAAGTAAAGGGTTAATTTAGTTTATTCTGTTTAAATTTTTTGAACAGTAGCATCAGTTAATAAAATAGCGTGGGGAAAAGAGGTGCTGAAGAAGAGGCTTTTGCTGTGTCAATACCAATTGTGTATTAGAGACTGGGCAGAGAGATGAGAGAAGATACAGAACACTTCTAGTTGTGATCTCATTTATCAAGCACTGCATTAGTCGTGACTTTTAAAAAACCTTTGTTCTTGATAGACACTGATAGATTCCTTGTGTTAGAACTAAAGTATATGGTGATGGAGCCAGGGGAATAAATACTTTTCCATTTGCAAATCCTGTCTGCAAGCAATTACTTGTCTCTGTGTGAGCTGTGAACCAAACCCTTTCAAGTGCATTGTCCTATGAGTTCTTACTAGTTTTATGCATTACAGTCATAATCCATGGGCCAGTTAACTTGTATTCAAATAAAAAGTCCAACGTGAGGCTACAAAGATCCTCAGCTTTTCTGTCTTAATCTTCCTGTAGTTTCTGGCTACCATCTGCTTTCTCTTGGTTGGAGAACCAAGATTTCCATTGGTTGTGGTAAGAGTGGTAGGGCTACAGCAGTATCCTCAGCCAGTTCTGTATTTCTAGTGTTGCCAAGTGACAAACGTCTTCCTGCGCTTCCCCGGCTGTTAGTGCTTCCCATACAGGACACCCATTAAAGCATATAATGTTGCAGATACACTTCGTTGGTTTGATAGCTAAGTCTTTCCTTTTGTAAGATGGGGGAAAAAACCCCAAAACACCAACATCTACTAACCTCTTTGGTTTGATTTTAACAGTTGCTGAAGACCCTGCAAAATCACTTACTGATTCATCCTCTGGATTTGGGCATTCTTCACCACCGCTGCAGCCACCTTTAACAAATTCTGTGTCTACAGAAAACAGATTTCACTCCCTCCCTTTTAGCTTGTCAAAAACTTCGACTACTAATGGTACTATTGGACATAGTCCTCTCTCTTTATCTGTTCAGTCAGTCATTGGTGATGTAAATGCTACAGTTAACCAGGAGAGTCCAGCAGCAGCAGGCCCAGTTGGGAACTCACATGGTCTTGAAGCAGGTTCCTTGGCTGAAGTTAAAGAAAATCCCCCTTTCTATGGAGTAATCCGTTGGATTGGCCAGCCCCCTGGAGTAAATGAAGTATTAGCTGGACTGGAACTGGTAAATACCAACTGTAGTTCGTATCAGTACTGATTATATGTCACTGGTTTTGATTCTCAGAGTTTGTGCTTGTGTACTTTGTAAAATCAGTCAGTCTGGAGGAATTTGTCCGGACAGGCTGCTGTGTGACCTCCTAAGAACATAGCTCGGTTCTTAGATAAGCTCTGGCTTTTGTGGCTGCCCTAGACCATGCTCTGTTAACAGGCTCTAAGATGTCCTTGAGTCACAATGGGTAATTGAATGCGTGAATTTTTATCAAATATCTTATTGCAGAAATGTAGAATTAAGAAATGTAGTGAATTCTCACTTAAATTTTCAGGAAGATGAATGTGCAGGTTGTACGGATGGAACATTTAAAGGAACTCGATACTTCACTTGTGCTCCAAAGAAAGCTCTTTTTGTTAAACTCAAGAGCTGCAGACCAGATTCCAGGTTTGCCTCACTACAGCCTGTTTCCAACCAGATCGAACGCTGCAACTCTCTAGGTACTGAGTCTTTTGCTTGTTACTTATTTATCAGATGGGAACTGACCTGGGTTTTGGTTTCATTTATTCATGCAATGTGATCTTTATTTTGAACAATTGAAAATCTGTACAGGTATTACTTAAATGAGATTAATGAATACAAGATCACTCTGTACAGAACATAATATTTGTATGGATTATTTTTTTTATGTTTTAATACAAGAAAATGTTCATATATTTAAAGAAATTTTATAATATTAAGCAATCTGTTATATTGTTTTTTTTTTACTTTAGAAGTTGTAAAGCAGTCTTGCTGAAAATGGCACTTGCAACTTCAGCAAGATGTGATTTCATTATCAGAAATGAAGACAGTTATTTTTATGTAATGTCAAATAACTTTTTTCTAAATATTAAAGCAGAAAAGCATGTATTTTTACAGTGCAAGTTAGTGGTGAAAAACTCAGACTGGTTTGGTTTTTTTTTTAACTTTAAATATTTTTAGATTTCCTGGGTCATGTTGTATTGCCTGGGACATGGGCAAAGAAAAAAAAGTGATACTTGTAAGATACTGTGCACAGGGCAGTTATAACAAGAACTTCATTCCTACTGGATAAAACTAATGCAGTGCTGCAGGCTTTATGAAGCACTGTAATGTGCATTGTCTGGAATTCAAGGCCTTGTTCACTGTGGGTGACAGTGAATCTTTGCTATAGAGAAATGTTATTTTAGTCTAGAGAAGGAATGCTTGCACTAAGGCAGCAATTTAGCTATAAAACATTATTAAGGAAAATCTCAAGGGGGATAAAATTTGAGGCTTTAAAGTGTCTTTTGAAAAAAAAAATTTCAGCCTTTGGAGGTTACTTAAGTGAAGTGGTAGAAGAAAACACTCCTCCAAAAATGGAAAAAGAAGGTTTAGAGACAATGATTGGAAAGAAGAAAGGTATCCAGGGTCATTACAACTCCTGTTACTTAGACTCCACCTTATTCTGGTAAGTTCCTAATTTGTATGGCAGCATCCCATGCTAGAAATGCAGAACACGTGGTCTTTGTTGTAATGACTGTCTGTCGGTGTTGCTGTGCAGCCTACGAGGTCATGCACTGCAGTCTTTGACACATTACTGTGCTCTTCCAATCTGAACAAGTTCTGCAGCATTTGCTGCAAATCATAAGTGCTAATCATTGTACCGGCCCTTACGTGTCTATACTCTTTTTGTCTGGTCAGTCCTTGGCCTGTAAGTGGTAGAAGGATGAAAGAGTATGCAGGCTGGGGGTGGAGGGAGGGAAATATTCCTTATTTATTTGCAGAATCCTATGTGGGCAGCTGGTTTTGTACTCTGCTGCAGAAGGGATGCTGGGCTAGAGTGGACTTACACTGTTTAGTACAGCTGTCTTGTCCTCTGTCCCTAATTAGCTTTTTTAAAATTTTTAGTTTGTCTTGGGTTGCTCAGGCATCTGAATGCTTGTATCTTCCAGAATGAAGGCAGACTTCTTTACGTTTTTCCTTTTTTTTTTTTTTTTTAAGCCTGTTTTCTTTTAGCTCTGTTTTGGACACTGTGTTACTCAGACCTAAAGAAAAGAATGATGTAGAGTATTATAGTGAGACTCAAGAGCTGCTGAGGACAGAGATTGTGAATCCTCTGAGAATGTAAGTAGAAGAGACCACCAACTGGTCTCTGGTCTCATGTAAATGTTACACTAGATCCTGCTGTCTGTGCATTGCCGTTGCAAACGTGAGAAGCTTGGCTCGGCTAGCTGCTGCTGCCAGGCTGTTCAGTTCTTGTGTCATTTTGTTGGTGTTTTGGTTTTTCTTGCGTATTTTTACTTGTTCTTCATGGTAAACTTAATCAGTGTTAACTAGAAATAGTTATTCATTGTTTAGTGATTAAATACTTCTACTAGTCTCCACCTGGAAATGTGATCAGCAGAAAACTTGCAAAATCTGCATAGGTATGAATACAAAAGCATTGATAAGTACGAGTTACATTTGTTCACAGCATTTGTATTTTACATGTTTCTAGTGCTGCTGTTCTTAACAAGAAAAATATTTGGGTTAGTCTTATGTGAAGTTTCACAGTAGATTTGATGGAACTGTAGAAGTTCCATTAATTTTTGCATGATACGCAAGTAGTCAAAATGCTTTTATTAAAAGAACTTAACAGGAGCTTTGTAGTATGTCAGACACAGCAAGCAAAGGAAATATGGCAAAAATCTGCATGAAAAGTTATTTGTAGTTAGCTTTTTTGTTCCTTTTTTTTTAATGTGAATATTGTGGTCATAGTTCTGAAATGCTGTGGTCTGTCAATGAACAATTAATTACAAAGGGTTTTTTTGATTCCTGGAGTAAAATGTTGGCTTCTGAACCCTTGTTCTTGTAAGGGTACATGTCCTTTGTCTGGTGTGTTCCCAGTTATGCAGCATAGGTAGTAGGGTACACACAAAGTAGCAGAAATCTCAAGTGGCTGAGAAGAGTAAAATTCTTAGTTCTCCTACCTTTCCACCATGCTTAAAACTTTCTTTGCACTTTTTGTAAAGTTTTAGAGGAAAAGATTGAATGTTCAAAACTTCAGCTTCTTGGGTTAGCAATGCAGTTTTGTATATGTGATCTTTTTCACAAATAGTGACTTTGTTTTTTAACAACTTGTATCAAAAGTAATTGAGAAATCAGAAAACAGTTCTCCAGTTATGTTAATGTTGAAAACGAGCTCTCAAAGGTTTTGCAAGAACATTGAGCGCTGCACTAAATTTATACTGCATTAAAAATACTGGAAGTCAGGGTGAGTATGAGGAGTCAGTACATAGTTTTGAAGAAATATTGCACATAGTTAGAGAAGGATCTGAGAGCCTGAATTTCAGCATTTAAAAGTTTGTTGTGTTTTGGTTTTTTTTCCTACTTCTCTGACTTGATCACAAACTAGCTAATAGATTATTAAACCCATTTATCTTAGATATGGATATGTATGTGCTACAAAAATAATGAAACTGAGGAAAATACTTGAAAAAGTTGAGGCTGCATCAGGATTCACATCAGAGGAAAAAGGTAACTGAGAAGGTTTTTGTTTCTTTGAGATTTGTAAGAGTCATAATACAAAGTTAAATGACTTAATCATATCAGAATGACACACAAATGTTCTTCTGTAGCAGTAATATCTTTACCAGAGATCTGAGTGACCATTGGGTAGTAAAAGGTCCTTTCTGCTTCCTCAGGTCTGTGAGGAACTCCACCTGAACAATTTCTGCCAGTCTTTTACTGACTGCATTTTTTTCTTGCCTTCCTCTGCCCATGTAACTTCCTTCTAACAGACAGGGGAGAGCTAAGGCACTTTCTCACAAATGAAGACTATAATAAGGCTGGGGTCTTTGTCCTCTATCCAAATGTCACTTTGGTCCCCGAGAAACAGTCTTTCCACTACAACATTTCATTGTTGCAAGGGTTATTATAAGAAATAAAATGTGTAAATTATGTTAGAAAAATCAGTTCCCAACTTTTTGATCTGCTGCATTTAATGATTAATTAGCGCTGCATTACATAGCTGTTTCATATTTATTTGGGAGAACACTACTTTGTAAATGCTGAAAACCAGTATCTATTGCAGTTAGTGGTGGGAAGAGAAATATTCCAGAAAACTCATAGTGTTGGGGGAGAATAGACCGCTGGGAAGCCAGTGTTGGCTGCATTCTTGGTTAGAGAGCTCTGTCTCTAGTTCCGATGAACTTTGTATTATTGTATATTTTTTATGTGAGTGTTACTGTCACTACTCCTCACTGCTTCTTTGCAGTTTCACTGTTTTCTTTTGAAAGCTTTTATTACTCCTGGAAAAGCTGTGTGGTGCCAAGTGATTCCTCTGAAATACAGAGCATCTTTTTGATCTTTACTGGAAAGCTTTGTTACCCTGTTGAGCCTGTGCCTTTTATTAGGGCTATTTGACACCAAAAGAGTAAACAGAGGTTTGTGTCATGAAAATGTTTACAGTTAGTCATAATCTTACTGTGTTAATAAAGCTGTAAAAATGAGCCTTTTTTTCATATAAATCTTTAATTTAAAAATCAGTCTTGAATAATGTATCTGTTTTTGTATACTAACAAGACTTTTTTTTTTCTCCCCTCCCGCACCCTCAGATCCAGAAGAATTTTTGAATATTTTATTTCACCATATTCTAAGAGTTGAGCCACTGTTGAAAATAAGGTGAATCTTTTTTTCTTTGTTGAACTCATCTGTTTGTAGATGCTGATGAGAATATCTGCTGCCTTTCAAACTGAGATAGCTCTTAGTGCATCTTTGGCTTCTGATTCATATTTCTAGTAAGATTCAATATAATAAAGCTATATTGAAAAATTTCACATTATTTTTCTACCTTTTTGGTCTCTTGTTTAAAAGCTCATGAGCATAGTTTCATGAGCACTGGACAAAGATCCCCTGTCGCAGTGCTTTCTCCTTGAGGGCCTTACTGTCTTCTGGTAGCAATGCTGGGAAAGGGCTGCTTTAAGAGGACCTTACAGCACTTCTCAACATGAGCTGCACTTTATAGCTACTTACTTCTGGGACAAGCTGTAGATTGCTGAATTGGCGTTTAGCCATGGAAACAGATTTGCATTTCTTCTTTAAAGCTATGGAAAATATTTTGGTGGTTTGCCTTGGTCAGGTTTGGCTTCTCTTTATCAAAACTGCTACTGCTGTCGTTCTGCTAGCTGGCACCTGATGTTCTCAGGTTCCTTGCTGCATTCTGTGGCAGCAGCAGTGTTGCAAGGCATTTCCCGTAGTTTGTCAGTCCTTTCCTCATCACAGGAACTGTATTAGTTTATATACTGCTTTTGTTCGGTGGTGTGTGAGGTGCCTAAGTGTCCGCTGACTGTTGAGCTGCGTGGAGCTATGGCAACTACAACACTGTAACTAGAGCATCTTTGTGTAGTATGCTGCAGTTCACTGTGGAGGTGCCTTTGGTGTGGAAGGCTTCTTAACAGTGCTGGGCAGCCCTTAAATCTGGACTATCCTTTTGGAGAGTTCTCTGTTAACTATACAGCAAGTCTAGGAACACCAGCCATCTGTGTCTGACTTCCACTGTAGGAAGCAATGCAACTATCTTCCTGATTAAAAGGAAACGTTTCATTAAACCCAGTAATTTATTTTTTGTTTAAACTCCTTACTGGGAATATCATACTGAAGAGAATTTTGCTGTTCCTTTTGCTGTTTCATTACTGAAACTCTTACTTGTCTTTTCAGTTAAAGCTGCTTTAGTGTGTTGGGGTTTTCAATGCATGTGCTTAGGAAGTATTTCTCACTTGGTAGTTCAGTAACGCATAGGCATGTTTTTAAACCATACTCTGAAACTTGGACTGCTTTTGTTTCTTAGGCTTTTTTAACAACAGGCCACACTGAATACATGAATTTGTGTTATCTAAGGCACTTTGTTGTTATTGCTGGGGCTGGTTTTGGTTATGTTTGTTTTTCTTAAAGCACAAAACATTTCAATGCACAAAGGATGTCATATAGACTATTTTCTGATAGATATTATAAATATTTAAATAGTCATCACTACAATAAAGTTTCAGAATCATTGGGTTTTTAGGGGTTTTTTTGTAGTTTTTTATATTTTTAATCTGTTTTTAGATCAGCAGGTCAGAAAGTACAAGACTGTTACTTCTACCAAATTTTTATGGACAAAAATGAGAAAGTTGGGGTCCCAACAATTCAGCAGTTACTAGAGTGGTCATTCATCAACAGCAACTTGAAGTTTGCAGAGGTTGGTGACAGCTGTGTCTTTGTCAGAAGTGATGATACCTAGATAGTTGCCCATTCAGCAGTGGGACAAGTAGGATTTGGTGTGAAAAAATGCAGATGTGTTGGAAACGGGAGTACTAGGTCAGCGGTATGGGTTGCCTACATAACAAAAATATTTTAAGGTTGATGTGATGACATGTAACCCTTGGCTGAACAGACCAGCGTAACTTAGGTAAAGAATTGATAAAAGAAACTTTTTATCTACTTCCTGTAAATTATCTTAAGGACTAATATTTTGAGATACTGCTGTTTGTAAAAATATTTAGAAAGTGAAGATTTGTAATATTTTTTAACCCCCTTCCCAGTATATTTAATATCTTACTTGAGCATGAGTGGGATTTATGACATTTGACAGTGATTTAGATGTCACTTTTCTTCTGTTTTTTAGTTTCTCTCAGTCTTAATTTTATTGTGCTTACTGTTATTTTTGAAGTTAGTGGGCTGCAAGTTTAGATAACATGTTTATAGCATTAGAAATATGTCTCTACGTTTAGATAATTATCTCTCTCAAGCTCATTCCGTGTTATTCTGGCATTTTACCTAGGCACCCTCTTGCTTGATTATCCAGATGCCTCGGTTTGGAAAAGACTTCAAAATGTTCAACAAAATTTTTCCATCCTTGGAATTAAATATAACAGACTTACTTGAAGACAGTAAGTATATAACATTGTGTTGTGCAATGAAAGAGTTGTTGGCAGTGACTAATACTGTGAAAATAAGTACTCTTGGTACTTTTGGTGGGATTTTATTTATTAAATATTTAACAAGGTAGTGTGAGATGCTGAAGCTGAGGAGAAAGGAAAGCTTATGGTCTAGAATGGTTTTGATTTTTTTCACATGTCAATTAAAAGCTGTAATTCATCAGAATGTGTAGAATATAACTTGCTTATGTTTAATTCCTGGGTGTCTTTACAACTGAGCTTGTTATGTCAATGTGGTCATGTTAAAATTGAGTTATTAGCAGGAAAGCAATTGATATGGCAGGTAGGAAATTGTGAAAGACAAACGTTGCACTGAGATTGGTTACCAAGTATCTACAATGTTGACTGTTTCATTAGGCTTCATCAGTTTGTGCTGCTTGTTTCTAAGCTTTTTGTCATTTGTATATCAAGCTAGAAGAAAATAGGATGAGATTAGTGTGAACACCTACATGCTTGTAGTAATGGTGCATTTTTTAACTATAAATCTATGACTTTTTTTTTTGACCTAAATTTCTGACATTTGTCATCCACTGAATTTTTCATTGCATTACCTAAGGAAAGATGCTTAGTTTTAAATTTGAGATAAGAATTAATACAACTGTTAAAATTTATTAGAATTATAATCTCTGAAACTGTCATGGCCTTTTCTTTCACTGCCATGGCCAACAGTTTACTTTGGTTATTGCTTTGTGGTTTTCTCTGGTGTTGACGTAGGGGCTTAGCTAGCTGTACCAATATGAGAGAGAAACCAACTTGGATTTAAAAACCTGTTTTTACTTGTTCATACAGTTGATGGAACTTAATTTTTATCATCCTCTATTTTGCAATTTACCACTCTAAATGTTATTCTGCATTATGACAAAGGGAAGAAGTTAAATACAGTGGTATGTTTCTTCTGGTCTGGCAATGTGGTTTTAGCTCTCTTAATGTAGTGTTTATTTTAAAGTAGTAATTCTTTCTCCTTTCTTTGTCTTAAAAAAAAAAACCAAAACAACCCAAAAAACCCCCCCCCAAACTGCCTCCCCAAATTAGAGACTAATATCTTCTTTAAAAATGCAGCCCCCAGACAGTGCCGTATATGTGGAGGACTTGCTATGTATGAGTGCAGAGAATGTTATGAAGATACTGATATTTCTGCTGGGAAAATCAAGCAGTTCTGCAAAACATGCAATACACAAGTAAGTTGTTGTCTTTGTTATTCTACACGGGTTAACCCAAATGATACAGGCTGTAGTAGTTGAAAGAGGAAGTAAGAGTGTAGGGAGACCTTCTAACCAGCACTAGTGTAATTGTGCTCGCCAAGTAAAGTGTAGCCTTTGGTGACAAATCAGGAACTCTGCTCGACCCTGCAATGTTTCCTGACAAAACCAGTGTCTGCCAAATCCAGGACTGAATACAGTGGAGAGGCAGCAGTTGTAGGCAGCTTGGAATCTGTTCCCGTTGCTTGCTTTAAATCCTAGTGTTACATACATGCTACTTTGTTTGAATTTATCAATTCATGACATAGAACTGCTTAATTTTGAGAGCCGCTTGCTAACTTGCATGAAGCTGTCTTTCGTGGCTGTTTTCAAGTCTTAGCATAACAGAAGATTGTTTCATTAAATCTGACCTTCCTTCTTACCTTAGATAGGAATTTTCTAGGCAATATTGAACTACACTGGTGGGGGAAAAACAGCATGTTTAGTCTGCTACTATTATTGCAGCTCCTTCTCTAATGCTGTTAATCTTCAGTTTAGCAGTAATGTTCTTTTTAGCTTTGTCAGCCACTTAATCAAATAATCTTACAGGTTATTTTTTTCTCTTCTAAAATATCACTTCAATTGTAGGTTCATCTTCATCCCAAGAGACAGAGTCATAAATTCAATCCACTGTCACTGCCTAAAGATCTGCCAGACTGGGACTGGCGACATGGCTGCGTCCCATACCAGAAGATGGAGTTGTTTGCTGTTCTCTGCATAGAAACAAGCCACTATGTAGCTTTTGTGAAATACGGGAGAGATGACTCCGCCTGGCTTTTCTTTGACAGCATGGCAGATCGAGATGGTAGATCTTTTATTTATTTGTATTGATTTTCTCTTGATTTTTTTTTTGCGTATTACTATTTTAAATTTCAGCACCTTATTTTGGGGATATTAATGTCATTTAACTTACAGAAGTAATTGCAGAAGACTAGCGGGACTCCTTATACATTTTTTCTATGCTTTCCAAGTTTGGCAGAGAGAATTGATTTTAAATAATTGACTACAGGAATGTTCTTTTGGCCTATAGATGATCAGATAGTATGGAAATATTTTTATTGCTTTTCCTTAAATGACTTAGCATAGGTGTCTTTAGAATAAAAGAACTAGTCACACATTACAACATCTGTGCCATTCCTTTGAATTTTCTTGGAGTTATCAGTGGAAAACTGTTACGTGTAATAATACAAATGTCAGCAAAGCAAGTGATCTCTTAGATACTGCTGCAGTAAATAGCGTTGGAATAAGGACTCTGTTCAATTTTGGTGCCTGAGAAAACTGACAGTAGATGCAAGTGTGAGCTTCGTAAGTAACATCTCTTTTCCATGAAGGGTCTTGAGCCCCTCTGTAACAATGTGATTTGGCAGGGGAGAAGAATCTTGTGGAAATCCTGTTGAAGATGAAACTGTTACAGGATAGAAGTCTCTTTCTTACAACAGCCAGAAGGCAGTCAAGCTTTGTTTCAGAGTGCTTGAAATGTGTATGACTGAAGTCTGTAAAGAATCACTTTATTTCAGGAATGTAGATTCCATTAGATACTTACTGGAAATCTCTCCTGCTGATCTTAGGGGTTTTATATCACAAATGCTTTTTTCTTCAGCTAGTGCTGTATGCTAAAAATGTCTGCTGGGGAACAGTGTCATGGATGGCCACACTTGTGTTTGAATTGGCCCATTTTTGCATGGAAAATGGCCAGGAGCAAACTCTGCCTTAGTCTTGCAAGCCGGGTACAGACACTCACTGTTTATCAGCTGTTACCAGTTGTTCTGATACTAATAAATCCACTAGAACTGAAGGTGGAGTATGTATTCAGGTCACTCTCCCAAAGTTGTACGGAATCTTCAGTGCTCATGAAAACCCCAAATTCTCCTTCTGTTGGGGGTTTTGTGGAGGTGTGTGTTAGTAAACACTACAAAATATTCTGACACCAATTGCAATTTTTCTTGAATAACACACTTTTCAGATAAGTTTACCTTGAAGTAGTCCAGAATGGCATATTTAAGTTGGGCTGGTTTTGTTTGTTTGGTTTTGTTTTCTTTTTAAGGCATTTTTCAAGAATTGGTGATGCTGTAAGAATTAAGGTACATTACAAAGAGCAAATGTACGTAGATGTGATCCTAAGCTGTTCCTCTTTCTTTCCTTATGATTAAAAGGAGGTCAGAATGGCTTTAACATTCCACAAGTTACCCCATGTCCAGAAGTTGGTGACTACCTGAAGATGTCTCTAGAAGAATTACACTCGCTGGATTCCAGAAAAATTCAAGGTTGTGCACGAAGACTACTTTGTGATGCTTACATGTGCATGTATCAAAGTCCAACTATGAGTTTATACAAATGAACAATGTCCTCTGGAAAACTGAAAAAGCAGTATAGAGTTATTGACTGTTGCATTTGCTGCATTTTTTGGTTAGCTTTAATGCAACCGTTGCTGGCAATGGGTGCGATGACAAGGAAGAAGCTGACTACGAGAGCAAAATCATTACTGTTCCAAAAACTACACGTGGAGTTCCGTAATTGAAGTATTTTAAGCATTTTGCACTCTAGGAAGTGTGTTTGTGTGTGTTTGTTTTATAAACAAAGTCTAAGTGAAGTTACTAAAACTTAAACCTTTAAGTGCATTGATTATACACGGGCTTTTTTGAAATGACAAAGGTGGAATTATATCAGGAGAAATCTCCTTAGTCCATTGGGAATGTGAAGACACACATTGTCTTGCTCCGTGCATTTCTGTGGACCAAGGATGATAATTCTCTCGTGTTTCTCTCCCCTCCACACCCTCCACTTCTCGCCAGCCTTCATCTTTTTAGCACCGTAGATACTCTCTCTTGAATAACTTCAGTTTTATCAAGATAAATTTTAGACTGTTCATTGCATATTAATTCTGCTCTGTTATCTGTCTACTACATTCTTTCTAGTCCACATATTTGCATTTTCAAAAATGAACGTTCATTTAAAGATCTGTATTCCTAGCTTGTGAAAATCAAGCACACAGATTTACTATCGTTAACTTGGAATTTTTGGAGGGGGAAAAAAGAGGAGAAGAGGGTACTAAGGGGAAGCATAATTGCTGAAATATAAAATTAGAAAAAGACATCTGTTAACTTTCATTGCTAATTGTCTATTTTTAAAGAAACAAAGCGGTCTGGAACAGAACTGCAACTATATACAAAAGATTCAAGGACAAAATAGAATAGCGGATTGCCTCAGGGAGTGTTACTGAAATGGATTCTAGTCCTTGGTAGAACAAAACTGACTTTTCTACAGTACATTAAGCTATTACCTGGGAATATGTTATACATCTGACTCTTCATTTCAGGATTACTGATGAATCTTAAAAATCTTCCTGGAAAGCTGAAACTAGAAACAAATGTAGATCAGAGTTTTACTGTATACCAAGTACCTAAAGAAAACTGACTTGAAAAGCTGCAAACCCTGTGTGGATGTAAAATACTATACTTTGAAGTCTCTTGGTTCCGGTTTGGAATGAACTACTGTTGTTTTTCAGCTACTTCTGTCTACACTGATTAGCAAACATGTAACTATATATATACATAGATATATATACACACGCACACAGTAAAATCTGGTTGTACAAATAGCATATATATGAGCTGCACATTTTCAACTCTTAAGTTGTTTTATATAGAAAACTTCCTTTTTGGGATCAAGTCTATAGAAGGAGAGGTCACAAAATACAATAGAAGAAAAGCCACTTTGAAAAAGCCACTGTTTTAAAGACAATGTAGACCAATCCCATGTTTTAGAAAACATGGTTACTTGGTTCTTGGAATACCTAAAATCTTTCTTTGGGATACGCTGTCCCACAGAACAGTGCTCCAGAGGGACTTGGAACCTATGCTTGAAGGACTAAGCTGTCTAAAGCAAGGGGTGCTGAGGCACTTGATCTGTTCCATTAGCTACTGCATGGCCTGCTCTAAATTTTCACTTCTGAGAGCAAGAAAGTTATTACAAGTGTCACTGTTGTTTTTGCCTCTAACTAGTCTCCTGGCTTCCACATTCCCTTGCCTTTTTTTACCTAGTCTGTGCTCCTCAGCAAAACTATTCTTCAGTTTCAGTATGCCTGCGAGCTCTTGACCTCTTTCTCTCCTGAAAAACTGCAGTGAGGCTTTAGGTGATGGATTCTATGACCATCTGTCAACGGATGCTTTATTGTCCTGTGGCTCCTCCTTGGCTACATACCATCCTGCTCTGGGACAGCAGCTACCGACGCTCAAATGAATCAAGAAAGATGCCATGGAAGCATCTCATAGGGCAATATAAGGTAAAATGACTAGCTTTAGGTCTTGGTTAGCTTCTATTGATTAAAATGGACTAGAGAACATATGGTAACCCCTTCCAGCTGCGTATTGCAGCGGAAGTCTGGCCACAGCCTCCTGGTACCTCATCTGATGGTTTTAAAAAGAGCTGTTTGCAAACCAGAGGCGAGAGAGGGCTTGCAAAAAAAAAAAAAAAAAAGCAAGCAGTAATACTAGAAAAGACTCTCAACTACCTTGCTCTCTACAAAGTTCGATACCTTGTTTAATCCTCCACTTCCCAGCACCAGCGTGAGACTTGACCTGAAAGTAGTTGCAGGCTGTTTCCGCTTCTCAACAGGGAGCAAGTGTAAAGGCTTCACAAAATGACCAAGCACAAACCTGTGTACCCATGAGCTCTTCCCTAGCCCTAGACAGATGTTCTAGTTTTCCCAGTGTATTAACTTACATATCTTCATATGTCTTCCACTTGTGTCATCTCCCCCTGACATATTACATACTACCTACATTACCTTACCTTTTCCTACCTGAACTTGGAGAACAGCTTTGGAACTGCTGTGGTCAGAGGGGGGACTTGGACTTTATACACGAATACTCCTGTAGCAAAGCACCCACTTTTTTTTTTTTTTTTTTTTATACAACTGCAAATATCCATGAATCCCATTTTTTCAGGATGCAATACTCTTTATGAGCTGAAATGAATTAAAATTAACTGCTTGGCTTCCTGCCTCTGGTCTTCTGGCCTTTGAGTGGAAATGGAAACGTGTGAACGCTTAGTAGAGAACATACAGAAAAAACTAGGAGTTTAAATGCATTATTGTGCATGCTTCTTGGTGACAAATGCTGTGTTTTGAAATGCAGGCAGTACTTCACAACCTGCGTTTTGTACCACTTTATGTGATGGCAAAAGAGTAAACAGTTTTGCGCACAGTATGTGATTACATGGCTAGTTTATCGCTCATCAGCTAAGAGGGCAGAGAGAATCTTCTATCGCATAAAAAAAAGTGGTGTTTTTGACAATTGAATCTTTTTCTTCTGCTAATCCAAAAAGTATTGCTTTATGGTGTACTGCAAGGGCCCGAAGGTAATCTGGCGCTGTAAATGAAATGTTATGGAACCTAACCCCAATTTTTATTTCCGTTCTCAGAAAGGAGCATACAGACAGGCAAGTGATTTCACTGTGAAAGGGAACTTGTAAAATAACTTGTATACAAGGGTAAGAAATTCTTTTTAGCCTTCAGCATACATCGTAGGGGAACTGAATAAACTATTTTGAAGAAAACAGCTTGCATTTTAAAGCCGCTCCTGCTGTGAAATGTAATGCCCAAAGATTCCAGTGACTGAGCACCCAACTTCTACATGTTTAATGCATTTAGGAAACTTCCAATCAGTTCTTGTCTGTCTTTTTTTTTTTTTTCTTTTCAGTATGGTGAATGTGCCCATAAATTAATTGCACTTAGATCATTGCTTCATGGTTTGGCTCTTAAGTATTGCTAACAATGGCCTTAATGTGTGAGTAAGAAAACACATAGAAAATATGGTTCCTAACAGCATGTAAAACCTGAAGTTTCATACTATGTAAACTTTCATGATCAGGGAGAAAAACTACACTCTTACACAACTCTCAGCCACTACTCTGCTAATCATTTATAGAAATAGTGGTTCAAATCAGTACAAAATTGAACAAATCACTCCAACACTAAATGCTTGCTTATTTTTGAACATAGAGCGTAAAGAAAAAAAGTATTAGTTAAAGGTGATGCCTTACATACTGCTAAAACAAAAATACCCAAACAAACCAACTCCAAACTCACAGTAAGCTACATCAGAATCTTGTCTTTTGGTGTGGGAGATAACTGGAGAAAAAAAATGCAAAAATATGTATGTTCAGTAAAGGTCTTTAATACCTGTGATACTGATTCCGTGCTCCTGCAAGTGTAGTACGGTGTTGTACTGAGCAGCCTGTGAGCTTTCCATTTTAAGCAAGTGCTATATGTAACAGGAATTACTTGTAATCATAAATGGTTCATTTCAATGCACTTATTTTTCTTGTGCACTTTATACTCCACTGAACGTGGTCACCATGATCCCTAACGATAGCCTGTTTAGTACAGTACTAAGGCACAACATGCTGCAAACTGGAATTTTATGGTTTCAGAACTGAGTTGATGTAAAAAGCAACTTGAAAGCTTTGTGTGTTTTTACCACTGTAACAAAGCATGTTCTCTGTTCTTGATGTTTTGCTAAATAAACATCCCATGTTTTGTGCATAAGTAGTCTCTTAAACTTAACAAAGGCTGTCTCCAAGAATGAGTTAGGGAAACAATCCATGATGTCAGGTTGCCCTCAACTAGCCTTAACTGCCCCCTGCCCCCCGACCCCAATGATAGAGCAGAATTAGCTTCTGCTGGAATGTACTGTGTGCTCTTTCTGTATTAATTAAAAATATTATTCCTATGGCTCTAGTCATTTCTTTGGGGGCTTGGAGTTTTGAGAGTGTTATGAACAATAATACAGTGTTGAATTAGCTTGTTTTGTGTATTCACAGAAGGATTTCTTTTTATATATTTTTGATAGTCTTAATTCAGCATTTCTATGAAACTTGGGAATTGCTGTACTGTATCAGATCAGGTCTACGTATACTGCTGGTGTTGTACCAAGAAGTGCCTGATACTCTAGTGGAAAACCAGCAACAGCTGCTGTAGATAACTGAAATTGGCCTGTGGGGGAAAATTAATTTGTTTTTAAATGCTTAGTACACTACCTTTGTGACCCTGGCTGATCAGCTCCTCTTGGGATCGTGTTGTAGCTCCAGTACTGCTTCCATAGCGCCCATTTAGAAGACCTGCATGCCAAGTTTACAGGCATTATCTGTCTAGAAAAATACTGCTATCCAGTGGTCCTAGGTTTAAGATTTTTAATTTCCTGAGTATTATAATAATAATGAAAAAGTCCTTTCTGGACTGTAAAAGTAATGCAGACGCTTCTTTTAAGTATTTTAAAAATCTCCATCTTATTACAAATACTTAAAACACTTGTATAAAATGCTTGCAGAAGGTATTTTTAGGCAATGCATATGTACCTGCTTCTGCACTGCAAAGAATTGGATTGTCTTTTTAAGCTGCGTTTTTAATTTGACATAAGATTATTTGGCTTTTCAGTGCTAAAGCTCCAGTGAATCACTATGGGCAAGACGCTCAGAACATCTCGCACCCTTTTCTCGGCAGCAGCATCGATGTTTATCTCCAGCAGAGCCGAGCTCTGCCGAGCAGCCGCAGGTTTGCCTGTATTTCGAGTATTCAGTCGCAAGAGGGCAGTGCCTGTTCCAGCTGGAAACCCACGGATTTGGAAAATGAAGATTTATATTCCTGTGCGTCCATACACCTATTGTAATCCCATTTTTACAGTGCTGCTCTTAAAACTACTTTTGGGCTAACGTGATTAGGTGCGTATAAAATGTTCACAGCTGAATAAATGTAAAATACACGCCAAAGCTCAGGCAGCGCGTGCGATTGCCCCAGGGATCAACCCCCACGCACAGTTCATAAACCAAGTGCTGCAGGTGCCCGCTGAGTGTCGGGGGGGGGGCTGGGCTGGCATCTGGGCAGGGCGGCCCGCGGGGCCCTAACTGGGCCACAGCTGCCCGCGGTGCCGGCCCCGCACAGCGCTCCCATAACGGGACACTGGAGCCAAAGCAACTGTCTGGGAGTGGCTAAACCAGATACTACCGGGAGGTGTCAGACACCGAGGAGGAGATCTTGGGGCCTTTGTAGAGTTTGGCAGAAGCTAATGACACCTGTAAACAACCTGAACGCAATAGAAATTTTTCAAACCAAAAACTTTCACAGAAAACAAAATGTCTTGGGGGGGGGGGGGGAGGAAAAAAAAAAGGGGAAAAAAAAAAAAAAAAAAAAACCCAACCAAAAAAACCCCCAAAAAAGTTTGAAGTGTGAGTCACAGTCTTCAGTCACTTGATGAGATGCAGGTGCTGCCGTGGCCACTGAGCCTGGCAGTGTGACCACTGAGCCCAGCGGTGTGACCACTGAGCCTGGCAGTGTGGCTGCAGCCTCTATCAGCCCTACCTTTTTCTTTAGGCACTTTCGCAGAGATCTGCTCCCGGACAGCTCAGGAAATGGGATCCGGCTGAGGCCCACCTTCCCTGTGAGCCAGTGCAGGAATTAAGTGGGTTTTGGGGAAAGAAGGACTGTTATTAATTAATCAAAGAAAAATGTGGAGGTTTTCTGGGTCTACCTTTGCTATATGCATTAATAACTGAACTAATTCTGTGTGTACATTTTTTAGTCTCTGTACATGCGTGACTTGCTGTGGCCCCATTTATTTGTTATTGTTGATGCTGGCTTAGCTGACACCTGTGAAGCTACAGAGTCCGTCGTCACCAACCTCCCACCCCCTCCCAGGCTTTTGATGCTGCAATAGGGCATGAGCTGCAGCCTTACTGATACTGGGATGGGGAGCTGGTGGGGCTGGACCTCCTGCCCACACCACTTCTGGACTGTTCTCATGCAGGTCGGTGATGTTAAGCATCTCAACTACAGCCAGAACAAATACGTGCATTTCATGGCACAGCCCCCCCCCAAAGCTGGGCACTATCTGTCTCAGCACAAGTGGAGGCATCTTACAGTGTCACATGGTAGCTATATAGATGGGGGGGGTCGATAACAAATAAGGTGCTGTGCAAATAAGGTGTCCCCTCTCCCAGTCCACTTAAGCTCTGGTTTAGGTAACTAAGTACCCGGGGGGGTTGAGTGGGGTGGTAGGGGTGCAATATTCTTCTGAACTGTCCCGTGCTGTGCGCAGCACAGCTCTGTGAACTGGCACTGTCCACACTGCAGTGCTGCAAGCAGCCAGGCGGCACCCCGGCCTGGTCTCTGCCTGCAAGGCTGTGGCAGCCAGGACCTCCTAAAGGCAGAAGAACCAAAACTACAGGTTTTGCAAGTGTGGCACCCGCACTAATAGCCAGGCAGCTCTAGCATAAACAAATAATTTGCAAAACTGCCTACCGTTATGGTTCTAATTTTTTTTGAGGCCTCTTGCCATCCTAGTTATCCTTCATTTTCAGCTGATTCCCTGATCCATGCAGAAAAGCAACACCTGGGAATGCAAGGATAATTGCATATCAGTTACATAGTAATATCTTTCTGAAGAGTCTATAAATTGGCTGAATTCACCTTCACTTTCTAACAAGACCAGTATGTATATGCTAGTGCTCACATGTTAAGATGCTGTTCACTAACATCACACGGTCCACAATGCATGTTGATTTCTTTTTAACCACGCAAATTTCCCACCTATCAAAGTAATTTGCAAAGGTAATGTTGTTTCTACTCATCTATTACAATAAATCAATGAATAAATAAATTGTAATGCTGCAATTAAACATATAATGAGATGGGCAACAACTATTAATAAATGCAGAGCTAGTTGCCCAAAGGTGAACAGACTTCCCCTCTCTTCTTACAAGTCAGGTAATGAGCTTTCTATGACACAGAAACAAGCAGCTGCTAAACATGTAAATGAAACCAAGGGATATACGAGTTCACACTATAATACTGTTCTTTAATCTCATTATTATTGTCACGTTATCAGTTCTTCTGTGACTTTTCCTCTGAATATTTAAAGACAGGGAGGGAATACGTAATTATTTTTAAAAATTCTTATGCCAACTGACTGTCTGAATGAAGCCAGCCATGCTGCTGAGGTGTCGGTTCCCTTCAGTAGCCCAACTGGACAGAACCGCTGAGTTTTGTCCCAGCAGAGCTACTACAAAGCCAGTGTTGATCTGCAGGATAATCCAAAAGAAAATGCTGAAAGTCCATCTTTAAAAAATAAATTCAGCATTATTAAATATCAAATCGGAACAAAACAATATAGCAAGGTATAGTGTGTCTTTAATGTTAAGTATGATTGTAAGTTATATTTAGTAAAATATATATGTAAATTAGCTTGGTAGTACCATAAGGAAAAAGCAGAATGATCTTACACCTTACCACCTCTGAGTGCTTCCTGCTGTAGTAGGCGTGCTCCAGGATGCTTCAGGTTTCTTCAATTCCCAGCTATCTTCAGTATTTTTCTATTCAATTACAATTAGAATTACAATTTTGTAGAACATTCTTTTCTTTCTTCAACAGCCACAACAGCTGATTCCTTGTCATTCTACTCCCACTCTTTCCTGAAAAAGTGCCCCCCCCCCCCAACGTTTGTGTCTACCTGAGAGCACATTATTCAGACAATTTATTTTTAAAGGAATGAGTGATGCATTTTTAGGGTTTGTCCCAGTCTGGGCTTACTGTGGCAAGACTGATCTGTTAACAGGGCTGAGGAGATACAGCATTATCCATAACAGCATGTTGTTTATCTACAACTCTCTTACGTTTAGAGGAATAAGGGGTTTCCTCTCCCCCCTGCATACTGTTTGAGAATTTCAAGGGCAGCTCATTAGTTAGCAGACTTCAATGAAGCTACAGTGGTTGATTTATTGTAATAGATGTCAGGAAACAGAATTATCTTAGCAAATTACTTTGGCTGATAGGCAAGCAGGCCAACAGATAAGCCGCAGTGCTGATGTCTGACCTGAGTTGTGCATGCTTCTGATGGAGTTACAGCAACTCACAGCTCAGGATGGGTAGCTACATTTAAGAGAAAGTGCTCAGGAAGTGCAACCAAGCCAGCCATGAATGTGGTCAGGAATTGCATGCAGTGTGCTACTCAGAAGCACTGTCCTTGAGCCTGTATGGCTGCCCTGCAGTTTCTGGCTAAGATGAGAAATATTAGCTGATCCACTCATGGTTTTTATACAAAGCAAACACTCAGCAGAAGGCTGGACAAGTTTGGGGTATTTTTTTTTTTTTCAACCTGTGTATTGCAGTCACAGAAATTCAAATATTTATCAACCCTAATGAAGCAATTTCTTTGGCTCTCCATTGCTGCACCTTGCTGGGTCTTTAAAACCCAGCAGCAGCTGGCATGAGGGGGACCGATGGCAGACAGTTGACCTACGGATCTTTTACTAAAGATACAGAGTCTTATACGGGATCTTTCATGCAGCTAACACCAAAAGCATCTAACCCCCATACTTTACTGACTACTCTCACTTCTATTTAGACAGGAAAAAAAGAAGTCCCAAAGCCTTTAATAAGCTCACAGTACATGCTGTTTAGCACTGAATGCAGCTGTCTCTGCATAGAAGATGTTTAAAAACAGGCCGAAAAAGATGCATGTAGATATAAAAGGATAATGTTTGTGAGGAATTTATTTTCAGAATTATCATTAACTGTGTGTGTGTGTGTGTGTGTGGTTGTGGAGAGAGCACAGTGGTCATAAAAACAAAGCAAGAGCATGCCTGCCATACTTTCTCTTGCTGTTGCTCCCTGGAGCACGATGGGCAGGGTAGGGGTTGTAGGAGAAAAGCCTTCAGGTGACATTGTTGATACATTGCTGTACAAGGGGCTCAGAAGACATTGAATGAATATAACATTTTCTAAGCAGGCATTAGATGTGCCTCCAACTTTAATTTGGGCTGCTGAGGATGGCATGAAGGATTTTTTTTCAGCACAGACTGTTACCTTTGCCAGCCCAAAGGATTTCCTTCCGGATAACTGATAGTTATAGTACATTCCACCCTTTAGAAGCAATTACCTCCCATGCCCTGGGATACCCACAGTTTGGTCAGGGATGCTGACTCTGACCACACAGACAAAAATTTTGGAGCTTAGTGGAGCAACTGATTTTTATGCACTAGGTCCCTGATAAGCTCACAACTGCAGAGCTGCGGAAGACCTCTTCATAAGCGCAGGCTGAGAAATGCACACACAAGTCCTGATCACTGCAGGTACTGGTATCAGTGGGTGGTCAAAGCCTTGCCACTTGTGGGGCACCTGGATTAACAGATTTACCAACAGTGTGTAGAAAGGAGTGAGTAACAGGCTTTGCACCGTGGTTTGTAGCATTCATCCTGTCTTTGCACCAGCTGGGAAACCTTCTAGACCTTCTACAGTCGGAACCAACAGCCACCTCTTTTACTTCTTACAATGAGTGTGGGGAAATTAAGTGATAAACATGGGGGGGGGGGGGCAGAAATTAACCTTTTCTGTAAGGTAAGAACTCAGTGATAAATAGATCTGCGCATATTTCCCAGCCTCATTCCTCACTTGCCAAGTCTGATGCCATTTTCATTAGGTCATGTTACCATACATGTCATTTTATACAAAGGTGCAGTATATCACAACTGGAGGTTGAGGTGCTTGTAGTGAACACAAATGAGCTTGTAATGGTCCATCTGCTTTGATTTTATTTAGTGATCCCTCAAGGGCTGGGAGCTAGAGTGAGAATAACAATGCTTCAACCCATCTGCTATTGTAGTACCAGCTCCAGTTGAATTATCACATGTTCTGAGTGGCTGGCATATGCTGTGACATAAAGCTACAAGGAAGTGTTGCTATCCAGCTGTTGTGTTGACAAATACTTTTCAGCCAGTCATTAACTTCAGCTCAATAACCAGGGGGGAACTGCAGCTAAAAGTTGATTTTTATTTTATTTGATTTTATTTTAAGCATTAGAAATCACTAGTACAGTATCTTTTATTTAAAAATGTGTCAGTAAGGGCACACATTGTATATGAGCTCTAATAATTTTCTATGATGTCCTTAAATTTTTGCGTTATCGGGTTGGATGGGGATTGCCATAACTGAGAGTGTAAATCTTAGTAACAGAACTATGACTAACCTTGCTTAAGAAGCAGCACATCTGAAGCTGTGTATGACTAAACTTGCTGGCTTAGTGGGGCTATGGCCCATGAGCATGCCTGACCACAGACAGAACCACTCAGAAAGAACTTGTGATCTGAGGTCACATGCAGTGCTGGATAGCTGGATTGTCTTTAAATGGAGGAGGAAAGCAAGTAGAGACATTTAGCTGATGGATACAACAGGTTCGAATGGCTTATATGGACTGTGGGTCCTCTGTGCTGCAAGGTGTGATTGCTAAAAGTGGCCACTAGTTTTCCCCTTACTCCCTCTTCCATTGTTGGTGGCCTGCTGAAGAACTGAAAACACTGTAGAGACACCCTAATTTGTGCCCACATGGGATGCTTGCTTCAGAGCAAGTCTTGGAAGGGCATTTGGATCTCTGCTGACAGCTTCTCCTTCCTCTCTTCAGCCTGTCCTTTTGGGGCTGCTGTGGGTGTGGAATCTGCCACTGTGTCTGGGAACAAATTAAAAGGAATTTCCCACAGGTTCAAAGGCTGACATATAGCCAGATGTATGTAGGAAACGTGAGGTCCCCTGCACAGTCTCATGTTCCTCTCTTTCTGCAGATACGTACCCAGAGAGGGCACATGTCTTTTGGGCACTGTCCACCATTCAGAAGATGCATATTCAGTAAGAGCAGATAAAAATCTGTTCTTGATATTAAAAAAAGCTCTCCAGAATTGTCATCCCTATTCTGAGACAGCCCAGCTGCAGAAGGAGAAGGGATTGGTGAGGGGTTGCAACCAGCAGACACTAAACGATGGTACCGAACCCTTGGGGCTGCCGGTACGCGAGGGAGGCAGGGTGAGCTCTCTGGAGCATGGCTCCTGTGCATTTCTGTTAACCATTGCATTGAGGATTCAGTTCTTAAATATGACTTACGCTTGTATTTTGTCTCAGAAAAACAATAGGCTCTGTTCATACAGAAGCATTTCAGCTCTAGAGGTTTATATTTCCTATTGTATCCAAAGACCTGTGGGTGCCAGCTGTCACTGGTGCTGCCGTTGTATTATGATCCCCTGGCTAGTGCAGGAATTGTTGATTACGTTGCCTTTTGAATCAGTTGATTACCGTGAATAATAGGCCAAAAAGTCTGTCAGCATTTTGACTTTAACTATAACTGTTACAATTAATTATGGGTTTAATTAGCATATATGCCTAGCAGTAGAGAATATGATACTTCATTGGTAACAGATGATCCTGCAGCTGTAACGTAAAATGTGATACAGGTCGGGATACAGATAGTTATTAATAAATGGCTTCTATTGTTTGAGGTCCTTATTTATACAAATTAACAAGCATGACATAATCAACCCAAACTGTATAATTTATAATAATTGATTTCATTTTGAGTGACCACCAGTCGGCCTACTACATGCCCTCAGAAGAAAAATAGCCCTATTAGGATAAGTTTAATCCTAAACATAGCTAATGAATCCTATTACTTTAAGGTCATATTTGAAGCTTTTGTTAATTGTCAGAACCATTTTAAATTGATTAGAGTTAAATTAAATCAATGTAATGTTTAGAAAAACAATATTTCTAATGGATGAGGCCAAGCTGACCTCGAATAAACATATTTATCAACCGATTTCAGTGAATGAGAAGGCTAGCAGCTGGGCTCATAATTCACGATTGTCTATAATATGGGAAATGTCACTATCTAGGCAATTAATTATGTCAGGTAATAAATCTGTTGCTCACAGTTGAGCACTTGCCAGTTGGGGTGACAATCACCTCAGTAAGGTTATGTTGAGACTCTCTCCTCCCCCAAACCCACACTTTACAGTAGCAGAACAACTACATACAACTTTAGGGGGAATGAATTTGGTGTTTTTATATCAACCTGACAACAGATCAGACTGTGATAACTTAGTATGGAATCACTTCTCTACCAGCTCATTTCAAATAAAAATAATGTTCTATGAGGAAAAACTTTTGCTGAACTATATAACAACATTTCCCAGGCTGGAGAGGTCCTCGCAGACTACTATTGAGTAGTGGCAGTAAATAGATTGAGTGGCAAAATGTGTAATGATCAGAGAAAGAATTGTTTAGCACAAGCTTGAGAGTGTGAGAAATTCAGAATGGGTTAACATGAACTAGGGTACATGATATTTAACAGGTAATGACGGGTGCAGTTTAATACAACAGGACATAGGAAAAATGATACACAGAAGTAGGATCAGTTTAAGGTTAATCATGCATTCAGCAGCTTAGGAAAATGTCTGGTATTATTGCAGACAAATGACACAAAACATCTGTTCTCTGTTCAGTATTTTGTCAAAAAAAGAGCAAAGGTAAACTACATTTTCATAAAGAAAGGGTGAGAAATAGTATAAAAATGGCATAGTAGCAACCAGAGACAGATAAATTCTCATTTGTATAGTATTTTATGTGCAGCATGAGGTGTCTTATGTTGAACAGCTCATAGAAGAAAAGACTGAGTGTAAATAATGTAATGCAGTATTTCTATTGAAGAAAGAATGGGGCAAGTGGTGAAAAGTTCACTAAATTAAAAAGAATCTGGAGCAGTTCAAAAAGGTTCCTACCATTTTTTGGGGTGCTTTGCTTATTCTCTAGAATTAGACTTTCCATTCTGCACGTCAATACAAGGTGTGTTCTGGTCCCCACGCTGAAGGGCACTGTGTTTGCAATGGGTGAACTGGTTTCGTAAGAGGAGGAGGGTATCCTGCTTTTGGAGCATCACATATTTTTTATACTTCAGTTTCATCCATAAGCTTCAACACTGGATTTGACCCTGAACTGTACTAATAAATGGTCATATCCTGACAATCATAATCAAAAGTTAGTATAGCCTGTACAATCAGATTTTGCACACGGAAGGTACGATGCTCTAGCTGGTACACACTGTACGTGCATCTACATGAGAGATATTTTTGAACCAAAGTGTTGGCTTCATCAATTAAATATGTGTCTTCAGGGAACCACATCTAATAGCTCTTAACAGCCACAAGTATTTTCTGAGTTGGCCTCTTTTTGCCTGAAGTGTATCGACAGATTCATAAAAAGTAGTTGTGAAAATAAGAAGTGTTCAAATCCAAGTTGTAAGCTTACATACATTATGAACAACAGAGATACATGAAAAGGCCTTTCAGTCACAATATTAAAATAGCCTTCTACAAGAAGATGAAATTACAGATGCTTTCTAGGTGCCCAAACAAGGCAGAGCATGTTCACTAAAAGGTCCTGACAGCAGTTTTTTTCCATCATTCCATGGACAGACAGTTAAGTATTAAGAAAAAAGAAATAAGAAACATAACTAGAGCTCATCTGTCAGGATTAGCCCCTTCGTACGAAGCACCCAGAAGCCTAGCTATGGACTGGGTGCCTTGATCTCTGCTGCTCCTCTTACAGAGGCTACAGGCAAGCCTCAGTCCACATTCACTCTCCCATGATGGGAAATGTTTTGGTTCAGACAGGGCAGTTTCCCTTGTGCTTTGCCATGAGTTTGCTTTGAGGGCTGGCCTGACTGTGTTCATGCTGTGAACAGCAGCAGCTCAGCCACCACTTCTGATACGGTTGAGAACAACACATTACAGTGGGTAAAATCCAGCTTTGCTTTCTATTTGGGCTAGGCTCTTACATTAAGCTATTTGTGCTACTGAGAATAAGACAAGCCAATAGTGAAAGAGATATTTACCCTAACACACACAGACTTCATTTATAGTGGGCTGAAGCTGCCACTTGACTTCAAATCTCTGGCAGATACTTTGCAGATACTACTTGCAATTAAGCATTTAAATAGAAATTGGCTACATTTGTATATAACTCAACAGCAGGTTTGGAAGAATATGAACAAAACAAACCATCAGCTCTGAAACACTATATTTGAGAGTTGATTTAGGATATTAAGACAATTTGTATGTGTATCTGTGTATGTGTGAGAAAGAATGAGAGAAATGAGAGACTGTGTTTGTATGTGCGTATATAATTACTGTTGCATTTCTTGGGTAAAAAGCCTCCCCTGACCCCTCTCCTCCCTGATCCCTGCACACCTTCCCCCCACCCCCCACCCCGGCTTTTATGGCAAGGAAAATTGTTCTTCTAACCTGTCTTCAAAATGTAATAACTTTACTTGCAACCAACCACTGTAGACCCTGACTGGACTCTGAATTATTACTGTGAGATGAAACATTTCTTTAACAAAACTGAGTCCTTTAATATCCCCCATCTCTGTTATTAGATGGACGAATGAATTTTACTTTGAACATAACATGTGGCATTGTCTGAAAATTGCCGGTATGAACTGAAGTTGGCAGGTATTTTCTTGCTCTCCTCGTCAGTGATTGCCATTTATTATATGTTGCACCTTTATCTGTCAAATAGTGCAGAGCGCTATATTGATTTGTGTCTGCCGCAAAGCAAAGGTCACTTTGATCAACATACTACAAAACCAGAAAAAGTAGGGTTCTGACATTTCATTACCTGGGAAAAAAAGGACTAAAATAAATAAGAATATGTTTGAGAACAGAGCACTTCAATATCACAGTGTGCAGTAACTGTAATTAACAAAAGAACTGCTCTATTGAGGTTAAAGAGAAAAAAGAGAAGGCAGGTTTTCTTGCAGGGACTATTCTTTACATGACTGATTCTGTAACACTGCAGCTGTGATCTTACTGAAGGGTTACATTCATTACGAATCAAATAACATCGGCTCCTCAGATTCAGAATTTTAATGAGCAATGAAACTCAGGAACTCTTTAGGAATTGGGGAAGGTTTTATAAAACTTTACATTTTTGTCTCAGAAGCCCTAATGAGGGTTTGGGGTC
Source organism: Todiramphus chloris collaris (assembly GCA_025345505.1). NCBI lineage: Eukaryota > Metazoa > Chordata > Aves > Coraciiformes > Alcedinidae > Todiramphus > Todiramphus chloris. The sequence goes on from JANVCC010000037.1 coordinate 4,697,477, forward strand.
TCTGTGCTGTACCCAGATAAAGAGATGGTCCCTATATTAGGAATGTACAGTTTGAAGAGTTAAAGCACAGCAGAAGGATCTGGACCCACTGCTACACGCAGGTGTGAAGGCAGAGACAAAAATTAAGCCCAGATCTCCATTTTCTACTTCTAGTTCCCAGGAGCTTGGTTGTCTTTCAGAACTAGCACACAATTTAAAGTTTTGTAAGGAAAGTGGTGTCCCAGGTAACCTTATCTTGCTATTTTTCTTCATGCCTAGTGTCTTTCAGGCAACCCCTACATGTTGCATCACTGGGATCAGTAGACACTTCTATGACTTGTGTAAATAAAATTGGATCAACATTTCTGTGGAAAGTTTACATTCTGGGAAATTGTTTTCAAAATCAGTGTAGTTCCCCATCCCTTTCCCGGTACCTTGTTTCTGCAAGAAGACCTTGCATTTTTTCATAAAGCACCTATTTTTTTGGTAGTAAATGTAACAATTTTGTTTGTTTGTTGTGGATGTTTTTGTGGGGTTTTTTTTTTTGTTTCCAGTACCCAGATACCCTCACTCAGGAGCCAACTTGCTAGACTGGGCTTTTCCTGGAGTTGGATCTGGCAACTCATATGCAAGGTCTTTCTACAGAGAAAAATGCATCTGTGGTATTACAAGTATTACTACTTTACCTGAACACAGGGAACAAAGTGTCCAAACTGTTTTCTCATCATTACTACCGTGAGGTTTTCTTTTCTGCTGGTTTTATATATAGTGTTTAATTCTTCACCTGAAGTCACATTTGCATTAAAATACAGCAAGCAGTTATACCCAAGATCTTCTGTTGTACCTTCCATCACTAGGGTGCATATCACAGCTTGCATGGCATATGGCAGTGCTTATCATGTCAATAACAAAGTCTGAATAATGCAATTCTTGGTTGTAATTATCTTTTATTATTATCAAGGGTCATTCCTGGGCTCTTCATCCTTTCATCTCATGTGGAATTTTGGGCTTCCTGATTAATTAAATAGCCAGTGTGATTGAATTAGCCAATTAGCTCAGCCTGAAGGGATGAGCATTGATCCAAACAAAGGGTCTGATTCCTCAAACTTGTTGCTGTGAGGAAGAGTCTTGCAGGGAGCTGGCTGGCAAGAGGGGGCTCATAGGAACTGGTAAACTGTTGTTTGTCCCAGTTAATTTGTGATCATTAGACCAGGTGAAAAATATTTATTTGGATACTTTCCTATTAAGAGAGTACTGTTTATCAAACAGCAAATCTTCCTTGGGGGTGTTGGATTTTAATCAAAATGAAGTGTTTGAAAAAAATCAGGCATTGCTATATATTAAGATGTTACCTTTTTTTTTTTTTCTCAGCGTGACTTTAAATAGTCATATTGTAATTTAAAATTTTTAAAGTTTAAATTGAAAATGGGAACAAAACCTTTTAAGATCAAGAGAGGAGTTCTGACTGTTTCTACGTGTTTGAACAGTTTTGCTGTAAAATCCTGTATCACAGAAAACACTCCACTCAGCAATAAATCAGACTGGTTTCAACAGGACAATGTATGTTCCCTAATCCTAAAGCATAGGTTAAAATCCCACACGGCAACAAGGCTATGCATCTCTTAAGTATCTGTGCCTAAAAGGCACACTGGATATGTATGCAAACGCAGTTCATCTCTCTCATGCTCCCATTCTCACTCCTCTTTTTCTTCTCTTTATCTTGACATGTTTACTATTTCTTCTCTGCTGTGCTTCACTGAATAGCAGATCAAACTTCAAAGCAACTTTTAGTTTGAAATTTGTTTCCAAGCTCCTAAGCCATTCTCTTTCTGACAGCGGTGGATAAGAAATTGTCACTACCACTGGTGACATGTCATCAGGAGATACAGAATAACAGATGGGCAGCAGTGAGATAGCAGGAAGTAACTTCTTTAAAAGACTGTGTTGACATCACCAACTATGAAAGCAGAGGTAGAATGACCCCCAGAAGGGAATCCAATCCACTCAGCTTTCTGACTCACAGGTGTTTTATTTATTTTTGTACATAGATCATACTGAATTTAAGAATATTTGAAGTTTTAAACCAGCTATGTTAGAATTAATGGACACTATTAATAGAGATTAAGAAAAAGATGAAGGGATTTAGCCACTAACTTCAGTGTTTTAAGTGATAGTAGTAAAATGATACCTAGGATTGCTGATGTAACTGGCATAGCTGAATGCCATTAATGAGTCAAGAATCCTTGATTGCAATGGGAGATCAATGGATTATGACATTTTGATGTCAGGTTGATGGATCTGACTTTCTAAATGAAGAATGATTGATTATGACTCCTCAGAAGTATGGCTCATTATCAGCGTATTAGGCCAACTCTTGACACCAACCATACATAATACCCATTATGGTATGTCAAAAGTCATCGCTTTGGGGGGTTGACCATGTTCTATAAGAAAATTAATTGTTCTGATTACTGCAAGATATTATAGTGTATTATAATATATAACACAAAATAGTACATGGCAACTACAGGAAAAATAGCATAGAGGCAAAGAAAAAGACTGGTTTTTTTAACCTTAGGTGCATTTTGTATGTAACAGATAGTCCACACAGCCTATAAGAAACCTGTTCTTTCTGATTGTAGTAGGAAAATGATACAAAACACGATAGGCTTCATTTGCTTCTTTTTATGACAGTCTGTGAGTTTGTGTTGCACACCAGGAATGATACAGAGCCACAGGAAAACAGATTTCTTGATTTCAAAGAGAGCTAAGTTAGTGCTAATTACTTTTGAAAACCTCTAGCTATGTTGCACTTTACCTTTAAAAAAAAAAAAAAAAAAGCCAAGAGTGACAGTGTTTTATTTATAGTACATTACAGTCCAGTCCAAAGTTTTGCCCCATTGTGTAGACTCCATTGTGTAAAATGGCTGTACAGTGCACAACACGGACACTGTCATGGAGAGCACGTTAGATGCAGGGCATAACAATATTCACGGCAACAAAACGCTGCCTGAGCAGTCCAGCCAAATACCCTGTTCTGTACTGAGCACTACTTTTGAGAGAAGTTGATATTACAAAAGAAAATGCTAAATATTATTCTAAAAAAGGATTATTAAATGTGGTCTGTTCACAAATATATTAGGTTTCATTGTCACCTTCAGAATTACTGGAAACGCTCTGGGCCACGGAAGGAAAACGAGTCATAGCAGAAATTTTTGCCACAAAGTCTGATAGAGTGAAAACAGAAAATAGCCAGGAAGAGACAAGTTTATCTCAGGAGATAAAGCACCCAACTACCCCCTGCTAGTCCCCTCTGAATCACTAGATGTAGGATATGCGGGATTTCAAATAGGCATTTCAAACAATTTCAAACCACCACATTTACCATTAATTTGGCTTGGGAAATATCATAATGTATTGACTTTCTATCTAGGACGCTAAGACTTTAAACAATTCTAAGTTCAATAATATCACTAATTCTGCCATGTCTCACCAATTATTCTGTTTCCCAAAAGACAAATACTGAAAAGTTTTATATTGAGAAAATTATTCTTTTCTTAAAAAAAAATAAAGTAAGAACTATTGTGAATAAACCCAGGGAAGGATCTGCTGAGAGATTTTTTTTTTCCCCCTTCTGGAAAAAAAAAAAATTGATATCCAGCTGAAATAAGATGACAGTTATTCAGGGCAGGATTTACTTTAGAGTGCTTCTAGAGTTAGACTTTAACCTGTGGATCAGTTTTGGAAAAGTCAAGTGTTGAAAATAGCTAACAATTACCGAACAAATAATAACAATTACTAAGCAATCAATTTGCAAATTCCACTCTGTTTTGGAAGGTCATCAAGCTGTTAAGTGAGTTGTGATTTAGGTATACCATTTTATTTGTGTGGCTGGAGTACATAGGTCAGATTGACGCCTGAGAAGTGGCAATTGCCAACATTTACTATGCTTGTTGACCTGCTATTTCAGACAACTAAATAGGAGGTCTCTGCTGGTTTTATGAAGTCATAGCTACATATATGGTATTGACTAATAATTACATGAGACACTATTTGCTCTGAAGTAGGCCTGAACACATACAAAGACCTCTGCTTCATTTTGAGCTGGTCTGATGTCTATACTGATTGGGGCAAATGGTTACACAAATCACAGGCCAGTAGAGATCTGTCCTGGATCTCTGTTACAGGAACACCACATCAGGAAGCAACATCTGGAGTTTTAGCTGCTGTAAATCAGTATAATTGTTAGTTGCTGTTTTCGGGATAGAAGTGCTTGGTGCTTTATCAGATATCAAGAAATTCTGATGTTCCATCATGATATCATTGCAGAGAAATCCGAGTAAGCAACTACTGAATGAGGCCATAAATGTTCAGAGTCACAGCACTGTAGGCTATTTAAATTCAGTTTCCCTTCTGGGGGAAAAAAGAAGGAATTTTGCAAAATCTTCCCAAATCTGGTAGATTTGATGTGATGAACAGCTCACAATCTACTAACTGAATCCTTCTAAGCAGTCCACCTGTATTTAAGCCAAAATTTTTCTTCATCCATAATAGAAAAGTCTGTCATAATTTCATAGAGAAGCTACAGACTATTAGTGGATTTACAGAAATTGCCTTGAACATCTACAGACTTCACTTGCATGTTGTCCAGCTGTGGAATTTGAATGCTTCACAGAACAGAACACAGCTCTCCATCACTTTTAAAACCAGGAAGAGACTAAATTGATTTACACCAGCTCCAACACCAGGGCTCCTGGAGAGCTAAGGAGAGCTAGTGTTCTCCCAGGAGGGTCTGCAGGCTCCTCTCACACCTCTTCCTAGCATGTCCCTTTGCTTCTCTGGCCACCAAACCTCCCTCTGGTGGGGAACTTGACCTGATGCCTGCCTGCTGTCACAAAGCACACCGTTTTTGTGAAGGTGTGTAGCTGGTAGTTTGCCTAAGAAGTCCCCAAGGCAACAACAAAAATCCTTCAAACATATAGCTTTAATTTAACCATGTCCTTTCTCCTTTCCTGCTCCCCTTCTACCTGCTGCATATTATTTTTTTTTTTTTAGTAAGTCTTTTTGGTTTTAGCTTTTTGTTTTACTTGTTTTTGAAGAATTTTTATTCTTCAAAGTCAATAAATTAATAGAAAGTGAAGTTTCTGAAATGGCTGGCCATGCGGGGTGCTTGATCTCACCAATCAGCCAAAAGTGCTTGACAGCACTTGTTGAAGAGTTTAAACATAGCTGCTGTGAATCACTGGAAAGATTGTGAAGACACTTTTTAGAAAAGAAGACAACTGCATGTACTGCTCAGAATGTAAAGGCTATCTGCTTGTATTTATTTTTAATATTTTCCTCATAATCATTCCTTAACTTAATATAGCTCCTTTGGAAATGGCTTGTTTTTTGTATTGACTTGACAGTTATGTATTTGGCATATATAAGCTATAGCTCAGCAAATAGAAAGAAAAAAAAAAAAGGCATGAAATATCACCTGTTGTGCACATCAATGGATTTTTAGCATGACACATAGGTTTAACTATTACAGAATTGGTATTTCAACAGTGTGATTCTCAGACGGTGCTCCACAGACCACTGCTGCTCCCTGAAACTGTGTTACACTACTTGCCAGAGATCCCAAGGAATATGCCCACTACAGGTCTGCCAGTGTATATGCAGAAAGGTCAGAGATACTGAAAGACAGACAGTGAGGTGCAGCTGTACCTGTGGACACATTCATGGAAGTTCATAGACAGATCCACAAGCATCCAAATGCAGGACCAAGTCTAAGTTTGTCAACAAGTAAAGGCTGGCTAAGTACTGTATTCCAAGCACTCTTTATCCTTGACCACCTTTGAACTGACTCTTTATGGAGCCAGTTCATTGTGCTTTCCAGTAAGAAATATCTTCATATATGCCAGTAACTCTTATTGAAGTCAGGCTGAGAAAAAAAACAAGCCCTCCACTTAGTGAATGAGGTAGCTCACCCCCGGACTCCCAGTTTCCAATTTTAGGCAGTTTCTGGCTCTCAGACTTCCAGGGAAATGTGAGCTTAGTGTGACCAAAGCAGCTACTTCGATCTGCAGAGCACTTGGGACAATTACCTTATTGCCTTATTCATTTCAGTAAGGTGTTAACCCAGACACCCAGGAATGGTAATTTAGATGTCATGAGGAGTTATTGAACTCCTCATGTAAGAAAGATCTGTACAATTTGTAGTGAGTGACATCTCATCTTGGTGTCACAAGGGGGTGATAGCTGGATGATAATGCCACTTCCTTGTTTCTTTCCCCATCAAAAAGAAGAAAAGCCTAGAAAAACAGGGAAGCCCCTAGCAAAGCATCATAGTCACTATATTGATGATTATTTTTTATCCTTGGACTGTAAGAATATTTTGTGCTTGGTGCTGTACTACTGAGGATCTAAGGATGACCCATTCCTCAAAAAGCTTTCAAGGGAAAATAGGTCCTACTCACAGAAAGATGGACTAACACAGTCCTGGTCAATATAGTAGTCTGTGAATTAAATTTTTCCTCATTTGCATAGTGTAAAATGAGTGTCAGTTCTGATGAGCTGAGCTTGGTTTGAATGCTGGAAGTGTAGCACTGTTAGCATGAGCTGAAGAGCAAGTCAAAGACAGGAAAGAGCTGTGTAATTATCACAAGAGCTGGAAAAAACCAGAAGATTCTCCTATGCAATAAAGTAGTTCCTGCTCTCCCCCCTCCCGATTCCCATTTTTGTTAGAATGAGGGTCTGAGGGACTGGATTTTGGGAAGAAATGAAGAATGTTAGTAGTTTAAATAAAACCACAAACCTCCTCCAAATATGACTGGAAAAGGCTGTAGCCACTGTGTTGATGACATGAAAGGAGTGCTGCTTCTCACAGGTACCAAGTTAAGTGTAAGTAAGATTCAGAGGAGTCCAATTTCAGTTTTAGGACATCATTTGCTCTTATTCCATGAAAATTCCTTCTAGCCACTAATTCAGACCAATGAAGAATCAAAATAAAAAATAATCCATGGACTATTACTCAGGCCATCTCTTCAGTGTTTCAAGGCTATAACTTAGAGATGTGATTTTCCCCACCCCCCATCCCATCCCACAGAAAACTTGTGATTTTATGTGCTTTTTTATGCATGTATTAAACAAATGGCACAGCTGAATAGCTTTTCTTAAAAACTGGACATTCACCAAAAAGAAGTTTGCCAGCACAGACAATTAGGCTTTCTTCTTTTAACAATGGATTGACTGACTGGCACATTTGAAATGCGAGCGTATTTTTTATTCCTCCGTTCACCCTTTGAGCTGATAAACATGAACAATGGGAAACAGCTGGGACAGGAAAACATTTTAGTTTGTATTTTCAAAGCAAGCAAGAAATAAACCCATCAGTGGGAGCCAGATCACATCTTCTGCCTTAGGGGTAGTCAGCAATTGGGGGGAAAAATACGATCCATATTTTTAATCAAACATTACATATTTATTAATGTGCAGCTGGCCTATTGTGTGCATGATTTTTTTTCTTTAACGCTGTGCTGCGTCCGTCAGCCTGACATTGTTCTGTAACTGACATTACTCTATAAGGATCTGGAAATGCACAGATTTAATAGGAATCATTGAGACAATTGCTTTCTGTATTATTAGGTCTGTGTGACGTAGGTACCATCTGAAATTCAATTTTAGAAGAAAAATAAGATATTGTTCTATCAAGGCAATTTTGTGCACCTGTGATACAGTAAGAACTCACGCCCCCACCCTCTGATTTTCCCCCTCACTCATCTAACTTCATGGCCATTTAATGATACGTGCCACTCTTTTGTTAAAAATGTTTGGGCAAATGTATTTTGATGCTTATTGAGATTAAACTTTCAGTACATCTCCCTGGTAGCAAAGGTTGGGCTGTTCATTAGTTGGAGGTTTGGCCTTGTCAGGTTCCATTGACTGTTGGCTAAAAGGATCACTTTATCATCATTTGTCTGCAATGGCGACAGTCTTTATTCAGCCTTGATTCCTCTGGGGTCACAGCTGTCATAACTTCACTTGCTTTATAATGCAAGCCCCAGTTTCACAATCCCCTTAGGTAATTGTCTAACAGATTCAGCTTACCTTAATATAGGTAATATGTTATTTATAAAGAAAGAGAAGGGAAGGGATGATATTGCTCAAAACATCCCCCTCCTAACCTACTGCTTGGGATCAATCATTTGGAAATTATGTTAAACTCAGTTCTCATTTTGAATGCAAAAGGGAGAAATGCTCCCCCCCCCGCCCCGAGCTTTACTCTCATCTTTTAGCTGCAGATATCTAGGCAGAACCCTCAGGCCTGGTTTTCCACTGGTGAAAGTTGAGATAACTCCACAGATTTTGACAAGGCTGTGGTGTTTTGGAGAAAAAGGTCTTCATTTGCTCTTATTTTGAAGATTCTAAAAGAAACCTGGGGGAGTTTGGTCTTGTCTTAATTTAGTTTTGGAGGATTACTCTGGTTTTGAGATTTGTTGCAACACACAAAAAATTTGCAACACAGAATGTACAAAGATGTTTCATCATAAGCAACATCTTTCATATTTTCTTTGTTCTCTTTTCACTAGCTCTGTGAAACTGCTGACACCAGTCTTTTCATTACGTAACAGGGTTTTCCTCAAAAACACCACTTCAGTGGGCAACTCAGTACATTCCCTTGTTAGGTTTCAGCGGGAGTCAACACAAACAACGGAATACTGCAATTCCTTCCTTTTGCTCCACTTTTTCAGCTCCAGGCTTCTGGACCATTTCTGGGGCAAGCCCTAGGTATTGGCCCACTGTTCTGCCTGCAGGAGAAGCAGGACCGACAGCCAGTGACTGTGCAGGACTGACAGGAAGACAATAATCAGGCTCCTTGGATGGAAGTACTGTTCAAGAGGTGGCATCTCCTGCAGCATCCAGGAACATCAGCACTAGAGTGAAGCACACGTTCTGGGACAAGTTTTTTTTTGTTGAAAACTATAGCTTAAATCAATGTGGAACACAAAGTTTGACCTAAGGTCAATGTGACAATGTTGTGAGACAGGAATCAGCAAGGAGAAAGATGTGTTACAGCTGCCCCCAGAGGCTCTGAGGGGGGTCTTCCTTCTACAGAACTCATCTAGTTTTGCATCTCTTGACACAGGAATTGGAAATGATACTATTTCCCTCAAAATGAGGCCAAAGAAACAGTGTGTCTCCATTTAATTTAGTAAAACCTGATTTTTTTTTACAAAAAATAGAACAGTTCCATCAGGACATTGTGAGAAGCCCATTTTTGCATGCCTTGCTAACTGGTATATTCCCCTTGCATGTTAGATGTTTGTTTTCACAGAATCAGAACCAGCTTGACCCCCAAGAGGAGAGGGGATGGCAAGTTTCAACATTTAGTCTTCTTTAAAATTCTCATTAAGGAATTAATTTCACAGACTTAAACCATTAAAAGAAAAACATGATGAAAAATAAGGAAACACCTTGTGGTGGGAGTCTAAACTTAAAGAGGGACTTTGGGCTTTCCTTTGCATTTGTGGAAATTTGTGGAAGCTCAGACCCATATAATGGTCCACATCTTCTTCAGGAGGATCCAAATACCAAATTCTGTCCACAATACCTTGACTAGCTATTGGTGTTTCAGACTGTTTCCTGAATAAGAGGCTGTATTTGTGAAGGAAAACATATACTCTATCAATAGCATATTCTCACAGGAAAGTTTCTGTCAAATTCCACTCAGTAATATCTTGTGTGTGCTTTTGTGCACTAGCATGTGTTGAAACTCCCAACCAATATCTTAACTAGAAGTTGAGTTTCATTTAAGCTTCTAATTCAATGACAAAACTCCCTGCACTGTAATATCTTAATTACAGTTGGAGGTAGATAAGCAAACAAGGAAATGGAACCATAATGCTGTGGAAATTTTCCCTATAAATACTAGCTTTAATTTCTTTTTTATCATTTTATCCCAAATATTTTCCTTATAAGAAATTAATTCAAAACTGTTACAGAGAGAATAAGCATGATACAGGGGGGAAGGAAAATCCAAACAAAAAAAACCCCAAAGTAATCTTTTAAAGAGTTGCATAAAAAATGGATATAAACGTCTGTTTCTATGTGTACTGCTGCACCATCCATGAAAAGAGCCTTTAAGACAACTCATCTTACAAAGGGAAATGTCACCAGATGTAGTGTTGATCATTAGGTGTGCTACAATGCATTTGTCTGTTTGTACCCCACTTTGACTAGTATACAGCAAAGATGGCCACAAGCACTCAGAAAGTTTTATTGAAGTTTAAATCTTCATTCAAATGATGTAAAGGGGCATTGAATGAAGATTTAGAATTCTATAAAGCTGCTTGGCAGTGTCTGTGGCAATCTATGCCACATAAAAAATGAAATGCTTCTGCTTTGTTACTGAAACAGTTCTACTGTAATTCTTTAATATTAGGTAGCAGACACAGTGTTGGGACTTCACCACATCTGGGAGTATTTCTCTTACAGAGAGGCTTGGCTGCTATCAATTGTGCAGGATATTATAGAATGTACACACTGTTGATGTCTAGGAGATAATGGAAGAGGAATTGTTACTGCAATTACATATTATTATGCTTTTCAGAAGATAATGTGGGTTCATTCATGTGAGTATTTTGAACTAGCAAATACCCTAATTGCTTACATGTCCGTTATAATTCTAAATCCAGTTGACATATTTGATGTACTGTTGCATTTTTATCCGGCCATTTGCATGTGTATTCTTTATGATTTTCCTTCGACCTGCATGAACTGTGCAAACAAGGAACACAAGTGTCTTGTGCATTCCCTTTGCAGTTTTGGTCTAAGTAAACACACAGGAAAATAGAGACACAGAGCCCTGTAACCACGTGTGCTTTTTTCACCAGGAACAGAGAATTAGCCTGTGCAAGAGCAGGGTAAGTGCAAATGATCTGATTATGCTGTAATGACAAATTTATGAATCGAAGAGTGTGTGTATTGTTTCAACTGTCCTTTCACAAGATGTTGGATTGATGGAGAATGTGTGGCAAATTATTCACCCATTCACTTAATGAGAAAACAAAGGCAGATGATTAAGAAACATCAGTATTCTAAAGTAGCAATCAAACTGACCCAGCCAAGGAGTGAAGAAGAACAGCAAGCCCTGCCGGAAAAGGCTGCAGTCGGCTTGCTTTAGAAGTGTAGGTTTATGGACAGAATTGTTTTGCAGACTTTCCTGAGGCAGCAAGCAGGAGATAACAACAGATTGATACACGGGAACAACATGCTGCCTATAGTAGTCTCATGTTCACACTGAGTGACAGAAAATGTTTGGAGAAAAGATGTGTGCTTTTATAAACTCTTGCTTCAAAGTCCACTAGAGGGAGCTTATGTATAACCTCTGCTAGGCCAATTAAGCCAATGAGCTTGGTTTTACATAATTAACAAAGATGAGGTAGTTATGAGGGGGATACCTGCATTGCTATTCTTTCCTCCACCTGTTGTCTTGGAGTTCTGAAATGGCATTCCTGGAGTCTCCAGTTTTAACCAGAGTAGCCGTTGGCTCTCCTCAAGTGGAAGCAGCATCCTCATCTGTGTTAGTAGATTTGCCTTCATCTTTGACAGACTTGAATCTGGAAAAGAGCAGCCACTACTGAGTGAGAATATACACTTAAAATGGAAAAGCATTACCAAAGTTAAGCTTATCCTATCTTCTGTCTTTGTCTTTATCAATTCTGACTGTAAAACAATAATTTAGTATCTTTGATTCCTTCAGAAGAAATAGGCAAACAACCTGGACTAGAGAGGCTGCTTCTTTTCTTTATTTCAGTAGGAAAAGGCTTTCAGCACAGCTTTTGTCTGGGGCTGCTTGCTTTCCAAGTGGAAACTCTGCCTCCTTTCTTCGGGAGACAGTCGATATAAAATTTGGTGTCCTTCACAGTATTTAACGTGCAACCACCTTCAAGTCTTTCCTGTAATGTTAGCTAATAAAATACAGGTTTAGCTGTGTCATATCACAAATATGAACTTAAGTTTAGTACCAAGGATACACTTGCAATTACAATTCTGGCTAAATCTAGAGATAACACACTTTGAAGCTACATATCCACACAGCACAGTCTAGCTAAATAGTCAGATACACTATCAAAAAGCTTATCATAAAACTTGAAATTGCTGTATCCTTTACACTCATTTCATTGCCTTTTTTCTTTCTATTTTTCTGTTGGAAAACTTATGACTACACTTCAGCTGTCACCAGCTTTCAAGGTTATACTGATAGGAATGAGAAACATATTCCTAATCTGCATACCAATGCATTGAGAATGCAAAGGCAGGCTTTTTGCCATTGAATAGATGATGATAAGGTCTTAAGTCTTCTGAATTTTTTGTGTTGTACTTGTATTATCATATGATTTCTTAAGCCAGGAATGAATATGTAAATTTCTTGCCACTGACTTGCTCCAAAATAATGGACATTACACTTGCACAGTGGCAATTCAGAGTGTAAAATTGATTAATATTTGTTTTCAAAATGACATGCAATGATGTATGGATCCTTTTACAACTTAAATTAATACTTTAAAGAGATGAATGGTCTCTACAGAGGATGTTAAAGTTCAAGCTGAAAAATTTGCATATTTATATTACAACCAACTGATAATAATTGTCGAAACAGAATGTAATGTGGTTCGTTTTTCATTTTAATCTGGTTGTACTCAAACACAGGACCTCATTAACTTCCAGCAACTAATACAGCATTATCAGTCCCCATAAAACAGGCTTGCTTTGAATTTATGAATTCCAAATACTATTTCCACTGGTGGATCACTGTTAAACACTGGGTCAGCCACTAGCATGTGCACTCCATGTCACATGCCATAGAAGCATGAAAGTTACCTGGGCTAAAGTGCTTGAGAATCCCATGGCCGGTTACCTACTTGCTAGCTGATGTTTGGAGTCAAGATTAAAGTACAATATAGTCGTCTTGCCTTTGATGGCAAGGATGGACTTTTTTTTTTTTGCTCTGAATGACCAAAGTCAGGAAATGCAACTTCATTCACTTCCTAGGTTATGTAATATTCTATAACAGTCAAGAAAGAGCAGATCATCACAGACTCACACAGAATCACAGAATGAATGGTAGCGGTTGGAAGGGACCTCTGGGTATCATCTCGTTCAACCCCCCTTCTAAAGGAGGTTCACCCAGAGAAGGTTACCAAGGATCACGTCCATGTGAGTTTGGAGTATCTCCAGAGAAGGAGATTCCACAACCTCTCTGTGCACCCTGTTCCAGTGCTCTGTCACCCTCATAGGAAAGAATTTTTCAGAAACAACAGATCTTTCCTTAAGATATAAGTTTTGTATAAGGAAAATGCAGAACTTTTGATAGAGAATCACAGAATGTTAGGGATTGGAAGGGACCTCGAAAGATCATCTAGTCCAACCCCCTGCTAGAGCAGGTCACATAGGAATGTGTCCCTGTGGGTTTTGAATGCCTTCAGAGAAGGAAACCCCACAACCTCTCTGGGCAGCCTGTTCCTATGCTCTGTTACCCTAACCGTGAAGTTTTTTCTCATGTTTCTGTGGAACCTCCTGTGTTCCAGCTTGCACATGTTGTCCCTTGTCCTATCATTGGATGTCACTGAGAAAAGCCTGGCTCCATCCTTCTGACACTCACCCTTTACAAATTTATAAACATTAATGAGGTCACCCCTTAGTCTCCTTTTCTCCAAGCTAAAGAGACCCAGTTCCTTCTGCCTTTCCTCATAAGAGAGGTGTTCCACTCCCTTAATCGTCTTTGTGGCTCTGCAGTGGACTCTCTCAAGCAGTTCCCTGTCCTTCTTGAACTGAGGGGCCCAGAACTGGACACAATCTTCCAGATGTGGCCTCACCAGGGCAGAGCAGAGGGGGAGGAGAATCTCTCTTGACCTACTAACCATACATCTTCTAATACACCCCAGGATGCCATTGGCCTTCTTGGCCACGAGGGCACATTGCTGGCTCATGGTCATCCTGCTCTCCCCCAGGACCCCCAGGTCCCTTTCCCCTATGCTGCTTTCCAGCACGTGAGTCCCCAACCTGTACTGGTGCATTGGGTTGTTCTTGCCCAGATGCAAGACTCTACACTTTCCCTTGATGTATTTCATGAAATTTCTTCCTGCCCAACTCTCCAGCCTGTCCAGGTCTTGCTGAATGGCAGCACAGCCTTCTGGTGTGTCAGCCACTCCTCCCAGTTTCGTGTCATCAGCAAACTTGCTGACAGTGCACTCTATTCCCTCATCCAAGTCACTGATGAATATACTGAATAGCACTGGTCCAAGTACCAACCTTTGAGGGACTACGCTAGATACAGGCCTCCAACTAGACTCTATCCCACTGACCACAACTCTCTGGCTTCTTTCCTTCAGCCAGTTCACAATCCACCTCACTACCCGATCATCCAGACCACACTTCCTCAGCTTAGCCAGAAAGATGCTGTGGGAGACCGTGTCAAATGCTTTACTGAAATCAAGATAGACCACATCCACAGCTTTACCATTGTCTATCCACCTGGTTATGTCCTCATAAAAGGCTACCAGGTTGGTCAAGCATGACTTCCCTTGGTGAAGCCATGTTGACTACTCCTAATGACCCTCCTATCCTTGATATGCCTAGAGACAACGCCAAGGACAAGTTGTTCTATCACCTTTCCAGGGATGGAGGTGAGGCTGATGGGTCTATAGTTACCTGGGTCCTCTTTCTTGACTTTTTCGAAGACTGGAGTGACATTTGCTTTCCTCCAGTCCTCAGGCACTTCTCCTGTTCCCCACAACTTACCAAAGAGGATAACTTTGAAGGTATTGAGGATTCAGCCTATATAAATACTATGCCATTTGGATTTAAATAGCAACAGGAATAGGATTGGTAGTATATCACTTCTCTGAGGAGAAGAACATAAAATAAGCATGCTATCAACATGTCTTAGGTAGTACATTATAGGTATTCTTGTACCAGACGTATTGGGAAAATGTACACCTCCAGAAGAATGAAGAATAAGCAAGTAACTTCAGAGATTTGTAAATTTCTTCTTGTGAAATGGATATTGAATCTTCAAACAATGGTGCCTATTTCTTTAGTTCACTAAAGGTTGATGTCTATAAAAAGAAGAGGCATTGCTTACAGTGCACCCTCTTCAACTTCCTTCATTTTTATTTTTAGTACTAACTGAAAGGTAGTGTAATTAGCTTATTTCAGTGAACAAAATTACTTCAGAGAAAATAAACTATTTTTTTCTATGTTATCTCATATTTTGACAGCTAATCTGAACTGATCTGTGATTTTGAACTACCATGGACCTAAAAACTCACATTGACTCATCTTCTCAAGAGGTATGGTATACAGCTGGTCTGGTAGGATGGGAGAGCAAATATAACTTTCCTTTACTCAAATACTGTAACACCTACAAATAACTGAGGACTGCTTTTGACTCAAAAGGCGTGTCTGACAGTTGGCAATATCTAGAGTATAGACACATTTGCAATCTCCTAAGTATACTCCTACAGGAAGCGGGTAACATTACTAAACGAACTTCCTTTAGCCCAGATGTTGCTTTTAAGGAAAGAACATGTCAGTTAGGCCAGCCCCATGGCTGCTTTGCACAATCCTGGGAAAGTCCTGAGAGGATGAGAAAAAGAGGAGGAACATTACAGAAAATTTGTAAAGAAAATAAATGTACATGTTGCTAATAACAACTTTTAAGTGAATGTAAATCTCTAAAATGTCAATATCTGGAATTATAACTATTAATTCCTATGAAGCCATCCAGACTTCCCATTATAACCTCATAAAGAACTTCTCTGTAGATCTTTCTATCAACTGTCAAGTACCTGCAGAACACCCTGTTCTAACTGCACAGTGATTGGATCTTCAGTTGTTGTGACTTTATAATGTTGCAAGACTTGACTCTTTGTATGCTCCTTGCAAAATCAGTCCACGTAATAGGCCAGTGAGATGCCTTGTTGAATTCTCAAGCTTTACTGAATGAGCTATGTTGCATCCAGGCCACCACAAAACTTAAAAACAAAACCAGAAAAAGAGCAGGCAAAGTGGTAAAACTTCTGCTCCAGGACATGAATTCATCTGTCCTACATCTTAGTCTCTAAAGTCTGACTAAATAATTGATTTTTCATGATGAAGAGAATGTACCTTCCTGTAGAGCTCTGTACTGGAACCTGTGCTATAACATATCCATAATTGACTTGGAAAAATGGAGGGGTGCATATTCTGGTGACATTTTAATTGCTAGTAGAACATTACCAAGGAAAGTCAAAACTTAGATTGATCAAGACTTGTAAAAGTATCTCTGAGCAACTTGGTAGTAAAATGGCTGAAGGGACAAGGTGCTGACAAAAGAAACATTGCATAAGTGGAAGGAAGGGAGGAGAAAACAGTGCCCCAAACCAGAAACACAGCATGTGACTCTAAATAATGTGTTATCACTTAGGAAAGCAAGAAAGTCAGAATGAACAGTAAACAACTCAATGTTTAGGTGAGGAATGGAAAACATTATATATACACAGCATCCCTGAGTTGTGAATACTTCCCAATGTTTGATCTAAAACATGGTATTACAAAATACATAGAGAAAAATAATGACAAGTAGCATTTTGGAATGGTTTCTGAGAAATTAAGTAGAAAGGATTCCTTTGATTAGGAAAAGAAAGCTTGAGGGAGGAATTGTGGGGAGTCTACAAAACCAGGCTATTTAGCCTATTATTTGGGAATAAATAGCCACCATTTCTCATACTACATCAATTAGGGAGCAAGTTGTGAAATTAGAAAACAGCAGGTATATAGAAATACATACTTCCTTACATGGTTCCTGTTTAATCAAAACAGGCTTCCAAACTATATTTGGATGATAAAATTGGGTGTGGGTGACTGGAAAAAATTCAGGCAAGAAATGTCTTATTGCTAGAAATAGTAAGAATTCAATAAGGAAAGCTTCATTTGGTTGCTCCAGCCTTATGCTTTGGTTTTTTTTTTTAGAAACATCTGCAGGAGACAGAATGTAGGGCTAGATACTTGCACTGAGCATAGCCACGGCTGTGCTCTGACGGACTGATGGAATGGCCCAGCAGAGAGCAAAATCAAGACCTGGAACACAGGAATTCTTGTTCTACTCTAATCACAGCTAAGCAGATGACAGAATATTTTGATTTTCAAACCTGCCAAACATACTGGCAAATTTCATTATTGTAGCAAAATTCTTAGCCAGTGCAACTGGGCTTTTTTAGTACAAGTTCTGTCAATCCCTGTGAGACAATGAGGGTGCATTAATCCATCAGAAATACATATTTACACATAGAAATTGTTAGCAACACTGCTCTTCTTTTCCCTAGAGACAGCTCCATTGCAACAGTCTTGGAAAGCACACACGCACACACAGAGAAACAATCAATAGATGCACTTAGAAAGCCTGTTACACCAGGTTGTGCTTTACAGATTTTGATAATATCAATCATAATTGAGTTAGATATAATCCATCTGACTTTCAGTATGCTGGGGTCAGCCGGGGACGCAATGCCTCACTTCACATCAATTACCACATATAGTAAGGTGGTGGTAAGCAATTCCATTTGATAGTTTGCAGCTATAAATAATTATATGGCAAGAGCAGTAAAGTTGGCTCTTGGGCACAATACAGAATAATGAATTTCCATCTACTTATATCTCAGAAGCTGTTAGGCCTACTGGTTTGAAATGAGAACCCTGATTAGGTGTATCAGTCTTTACATTAATACAGTATATGCAGCTGGTAGATGGTTTTGAATGAACATTTTACGCCCTTATTTCATGAGAATATCTTCATTACAGATATAAACACATGATAGGTAAAGAATAAAGCAAAGCAAACTTGGTCTCACGCTCCTTTAATATCATGTCCCGTCCTTTATTTAGTTCAGGGTCTGTCCCATCCAAGCCTCTGCAGGGTTTCAGTAAGAAGTTTTTTACATGCTGTATAATAAATTCTTAGCAATTTGAAAACATACAGAGTAAAGTACATTTATTAATCAGAAGACTAGCGCAGAAAGGTTGTAAAAAAATCCAGAGATGTTTTTACTTCCTTGCTTTGGCTGGATACCTGTTCTTTTTCAAACGCTGTTATTTGTGTCATTCTGTGTTTTAAGAGCATCAGTCAACAGAGACAGAGTGGACATAAATATGAAGACAGATTAGGAATAAGGTAGGAGCATGGGAAAGAGTTTAGCTGATATAAATTTGAAAATCAGAAAAGAACCAGGCTGAAGGACACTAAAGGAAGTACAAGAAGAACTGGATGATTATGAAGAGAATCAGAAGTACAAATGCCCGATTTTCCTAAAACATATAGAGGCATCTCTATGGCTCATAAAAATACAATACAATTCACTTGAATTTTTAAAAGCAATGTAAGTGGGGGTTGGGAAGAGTGATGATTCAAGAGAGTCTGAGAATTTAGATAATTCTTTTGCCTTTAAAAACCACCCACTTATAGAAATTTTATAATCAAACCTTTTCCTAAAGGTGATGTCTTTGGGGAAGTCTGCATGTCCACTCCTACACACACGACATGGATAAGAAATTAAATAACCTAATAAAGTCACGGTTTTGGATGCTTTTCTAGATTTGAACTGTACAGAAATCTTGATGAACATCTACTATGTATAACAAACTTTTTATAGACTAAGAATTTGATTCAAATGGAGCAAAGAATCACAGCTTCCCAGTACTTGTCCACCGGGAGCAGATACTCTTGACGCTTTCAAAAATTAAGCTTTATACTACCTTAAGGATTGTATCTTACTAAAATAACATTGAGACTCTCTGTAGAACTGTGATTCAATGATTCTTGTCTTACCAATAGGTAGGAGATGGTGTGAAAGCAAAACATATCTGGTCTATGGTCATTTGATCATGTACAACATATTTCCAGCAAGAAGAAACCAATCACAACTTCTGTCATATACTCTATTCCATCACTAGTCACAGAATGAATATAGGAACATACCACATTCTCTTCTAGAGAATTCCGTGGTGGAGAAGAGGCAAACTTCACTGGTAAGCTTCCTTTCAGAAGTGAGAGTGCAATGAGCAGGTGTTGCAGAGCACTCACACGGGATGCTACTAGCAGTTCATATAAAGATGCTGGGGCTGGAAATGCTGCTCAGGAAACAAGGCAGGGAAAAACAGTGCTGAGGCAATGACAGAAATCAAATCCAAGAGTGCTGATGTGAAATGGGGTAAACATGGCTATGCAACACCAGGAGGGATTTAACAATCAAGAAGAGAGAGAAGATGGCTCATCAGTAAGATGTTGCCATGGGATCTAGATTTTAGGAAAGAATCCTTCTTTTTCACCCTGACATGAAAACCAATTGTGAAAACTATTAATATTTTGAAAATGAAATAAAAAAAAAAATGTTCAGTAACCTGAGAAAGAATTAATCCAGGAAAAAGTCTTCTAACCAGGAGGAAGATTAAATGCATTGATGATGTCATAGATATTTAAACAACAGGTAATGATTTAAAGGAAAGGCAGATTACATGTGTCAAAGGAATGCATAGATGTCACTAATCACAGAATCACAGAGTGCTAGGGGTTGAAAGGGACCTTGGAGATCTTCGAGTTCAACCCCCCTGCCAGGGCAGGATCATATAATCTACCCTACAACCTAATCTAACCTACAACGTAATCTAACCTAACACAGGTCACTCAGGATACTAATACTTAGATGAATTACTAAAACCCACTCAAATAAAAAGACAAGATTTGTTCTACGATGAAGTAAGAACTGTATCCTTAATTATGATTTGATAGGATGGATCTAATTTTAGTAATGCAACCTATGTAAAAATTATGCATCCATGGCTTTGGGAGGCCCAGGTCACAGCCCATAGAACAGCATCTTGCTGATCAGAGAACTGGTATTTAGCAGCATGAATTGAAGTGCAATCAACAAGGAGCCTGATTTGTGTTCTAAATTGGTGTTTAGCAGCATGATCTGAACTGCAATCAAGGGAGAACTCGTAGCATTTTCTAGGGGGAGCAAATGGATAGTTTCCAATCTCATTACACAAAATATTTGTAGCAGTTTAAATTAGATTGGAAAAGATCCCAACTTATTTTAGCATGAGATCTGTAGAAAGAGAACTTTTTGAATATTTTTCAGAGTAGAAACCTGCAAAAATGTAAAGGTTCTAGTAAAAGATTTACTCGGAGTGTGCTTTTTATATTTTTTTACCTTGTAAAAGGAAGAATACTCAAAAAGCCATTGTAATATAACAACCAAGTTATATGGGTTGTTGGTCTTTTTTTAGCAAACTATAATGCTTCCCCAAAAAAACTGCAACACATCTTGCTAAGAAAGGTATATTGCCTTGTGTCATAGGTCAGTTTCCTGATGTCGCTGCTCAGAGGACTAAAGAGCATAATATAAAGTAAGACTCCCTAGGCATAAGATTAAAAAATGTGGTGGTCTTGCCATGAATTGGATGCACTGTGTGTCACCCCAGTTGGCAGTGTTTTCCCTGTACTTATGTTATCAATCTGATATTATACCATAAAGCTAGTATTTCACAATATCCTCACATCCGAATATTTTAACAACCACCTCCCATGCTGGTTTTGTACATTTTGAGTTTGCCTCACGTGTTTTTTCTTCTAACTCAATCACTGCCAATGGTCAATTTGAAGATCTGGCTACCCGTCCTGTTGCCATACCTCTGCATATTCATGAGTAAAATCTTTCCATATCCACATGGCAAACCTTTCAAACTGTCATAAGGAAGACATAATCACCTTTTCTTTAAAATCTAACAAAGCCCACCATAGCTGTATTCTTTGTATAATAGTTAACATTGTCACTAGTAATCAATTTATTTTACTGGTAAAGACAGTATTCTCATGACAAGTCAAAGACCTTTGGAAACAGTACATCTGTGCCTGCTATTTAAGCACACACAGACACAAAGAAGCAGAATATATTAGAAACAAAAAATATGTCAGCTTGTATAATGGTCCCATTGTTTGCTCCACCAGAGAGGGATTGTGCCATAACATATGACGCTGAATGTGCTTTTCTTGTTCTCCAGCCTTCATAATAAAGTATTTGATGCAAATACTCTAATCACATGGAGAAGATGCGGATGTTAGTTGTCTTCCTTTCACTGCTATTCCTGCTGCCTCAAGAAATGTATTTTTATGAATATTAAAACCCCCAAACAGCAAATTGATAGAATCCTGCTTTTATGTGCTACTTTTAATAGCAGGTGTTTGATTCACACTTGCCTCAGGATGAGCCCCCTCTGCCAGACACGGAAGCTACATTACCGTAATGCTCAGTAAATGACACCTGTCTTCCATCTTCTCCATTAGGCTGCTTAGTTATTTTGTACAGGATAAAACAGAAGAGGCAGGAAAAGGCACAGAGACTAGCATCTACCCTAGGCAAATACATTAAATTGCTCTGTATAGCACTGTAACTGTATGCAGCCCTGTGCAGCATTTCCTAATGGTAGTGCCCATGATTTGCAAAAAGGGGGTTTCCAGAGGTGTAGGAAGAGATAGAACAGGTCAGTTCACTCATTTATAACGCTTCCTCCTAAGTAGAGAAAGTCTAAGGTGCAACTTCAAATACACAAACTGACCTTAAATAACAAGGAGCACATTGACCTTTAATTATGCTGCATGGACCCTAGAATTATCCAGTGCTAAGAAAGCTTATCCAGTTCAATATTTCTGTCCCTACTCACTCATTTATCAATGCATGATAAAGAATGGGAAACAACTGCCCACAAGAGAATAAAAAGGGCAGGTACAACTGTGGAAAGGACTATGGCTTGCAATATAGGTGCCAGAGGCAGAAGGGAGTTGCATGTTCACCCCAGCTACACTCTAAAAGTGCCATTCTGTGTTGACAGGCAACAAACCACTTAGGAAGCCTGCTTCTTCCCTGGCTGTGCACATGACTCTGCACTAACTGTCACATACTGCTTGAAAGCTGTTAATTTTTCTGTAATTGGAAAAAGGGGCCCTCCATGGAACAAACAGGACAGGGTTGCATTCCTTTATCCTAGCACACTTTGTAGTAATACAGCTACACAACATTTCTGTCAGAAGCAGCAGCCTCAATCCTAGTCCTACCTGCTGTTGCAGGTGTTGTGGAACTTTGCAGCAGCCTGCTGGATTATAGGACAGTTTCCAGACTTCTGGTGCTTTGTGGGACCTAACTGTGTTCTCCCCATGACAATTGGTAGAAATACAATAGTTCTCTGCCTGTCTGGAGCTGGAATGAAAGGACAGGGCAGGCAGATACCACTCTTGCTTTCCATTCCTGGGCACTTATTAATTGGGCTATTACATGCATGTCTACGTAAGAGTATTGTATGTGGTTAAGAAGCACAGGGAGCTTAGAAAATACATGGCTTCCATGTTGCACTATCAAATTCCATACTTTTTTTTCCTTATGGAAACCAAGGAGATTTTGTGTGTCAGCTACTGCAGAAAGCCATAGTGCACCAAAATCAACTTTACATGAACACTAATTAAATTGACTAAACTAAATATTGCCTGCTGCAGCATACAGCCACTATGAAACAATCAGAAGTAAAACCAGAGATGCAATTAAAAAGGTCTGTTAAAAGTACCTGACATTATTCATCTAGGTCCATGTGACCATTAATGTCTGGCCTTAGCAGAAGGGGCCTACAGCGGTTAGTGCAACGGCTGAAGTTCCTGTGGACCCATAAACAACCTCAGCAACCCTTCCCCCAGACACCGGACAATGTAACAGAATTCCTACATCTCAAAAGCCCACTCTATAAACAGAGATGAAATCTGAATATTCAAACCTTTGGCCCTCCTGCTGAGCACAGCTGAGGCTGCTGCAGCTCAACTTCAAAGGCAAGAGAGCCATGAGAAAGGAAGCGAAGCCTTCCAGCACACACTTGACTCAGCACTGTGCCTGGCAAAGCTATATGACTATTGTGTGTGCACTATTAAACAGCCCTGTAATGTACACAGCAGATCCTCAGCTTTGGAAAAACAGGCTCAACATTTGGCTATTCTCACGCAGGGTCAAATGCACCTAATTATTACTTGACCGTTAATTTGAATTTCAAAAGACCACACCAGCTCTGAATACCTCACTGCTATATTATAACTTACTTATGCGTTAGACAATAACTTAGGCTATGCAGGGAGAGTAGGACACAAACCTTCCCTCTACAATTACAGAGATTACTTTGTGTTGGGATGAGGTACTCCAGGCCATGGAGCTTTTGAATCCTGGAGCATGTGAATGAGACTGTGCAGAGGCCAGTACCAACCCCCATGCACCTGGTCTGTGCAGTGAAGCCAGAGCTGTAAGCTGCTGCAGACCAGGGATGGAAATTCTGAGTCCTGGGGCACAACAGGAGTCAGGCTCACACTGCAACAGCTAAGACTGATTTAAAAGACCATTCAGGGATTTGGGGATACAACTGTGGTTCCCCATATTGCTCAATTCTGAATTTGCATTCTGTGTGCGAAGCATGTATTCAAACAAGTGGCAGTTTAGAAGATGACTATCAGTGGTAGGTCCTTGCAACTTAACAGATTTCCCTGCTCCCTATCCCATTCTGTACTGAAACTAAAAAAATCATTCCTTCAAAATATTTTGCAAAAATGAATGTTTGAGGTTTAGACTGCAATATGGTAATACCCTCTTTGAGATAGTAGGACAAGAAGATACCTTTGTCTTACTGTGGCTTGTGTGATGCCTAGAGACTATACCCAGTGTTTCGATCTAGCAGTCCATGCAAATATTTTTACTGAGACCTTAACACGCTCAAGCTTATCTCTGATGAACAAGCCTGGGGCACCATGCTTGTAAGAGCACTATTTCTTTTTGCAGGAGGGACCAAACAGCTCCCACTTAAGCAGGATACTGTAAAGAAAATTATTTGTCCATGCTTTAGGACTTAGAACTTTAATCACTATGATTCTTTTTTTATTTTTTATTTTTTGTATTTTCAAAATGAACCATTTAACTATTAATGCAGCCAGATGGTAGCACTGCTGACATCCCTGCACAGATATTAAAAGTTACCATATCTGAAGGTAAGGTTGATTTTCCTTTCTACATCTTTTAGAAACACCACCTGAACTGTAATCCGTTTCATTTTAGTGGTGGATTTGTTATTTTTTTTATTTTTTACGCACATTTATCTGTGGGTCACTCATCATTTCTGCTCTCTTTCTGAGCTCTCAGACTGATCCCTGTTATGCCCCGTTAGCCAGCATTTTTTAATTATCTCTGCTGCAAGGCCCATTCTAAAAGATAAAAGTATAAGGGAATTTATGCAACCTATGCCCAAGTATCTCAATATGCCCTTGTCAAGCTGTAATAGCATCACTGCCTCTCATTGAGTGTAGTAGCTCTCTGAAGTCTAGATGGTAGCAATGGAAATGCAGGCTGGTAACACATTGATAGCTTCAATTTTTCACTGTCAGTGAGTGCATTTTTATTAAGCAGATACATTAAAAGTGAAAGGTTTGCAAGAACATGCAGTGAGGTGAGTTGCAGTTGGGAAAGCCATCTTTAAGTTGAAAGCAGGTGCAGAAGTCTATCCTCATGGATATCTTTAAAGAATACAGATCTGTGATTAATCTTACTGGCCATTGTATGTCACACAAATGTCATCAAAATCTCAGCATGCATCTGGCAGTAAAAATACCTGGTTGTTATTAAATATAAAGTGAGGTGATGATGATAGTTTTTCATAGTTCAGCACATTGCTTCTTTCATGGTTCACTGGTCTTGGGTTGGGAAGAGTAGGAGCAGGGCAGAATTGTTCATTTCAGGCCCCAATTCTGAAAACTTCTAAACTTCAGTCTTATTTAACAGAAGGACTTCTATGGATGAATTACACATGTGCACAGTTATGTGTGAACTTGGGCACTCAGCAAACTGTCTAGCTGGTACACAGCTTTCACACAGTATAGCATATTTAAAACTGTAAACTGAATTGAAAATTCATATAACCAAGCAGAGATTCCTTATTTTATATATATTCCTTAGCAGAGATTATTTTAATGAAGCAACAGGCCAAAACTTCAAGATGGGACAAACAAACACTATAAGAAACCTTTGCCTTAGTACAAGAGAATGCATACTTCCAATTAAAGATCCTGGGTTGTTGCAAGGAAAACATACAGATGGGTTTTTTTTTTTCTTTTTTTCACATGTTGCCCACTCTGTTTGTTTATCCAACCAAGACTGAATACAATAAACTGTGTGAACATCAAGAAGCTGTGCTCCTTTAACTGGTCCAACAATTGTTATCTCTAATAGAACTTTGAAAGCAGTAAATCAAAGAGAAGCTTCACCTGTATCTGCTCTCAGTATTCTGAAAAGACACTTTCTCATCGTGTCCACAACACTTAGTAAGATAGTAAGGAGTGAAGAGTGTCTGCAAAGATGATAGTGAGATTTCTACTACATAATTTACTGAGAAGCCAATGCAGCTTTAGTTTTTGAGCTGACTAGTTACTTACATCATGGTTTTGAGATGATTTGGTACAGTTATATCATGCTCAGCCACCTATTTGTGCAATGACAGAATAAATATTTATTTTAATTACTAACCATAACCCAAATTTGTCCTGAAGGTGCTGTAAGTAAATTTATAAAACATGCTCGATGTTAGCACAGATGATTAAAAATTGTAGTTAATTGGATGAACAATTTATCATAGTTTTTACTAATGCAAGATATTCTTGGTAATCCTAGCAGACAAGGCAAAGATTGAACTAGCAAGGAGAAAAGACACTGTGATCAAGCTCCTTGAAGGACTCCTATCACATCAGAGATGGGACCTCTGCTGATGAGAAAACTGTCCTGTTAATGACCAGGCTGGTGTGTGCAGAGGCTGTCCGTGCAACATTCACTACCCAAATTCTCTAATCTATCATGACATAAAGAAACTGATGACTGAAGGTTTGAAGTTCAACTCTGTTCACTTATTCCTCACAACAATGTGAGGTTATAATGATTTTATTTTTCCCATCCTGTTTGACATGAAGCAGAGTTCATTTTTTAATAAAATACCTCAAAAGGTAGGTGTTCCATGAGGGGACAGAGACAGGGAAAAATAACTTTTTCAATCTGCACAAATTACTTTTTTCAAAGCTTTCATAAGATGAAGACACGGGAAAAGCTACTGATTTCAGATGATCAGTATCTAGACACCTCAAGTGATATTATTTCAGAGTATTTCAAATACCTATTTTAAAAGCCTATTTTATTAGAATTACAATGATAGATATTTCCTTATAAAAAGATACAGAAAAATTGGATTATATATAAATTTAGTTCTGTTTTCCTTTTGTTCTCTTCTGCCTCTAAAGATGGAAAAAAATGGAAATCAAAATTCCTCAAAACCTCTAAGAGCTCTAAAAGTTACTTTCACATTTCATGAGAAAACAATCAAAGATGCTATCTTCTATAGATTTATTCAAAAACTTTCTCTTAGTCATGGCAGATTACAGGATAATTCCAGGCTCACGTACACCCTGAAGGAGAACTCATGAGCACTAATGCCAATGAAGAACACGTCTGATTTCTACAGAAAGTTCTATTTTTTAAGCACACAAAAACATGAGAAACAGTTAAAAATACTATGGGAAATGTCCTTTTGTATGTTATTACAAGGTGCCTCTATATCCTCATACAGGTGTTTTTAGAGAGAAAACATTGCTCGTTATTACTTGACTTGTGACTTGGAGTCACTTCTAAATACAAGTGTCATTTTAGCTTAGCTGAAACTAATAGTCACTATTAGGCACGGGTTTGTTATAGATTTAATGACCAATTCTTTTCATATCATAGATAGCAAGATTTAATGATGAGTACCAGTTGCATTAAAAATAAAAGATAATTCCTTTTAGCATTATTTCCCATTTAAAAAGGAATAAAAGAATCCTATTCTATAAGCCTGATATATTCCCCTTGCTCTAATAAATGAAACCGTTCTGATACAAAAAGATGAATTAGTAACTCCTGTGTAACAGCATCAGAGACTGTCTATGTTAAAAAATAACCCTTTTCCATTTGGATTGTGCTGATAACATTTATTTTTCTCTTTCCATCTGGAAACCCTGTGGGTATCATGAGAATTGTAGCGAAGCTGATTGGGGTCATGTGTGAGGGCACTGGGATCAGAGCCAATGTCACGTCCAGCCTCCTGCAGCTTCAACAGCTCCCAGAGAGAGTGTAAGTACAAATCTGTGGCATATTGGGAAATGAGGGCGGTAACAACTGAGGTCAGTGGCCAGAGTGTTTCAAATAGTCTTGGGAACAAGGATCAGTTCTTAACCTGCAGCAGATATATTGAATGGAGTTTCAATAAGGAATGGTCTTGTATCCTGTAGGAATGATGCCCTAAACCTGTGCTTTATGAAATTTGTGTACAATTATAGAAATAAATGAAGCTTACAAATTGCATGTAGAGAGCATTCTATCCTCATCTGCCATAGAATTTAGAACAGCAGATCGAATGCTTCTGCTTTATTTACTTGTTTAATAGCATTGCTGAGAAGAAAATTAGATGACTATGAAAATCAGTACATAAATTATAGCAAGACTGCCTTTTCCAGTCCCTCAAAGAATGACAAAAGAGATAAAAACCTATCGCAGTAGGAGTAACTGTGGGTTTCCACACGCTGCTCTTGCAATGTCTTCCTGAGACACTGATGTGCTCCTCAAGGAATCTGAGCCTATGGATGCTAAGTCCATGAATCCTACATAGCAAGCCTAGGTATCAGACACTTTAAAGAAAACAGATCAGCCAAGATGGCAGCTGTTGCAGGCATGTGAAACTGTCCTGTGTTCCATTAGCAGCAATTAATTATACCATTAAATACACCCAGATTCTCAATAGTATTGGCTACAGAATACCACAGATTCTTTAATTGAGGTAGAAATGAATGGGTGTATTGTCCTGCAGAAGGAGGCATTTTTATAATGAAAATATTTTCATAACTTCAACTGACTTCATGACTTTTTGTGCAGACCAAAGTGAATTCTCTCGGCCAAGGAGTTTGACTAACTGGTATCATCTCCAAAGAGGGTGTATTCCAATTTCATCTTGTCACTATGAAAAGAACAACCAAAGATTCAACCATTCATCTTTATAAAGAGATGAATGTGTTCATTGGATACCTGTGGGGATGGGATGCATTTAGGTCATCTGCTCTGTCTCAGACCCAACCCTGAAATTAGTCAGTGCTCTTAATGTGCTCTTTCAAAAACACCTGTTATATGATTATTTGGCACTTGACAGTTTCATAACGTCCTGGTTTGAGTGCGAACAGAATCAATTCTATTCTGTGGTTTTACTTTTCAGCTCAGTTCTTCTAACTAACTTCACTTCCTGAAGTTAGCAGCATGTTTTCTCAAAGAGCATCCACTTCTAGCAGTGATAACACCCCATGGTTAGAGTTACTAACAATGATTGGTGTGCAGACAAAGGCCACTGTTAGATCTTGGGTACCACACTGGGGTTGCAGAAAGTAAAAGGTTGCACCTGCCAGAGGAGTGGACAGGACAGGTGACCCTAAACTGACCAAGGAGGGATTCCATCACATATACAACATATTCAGTCTAAAGCTGAGAGATCACAAGGGTCAAGCACTTCTTTTCTTCAATGGCCAGCATTCAAAGAGGACTCTGTCCATTCTACCTTCGATCCTCATCTGTGTTTTCCTGAATCCAGTACCAGGATCCATCTCCTGAACCCACTTCCTGCCCAGTCTGCTACTGGGCCCAGTCTGGGACTTCCCTGGTGTCTGCTCCACAGCATCAGTGGTGATGGTGACATAATTGCCATTAGGGAGATTGGGTTCAATACTGGTTTTATATATTTTTGTACATACTCCATTTTATTGCCATTATTTTCATTAAAGCTGTTCTAGGTTCTCTCCCTTATTCCCTTTCTCTTTCTGTTTAGGGAGGGAGAGAGGCTAACAGAGCATCTGTTATAGTTCTAGCAGGCTGCCCTGACGCTAAACCTTGACACATACATATCTATAAATGGGTATAAACATGTATCTCTATATATATGTGGGAGAAGGGAACAGAAATCAGCCTTAGTCCACCATCTATACTTCTCACCTCCCCAAAAATGCTAGCTGCTAAAGGGGCATATCGCTCTTGGATCTCTCCCCACATAGCAGCAACACTGCACCTTTTCCCCTCAGTGCTTCAAGGTTACATGACCATGTCTTGCAGTGAGAAGTCCAGTGCCTTACTATTCAGAGATGGAGTGTTGTTAATCACATGTGTTCTGCTTGTAAATAACAGTAAAATCAGTAGACAACAATCAGAAAGAGATTCTCTCATGCTAGCCTGTTAAGCTATTTCTAGCCTTTAAATTGTGCTCAGACTGCAAAACCACCTTTACATTTCATAAATTGAAAAATTACTTACAATGTTTCAGGATATCTTTTTTTAATAAATCAGATTCTAATTCAAGTATTTACCTACCCACTAGTTTTGCATGTAAGGGTAAGACAGCTGGCAAAGAGAATATTCAATGTATAGTTTGTTGCCCGATTTCTATCATGTAAAGGCAGATTCTAAAGGGTGTATCACAGACAGTGAATGTGGATACTTATAGATGAATTGGTATCAGAGCAGTATTTTTTCCATGTATTCATTTTCCATGTATTCATTTGCTACAGCTCCTTTGATATAGCAAAACCTGAGAAATGACAAGGGCCAAAATATTTTTCACATGCATGAGCCAACCATCTAATCTCAGTGTGGTAGGAAATGTGATCAGCACAAATGTGGTCAGCTCCAAAAATTTAAAAATCCGTATAAACTAAAGCAGAAATTCTGCTGCCAGCTTTTACCGGAATATTTTACCTCTGTATAGAGCCAAGAAAGAATATGTGAACAAAACATCGTTAACCAAGTCATTAAATATTGCTCCAGTTCTTCCATTTGAAGCAGATAAAATAACAGTGATAATATAATTGATCAGGTATATTTCCCTGGCAGCAGGCTTTTGACTTTAACTGTTTTGTTCGCTCTGTTTCTGAAATGCATCTCATGGTTATAAAAGATCCTACTGCAAATTGTGGGACATGACCAATTTTCTCTTCCCAGGAAGAACAGTAGCTTCTATGCTACCAGTGAGGAAAAAAATTTGCATTTTTACAGGTTGTCATATAACCATGAAAGAGACAAATGCCTCTGAGACAGGCCCAAGTCAGCTTGCATCAGAATGAAACTTGCCAGTAACAATGTTTGAGTTTTCCGTTACTAGAAACAATTAGAACCCACATAACTCCAGTAAGGCACTGCTGCCCAAAGCATCAAGAGGTACAGCAGGGCAATGTGGAGCTGTCAGAGACCTGCTGCTGTAGGCAACTTCTGTGCTGCTCACTGGAGCCCAGCTACAACAAAGGTGTGCACTGGTGTTCCTGCACTGGCCAAGCATACCCTGGACAGACAAGCTTTTGGGTGCCAGTTGCAGGGAAGGAAAGTCAGTACCTGTACTAGTTTAAACTTCCACCAAAGAAGCCTGCAAAATCCATTCATATCCGGGAGCCACAGATGCTAGGCTATCACTGTGTTCTTTTGTACGTTTAAGCTGCGCTTTTCTTTTCCAAGTTCCCCCTGGCTCCTCAATTTTCTGCCACCTCCTGATCCCTCTCCCCCAGTTAATATGTTGCATCTCATTTCATGCTGTGACACCATTAGTGGAACCTAATCTCCCCTCTAAAGTAGACTATTAGTGTTGGTTGGGGCCACTTACAAGGTCATACGCTCACACAGCACTTATCTGAAGTAAATGCCTTGTAGCTAATCAAGAAAAGGTAACATGCCATCACCCTGCCCACAGCTTCCCAGCACCCAAATTCCACTCATTTACAGGGAGAGAAACTCCAAGCAGCCCAAGCTTTGTTTTTTTTTTCTTCTACATGACAGAAGCCATATCCCTTAAGTGACTAGGATGGAATGAGAAGGGAATAAACAATTAGACAGGGCTACTGGAACAAATCTTCCTGTTTCATTTTTCTTCTTCACTTGTCTCAGCAGGAGTAGTTTTACCTCCTATTGACACCCATTGTGCTCTTGGCTGCTCACTATGATGCAGCTGTTTTCTTAATGCCTATCAACCCTCTGCCTTTTTACGACACAAAGGTGACTTGTTAATACAAATGTTGTTGAAACCTTAATAATAATGAGCCCCAGTTGTGATCAATGACATTGCACCTTGGCAGGGAACGTATCAATGCTTATGGATTCATTTAAAAGTCATCCGCACAAAGCTGCTGCTTTTTTATTTTAAAAACCTACACATAAGAAATATGCCTGCTCTATTAGACTGACATTTCTAACTCTACTGGGTGTAGTAATACAGTATTATAGTTCTACTGTTTCCTGTGATACCTACTTAGTCTCATATCTACCATTTTCTGTCTGCTCCAGAGACTACATTTAAATAGAAACTCAGCCCTCCTGCGAAATCCTCAAATTCCAGTTATGCTCAGCCCTCTTAAAAAGGTACTTTGATGCACCTGTTCTTCTCCAAAGGTACCTCCAAGGCAGAACAACCGACCATGATTCTCAATACCCTTTTTGTTTCTTCATCAAATCCTCAGCCCAACTGAAATGTTGTCACCACCTACACACCAGCTGAATTGTCTCTGGACTTACTAAGCGGTGTGATAATGTTATTTCAGGAAGGACATTATCCATTAAAGCTGCGTATGTGAATGGCCTACATCTCAAAATGTCATTGTGTTTAAAAGTAAATATGCAGTTTTAAAAGATGACAGATTAGTTCTTTTCTCCTTTATGGCATCATTACATGGATGTTGGTCTAGTCACATCAATAGATGTATGCTAGTGCAAAGTGCTAGTTGAATAAAAGCACATCAGGAATAATGAAATTTAATAGATACTCCTACACATAACTGCTATTTGTGCACATAATCCATAAAGAAGTGCCATTTTCAGATGGGAAGGAAGCCCGAGCAAGCTTCGTTACTCAAATATTCTCAGTTCTTGATCAGGGTATGCTAAGACATTTCCAACTTAATCCACTCAACCAGAGACATGATCATTGGACTATGCAGTGATCAGTTTGCCCTAGGGAATAAAAGCTTTTGGTGTTCAAAACATGAAAGCCAAATCATTCAGAAACTGAGCTACACTGCTATTGTAATTCTAAGTAGAAGAACTATGTAACACAGCTGCTTTATGCTTTGAAAACCATTTCCAGTGTTCCAACGTCATATATTCCTCCACTCCAGATCATTACACTCTTGCATGAAACTAATCAACATTACAAATTGAAATTAATCTAGCAAACACACTGTTTCTCATTACAAAATTATTAGGTTCCATTACACTGTTTTAAAAATCCACACAGGGATTAGCTGGAATTTTGACAAGTGACAACTGCAGAAGCAGGAATAGCTTCTAATGCCTGATTTAGCAGTCTTCAGATTTTGTACCTCTGTATTGTGAACAATAGCATCTTTTTTGGACCTTTGGTTTGTGCTAGGACTCTGAGTCACCGAATATTTTATGGTGTTCAATGAATTACAGTATGAGTCATTCATCAGCTTTCAAGTATTTTTGGAATTGTGTTATTTTGCTTAAAAATGCAGAAAAATCAACTAGCAGAAGTGATAAAAAAATGCAGCATTGTATATTTAATAAGATCATGTGGTAGAATCAGAGCATGTATATGTCAGCATAAAAAAATTAATTTCA
The DNA here is from genome assembly GCA_025345505.1 of Todiramphus chloris collaris. Classification (NCBI taxonomy): domain Eukaryota; kingdom Metazoa; phylum Chordata; class Aves; order Coraciiformes; family Alcedinidae; genus Todiramphus; species Todiramphus chloris. The sequence continues at coordinate 4,730,221 of JANVCC010000037.1, forward strand.
GCAAAAATTAGGTCTACAAAGGAAATGAGGGACTCAACAATGAATTGTTAGAGAGTTGTATCCTGAACAGCACCCATTTTACTGGAGCTAGTTATGCTTGCCAAAAAGTTCTTGCCTCAGATGCTGTTAGTGCTTACAATACTTATTTCCTTACTCTGCTACAGTTAACCATTTCTACAGCACTCTGCAGACATGCAAGATTTTTATGAGCACTAACTGATTAAGAGCTTCATTGAAGGAACATCAGATAACCACACAAAGTGCATGATCCAAAGCTAATTTCAGTTGGTAACGTCAGTGAAGAAAAAATCCCATTGAAAAGAGTCAGTCCTGCTACAGCCTGGGATACAGAGAACTATTCCTAGTGCTGAAGAGTGATCATGCCTAGAATTACATAGGGGGTTGTTCTTTTTATTTTAAATAGTACCTAAAGCCACTATATATCATAAGCAACAGCTTTAGCATAAGGACCTGAACCATCAACATCACTGGAAGATAGGGGAAATAAACCCAGCTTTACACAAGGCACATGAACTGCAGAGGCAGAGCTCAGAGTTCACGACCTTGTGTTTACGGCGACTATCCAACAATGCTTTTCGCACAGGTTCAACCTAAATGACATTTAGTCAGGGTTCTGTTGAGCAGAGATCAGGTTTGGCTTCCTAACAAGGCTGAACTAAGGCCATTTGGAGAATTAATGGGAAGAATTGTGTGAAAATCTGGAAGTTTTTTCTCTATTGGGAGCCAAAGTTCTTTTATCACAAGACTTCGACTGGAAAAGAAAGTTTTCTTAGATGCATGGCTGTGTTGACACTCTTATTCTTGCTTGAGAGTGGCTTTTCATGTTTTGTTTTTTTTTTTTAAACTCCTTACTAAGCAGTATAAAGTAAGTCAAATAAGAATGGGCTCATGGGGTTTCCTTGGATGGAACTAACAGATTTATACTTTAGCGAATTCTGAATAAGTCTTCCCTGAATACACAAGATCTTAGCCAGTGAGAAGTTCACCATATCTCAAATTAAAGCTTGGTCATTTGGACATCAAATGGATGGACATTCCATCTTGCTCCATGTGATGGGAGCAAGAGCTAACCATCAAGCTGGTTCTAAATGCCCTTCACTGTTACCAAGTTTGAGTGATTAGGGGGATAAGTGATCTGCATTTTTATAGTGTGATACTATAAAAAGACAGTAACGTATATGCAACCTGTCCAAAATGATTTTAATACTCTTTTCCACTGCATATCCCCAAATTTGCTGCTGCTGAGAAGTGTCATGCAATCAATGGACCTCTTTCCATACTGTTAATACCCTGCTGCATACAGACTAAAGCAGTGGAGAGTTCAGAGCTCCTTGAGACCAACCATTCAGCTTTTAGTGTATAACTTTTGTAAGACGACAGATATTATTAGCACTACCACGGCATCTTTCATGAAAGATTTGGTCAGAATACTATGATTTGTCAAAGCTAAAGGATAGGTCTTCTGTTCAAATGAGAGGAAAGGGGCTAGGGATAAGTTCTCAACTGGCAACAGGTGTTCAGTGCATTGAACCAAAGTAGAATGTTTCTGCATCATCATTGGTCTGATACGGTGGTATAACAGAGTGCAAATGAGGTGTAAGTAAATGGTAACATGGCAATCATTGTAAGAATTTTTTTTCTCTTCATTAAAAATGTTGTAAGAGCTCTAATTGTCTTGACACAGAAAAACTATCTCTGTGAAAAGTTTCCCCCACAGCTTTAGCATTACTTCATTTAACTGATGAAAAAACTGAGAGAAATGATTTATCTAGAAAATCTGTAAGATTGTTGCTTGGACTTCAAACTCCTTCCTGTCATGCATGAATGACAGGTGCCAGTTGCATTAGTTTTCTATTCTTTCCGGAAAATTAGAATTCTGCTCTTCCAAAGAGTGAGCTGGTTGCCCACCCATATTCACAGCTACAATAAGTAGAACTTGTACAAACTTCCTTACCACGGTTTTTGTTTGTAGGTAAATTCTCCCACTTCAGGTTATAGAAAAATGTTTGCTTAAAAAACAAGAGGCTAACAATAAAGTGGGGAGGGGGGTACTGCTTCTTATGCTACCTTATCAAAGCACAGCACGAGTTAAGCGTTTTTCATCAAAAGGTTAAAAGAAAAAAAATAAGTACTGTGTATCACTCAAGGGCAAAGGATAAATCTTTTGTTAACATTTTGGAAGAAAGGTTGCCTATATTTTTGCTGACATTTTTTCTCTGAGCAGATCTAACAAAACATTCTCTATATTGTAACAGCTTTTGTCTCAGCCAGTCTAGTACATCATGTAATCGTATCATTCAAGCTTGTTTCAGGTATGGGTTACTTTTCCATTAATTATATTCCAAGCACATGTATACATATCAGAGCTGTTGGGATGTCTATTTCTATTAGTTTAACAAGCCCTGGTATTAATGAGATTGCTCTATAATTGAACCTTTTCATGGGTCCCTTGGTGATGAAATTATGCTAATCTGAATCTGCAACCACAAGGCATCCATCATACTTGATCAAATAGTAAACATCAACAGCGATCTGCTAGGAGTGTAAATGTGCCATTAATTATTACATAAATGAACAAGCCCCATTATTTCATCTTTATATTTGTGCAACTTAATACAGTGGGTGAAGACAGAGTGTATCAGACTTCCACTATGTGGCAGCATGGTCCACTTAACAAGAGCATGAGCTTGTAAATATTGTGGTATCTTGAGGCCTGATATACTCTGTGTGTATAAAAGAAGAGGGTGGATGTGTTTCATCTGCTGTGAGTCACTGTTGTGGGAAACAATGATACTGATCAGTTACATACTTTTAAAAAGAGAAAAAGCATCCAATTTCCCAACTGCTAGAATTCTTCTCTTTGAAAGCATGTGTGGCTTGTGGATTGTCAAGGATTTTAAGTGAGGGACCTGTATCTCAGAATGTCTGCTGTGGGATGATTTACACCTTCAAAAAATGTTTGTAAGCTTAGACACAAGATCTTATGTACCTACACTTTCAAAAATAGATGGATTTACAGAATGCCTGTATTCCTGTAGGCATCGCTCCCCACCTATGGTCATACTACACCAAAGAAAAGATGTAAAAATATCAGGACACTTCTAATTCATAATATGAGAATAAATCAAATTGACAAACTGCAAGTATAAAAATTAATATGCTTTTTTTCCCTCACGTTTTTTAGTGGGTGCACCATATCTTATAACTATCTGAGCAAGTACTAAATTTCAATGCAAGCTGCCTCTACTTTTGCTTTAACATACAGAGGTGAAGAGAACATAAAAGAAGCTAAGACTTTTATTTTGTTTTGCAGCATTTCACTAATATCTTAGCATTTCACTAATGAGACTGTCTCCCATAACATACTCATGGGTAAGCTCAGGAAGTGGGGGTTAGAGGAGAGGACCATGAGGTGGGTTTGAGAAGAGGCTGAACAATAGAGCTCAGAGGGTCGTGATCAGTGGCACAGGGTCTAGCTGCTGACCTGTAACTAATGGTGTTCCCCAGGGGTCAGTACCGGGTCCAGTCTTGTTCAACATCTTCATCACTAACCTGGATGAAGGGATAGAGTGTACCCTCATGAGGCAAGTTTGCTGATGATAACGGAACTGGGAGGAACAGCTGATACACCGGGAGGCTGTGTTGCCATCCAGAGAGATCTGGACAGACTGGAGAGTGGGGCAAAGGGAAACCAAATGAAGTTCAACAAGGGCAAGTGTAGAGTCCTATACCTGGGGAGGAACACCACCATACACCGGTACAGGTTAGGGGTAGACCTGCTGGAAAGCAGCTCCATGGAGAGGGACCTGTTGTCCTGGTGGACAATAACTTATCCATGGAACAGCAATGTGACCTCGTTTCCAAGAAGGCCAATGGTATCCTGGGATGTATAAAGAAGAGTGTGTCCAGCAGGTCGAGGAAGGTTGTGCTCCCCCTCTACTCTGCACTAGTGAGACCACATCTGAAGTATTGTGTTCAGTTCTGGTCTCCCCAGTTCAAATGGGATACAGAGAGGACAGGACTAGAGAGAGTCCGACAAAGAGCTACAAAGATGATGAAGGGACCGGAACATCTCTTACGAGGAAAGGCTGAGAGCCCTGGGGCTGTTTAGCCTGGAGAAGAGAAGACTGAGTGGAGACCTTATTAATATTTACAAATATCAAGGGTGGGCGTCAAGTAGAAGGGCCAGTCTCTTTTCAGTTGTGCCCCATGACAGGACAAGAGGTAATGGTAGCAAGGTGAAACACAGGAAGTTCCACCTCAACGTGAGGAAAAACTTCTTTACTGTGAGAGTGATAGAGCCTGGAACAGGCTGCCCAGAGAGGTTGTGGAGTCTCCTTCTCTAGGGACTATCAAGAACCACCTATGATTCTATGGTATTCTTCCACAATTATTTTGCTGAAGGAAAAAATATCAGAGATATTACAAATATTGTGAGATATGTACTTCACTGATGTGAAATACATTGGAGCCAGATATCAAGGACAAATTTCTAAAAACCAAGATAATTTTCCCTTTTTGAATGTACTTCACTAATTTGTATATAAAGCAGTATAGTGCGGTGATGATATTAATTCAAGTTTTTAACCCAGTTCGACTCATGCCTTTCCTCTCTTTTTAATATTCAACAGAACTATTTTAATTGTATTTGCAGAAAAAGACAAGTCTGTAAGTCATCAAGCTACATATTCAATTAATACAAAAATATAGGGATAAATATTCTGCCTTTTCACTATGTCCACAGAGGAAGCACATAATTCAATTCAATGAAGGAGTATTCAAAAATGTATTCAATAACTTCCAGACATAGTTCAAAATAAGTTCCCTGGACTGATGCAACCCTGAGGTTGCATATATAGGCAACATATAGGACTACAAGTATTTCATTCCAAGCTAATTCTACTGCTGCTAAATTGAAGGTAAAGTTTCTTATGACAGGGCCTATTCCAGTATTTATGTTACCTCTGTATGCAAGTAAACTACAAAACCTTAGGCTGAATTAACAAATGTTTAAAAAAAAAATAAATATATATATAGTTGTTAGAGTAGTTTGGGAGATTTCTAAAAGCATTCTCAATAGGTTTCTACTCTTAAAATACTTATTTAAAGCCATTCCCATTTTAAAGCTTAAGTCCTGGCTCTTCTATATAGACAATAACACACAAGATGAAAGAGAGCGCGCTGTCCCTCTGAGCTCCTGGGCTTATCACGTATTTATTCACATCCTGTTAATGACACTTTGCATTCCTGAGATAGTTTGCCAGAACTTTCCTCTATTAAAATAAAAATATTTTGTGATTTATACCAAACATGGTCCAAGATTCAGAAACAGCATATGAGAAAATACAAAAACATATTCAGTCTTGCAATTTCTTCTCTTTCAGCGTTTGTCAGTGGAAGCACACGGACTGCTTGTGCAGCACTATGCCCCAGAAAGTGCCATGTTCTGTCACTGCTTAAGCCAAGCAGCAGAGTATTTAACAAATCAAGCTACTAGAATGTGGCTGAAGATCAGGAAGCAGCACTCTTTCTGCACACAGCAACGTATAGCAGCGATTTAGCCTGACATTGTTTCTACTAAGAATTGCCACTGAATGCAGTCACAGAAAACACAACTTATGCTGTTGCGGAAGAAGTGAAAACTGTCCCTCTCACAGGTCTTACTGATGCATTACAAATAAGATGTTGGACCCAATTCTAACCTTATTTACACTACCATCACTGCTCACAGCCTGATTTACTCCAGTTTCACACAAGACTAGTGTCAGGCTCTTTATTTGTAAGAGATTGTTTCCATCCTTCTTTGGGTTTTTTTTGGTTGTTTTTTTTTTTTTTTTTTGACAGCATTGCCTAATGCTGTGGTTTCCCTCAGAAGTGTTTTTGTAACTGTCTCATGCTGAATCAGCAGCTTCTCATGCTGATTGTAGTCACTCCAGCCAGCTCAGGTTCTCTGTTCTTTGTAGTCTGTTCTGTGCAACCACCTATGAGTCTTAAACCATACAGAGAAATCCTGTGATTCAAAAAGATAAGGGATTAAAATGTCAAGGGACCTTGAAAATTATGGGGAGGTGAAGGAGAAGGGTATCCACACCCAGAAAAACCTCAACACTAACTAAAATATAAAACCATCTCAGGTTTATATGAACGTACAGATTTGACCTTGCCAAGGCTTTAAATCCCCTTTGTGGGGACCACTGAGGAACACTGGCACCTGCAGTGGCAGGCACCATTCCTAGATACTTGCAGGTGCCTCCCCGAGTCTGCACAGGCTTGTACTGAAATCATTTGGCCTTCAGAAAGACTGTTCCTTCCCTCTACTAAGGTAATGGCACAATTACTCTACTGAAAATGGTACTGAGACACTTAGAAAAATCTGTCCCATAGTCACGACTCTCCATAGAACAAGTCTGTTTTCAGATCCCTTCTCAACTCTTTTTGAAAACAAGTGCATACTGTTAAACTTGCAGTCTTCCATGAAACATTTTCCCTGTAACTTTGGTTGAACTAGGACATTTTTAAATATTCACCTTCTGCTCCCCATGTTTTCAGTGTTAGACATCTCCTGTAATCAGTGCTCACTGTCTCCCTTTTGGAAACCTGCATTTTGGATCACCTGAGCTTTTGGATCACCTGAGTCTAATTTCAGATTCCAATTACTGAATTTGATTTCTACATTGAAGATTCCTTGATCATTGCAGATACATATAATAATCCTCTAGATTTCTGTTATGTAAACTATAGTAGCAATAATTTATCACAAATATCATACGATATAAAAGCATGAAGCAGCTTTTCCCAAAGGCTAAAGTTTATTAAACATATGTACCATTATTTATAATTATACCCATTTTCATTATATCCAGATAGCATAGTAATACCACTCACTGCTGTTTCTTTTGTTCTTGGCATTTTAGAAATAAAAACTTGAAACTGTTCTTACAGTTACTACTCTACAGCCATCAACAGAAATTTATCCTTTCTTTGGTTTTATTTCTGTATACAATGCCTTTGTTACATGACTCAATATATCTTTTAGTAATTATTTTCACTTTCTCTCCAAACAACTAACCACATCTAAAATTCTATTGCTTTCTTGCCCATAATTTCTTAATATTTAACAAAAGAATTCAAGCAGTCTCAAACTCTAAATGTTTGTATTGAAAACAGAAAACCTTTACATAATTTGCATCGTTATTATTAGCTTTATTATTTATGGACACCATGTAGGTTTCTAATCTTCATAATGCATTTATTTTGACTACATATTCTAACCAGGTGCTTGATTAGCTGCTTGGTTCTGTTTATAGAAGCCACCTATCACTAATCCTTTTCTACGTGTGACCATACATTTTCAAATTATGAATGACACTGAAACAATTAAACCCACTAAAGTAAAAGTAGACTTCAACCCTCCTCCTTTTCATCAGTTCAGACTTTCCTAAATCAGTTATTATATGCTATTCTAATTTCCTGGTCATGCAAATCTTAAGAACATTAGGGTTCTGTAGCAACTTTTGTCAAATTTATTATTTACAATTGCAATCCTTAACTGCTTATTTTTTCTCTGTGTATTCACTATTGCATAATAATGTATAAATGATACTTAATCAGTGTGGTGGGTTGACCCTGGCACGGCACCAGGTGCCCACCAAGCCCTTCTATCACTCCCCCCGACCCCCTTCAGCATGGCACGCAGGGAGAGAATAAGACGCAAAGCACAGGGGTGTGGGTTATGATAGACAAGATGTTATTTTCTACTTCCCGTCCACAGGCGATGTCGGGCCGAGTCCAGGAAGCAGGGCTCCGGGAACACGCAGCAGCCGCTTGGAGGACAAAGCAGAATGCCCCCCCATCCTCCTCCTGCCCTCTCCCTTTATAGTAGAGCTGACGTCATATGGTATGGAATAGCCCACTGGTCAGCTCAGGCTGGTTGTATCTTCTCCCCCCTCCTGCTCCCCATCCTCTGGTGCCGTGCGAGCACCGGCAGTCACAACACGGGTGTGTTATCAACACCCTCCAGCTCCCAGTGCTACAGCATGAGGGCTGGATGGGGAAAAGCAGCCCAGCCAGACCCACTACAATCTCCACCCCTTATTCCATACCATTTGCGTCATGCTCAGGCCCCACATAATACATGCTTAAACCATCTCTAAACCCAACCAATACATTATCATCAACTACTATTCCCAGTCCTTTAACAGAGAGTCCCTCATTCCATGAGATTCCTTCAGTCGATGACTTGGTTCTCATCTGTCAAGGTGGATGTTCTGGAAAGAAGCAGTACATCTGATTGTTGGGCACCAACACCAGCTAGATCTTGGTCCTTCACTAAATTCACTTTCGGTTATTCCATCTCCTTCTACAGCATCACTTCCTGCAACATACAACTCACATTCCAGATTATCTTTCTGCAAAGGTCAAATCTCCTTGAGGTACACACTGGGTCTCACCATCCTCCCGCATTACCCACCAGGTATATCCAGGTCCTTGAGCAAAGACAATCCCACGAATGGGTTTGCCTTTTCCCAAGGGTCGAGCTATCCACACTGCCTTCCCCAACCACCTCCCGGTGTGCACTACAGGGACCTTATCTCCTCCCACAACAGGCAGGGGTTTTGTTTGGGCAGGGCTAGGACGGCTAACAGATCCTCTGGTGTTAACTAACCAGGTGGCCTTTGCTAGATGTTTGTCCCACTGTTTAAAGGTCCCACCCCCTAATGCTTTTAAAGTGGTTTTTAACAGCCCATTGTACCTTTCAATCTTCCCAGAGGCTTGTGCATGATAAGGGATGTGATACACCCACTCGATGCCGTGCTCCTTGGCCCAGGCATTCACGAGACTATTTCGGAAATGGGTTCCATTATCTGATTCAATTCTTTCTGGAGTACCATGCCGCCACAAAATCTGCTTCTCAAGGCCCAGGATGGTGTTCCGGGCAGTGGCATGGGGCACCGGGTACGTTTCCAGCCACCCAGTGGTTGCTTCCACCATTGTAAGTACGTGGCGCTTACCCTGGCGGGTTTGTGGGAGAGTGATGTAGTCAACCTGCCAGGCCTCTCCATATTTATATTTTAGCCAACATTCTCCATACCACTGGGGCTTTAACCTCTTGGCTTGTTTGATTGCAGCACATGTTTCACATTTGTGGATGACCTCTGTGATAGCCTCCATGGTCAGATCCACCCCTCGATCTCGAGCCCATCTATACGTTGCATCTCTTCCTTGATGACCCGAGGTGTCATGGGCCCATCGCGCTATAAATAATTCACCCTTCCGCTGCCAATCCAGATCCACCTGAGCCACTGCCACCTTGGCAGCCTGGTCTGCCCGCTGGTTGTTCTGATGTTCTTCAGTGGCCCGGCTTCTCGGCACATGGGCATCCACGTGGCGCACCTTCACCACCAGGTTCTCTACCCGAGCAGCAATGTCTTGCCACAGCCCAGCAGCCCAGATGGGTTTGCCTCTGCGTTGCCAGTTGCTCTGTTTCCACTGCTGCAACCACCCCCACAGGGCGTTTGCCACCATCCAGGAGTCAGTGTAGAGATAGAGCACTGGCCACTTTTCTCGTTCGGCAATATCTAGGGCTAGTTGGATGGCTTTCACTTCTGCAAACTGACTGGATTCACCGTGTCCTTCAGCAACTCCAATGACTTGTCGTAGGGGACTCCACACAGCAGCCTTCCACTGTCGATGTTTTCCCACAATGCGACAAGACCCATCAGTGAACAGGGCGTATTGTTTTTCATCATCTGATAATGTGTTGTATGGTGGGGCCTCCTCAGCACGTTTCACCTCTACCTCTGGTGACATCCCAAAATCTTTGCCTTCTGGCCAGTTCGTGATCACTTCTGAGGCAGCTCGAACTCCTTCATATGCTGCCAGTATTTCCTTTTCTGTTGGAGTATAGTTGGCCTCAGATCCCCTGTATCCTCGACTCCAAAAACCCAGGGGTCGGCCTCGTGTCTCCCCAAGTGCCCTCTGCCAGAGGCTCCAGGTAGGACCATTCTTCCCAGCTGCGCTGTAGAGTATGTTTTTGATATTTGGTCCTGTCCGGACTGGCCCAAGGGCTACAGCATGCACAATCTCCTGTTTAATTTGTTCAAAGGCCTGTTGCTGTTCAGGGCCCCAGTTAAAGTCATTCTTCTTCCGGGTCACATGGTAGAGCGGGCTCACAATGAGGCTGTAATCTGGAATATGCATTCTCCAGAAACCCACAGCACCCAGGAAAGCCTGTGTCTCCTTTTTGTTGGTTGGTGGAGACATTGTTGTTATCTTATTGATCACATCCATCGGGATGTGTCGACGCCCATCCTGCCATTTTATTCCAAGGAACTGGATTTCCTGTGCAGGCCCCTTCACCTTGCTTCGCTTTACAGCAAACCCAGCCTTCAGGAGGATTTCAATTATTTTCTTCCCTTTCTCGAAAACTTCTCCTGCTGTGTTGCCCCATACGATGATGTCATCAATGTACTGGAGATGCTCCGGAGCCCCACCTTCCTCCAGTGCAGTGTGAATCAGTCTGTGACAGATGGTGGGGCTGTGTTTCCACCCCTGGGGCAATCGATTCCAGGTGTACTGGACTCCCCTCCAGGTGAAGGCAAACTGTGGCCTGCACTCTGGTGCTATGGGAATGGAGAAAAATGCATTAGCAATGTCAATCGTGGCGTACCACTTGGCTGCCTTGGACTCCAGCTCATACTGAAGTTCCAGCATGTCTGGCACAGCAGCACTCAGCATCGGTGTAACTTCATTCAGACCACGATAGTCCACTGTCAATCTCCATTCTCCATTTGACTTTTGCACAGGCCATATGGGGCTGTTGAAAGGTGAATGAGTTTTGCTGATCACGCCCTGGCTCTCCAGCTGATGAATCAATTCCTGGATGGGGATCAGGGAATCTCTGTTGGTGCGATATTGCCGCCGATGCACGGTTGTCGTGGCCATTGGCACCAGCTGCTCTGCAACCTTCATCAGCCCCACTATAGAAGGGTTCTCTGAGAGACCTGGCAAGGTGGACAACAGTTCACTTCCCTCTGCCTCCAAGGCAGCAACACCAAAAGCCCACCGGTATCCTTTTGGATCCTTGAAATAGCCTCTCCTAAGATAGTCTATGCCAAGGATGCACGGGGCCTCTGGGCCAGTCACAATGGGGTGTTTATACCACTCCTTACCAGTCAGGCTCACTTCAGCCTCCAATACTGTCAACTGCTGAGATCCCCCTGTCACCCCGGAAATACTTATGGGCTCAGCTCCTCTGTATTCAGATGGCATCACTATGCACTGCGCTCCTGTATCGACTAAGGCCTTGTATCTCTGTGGGTCTGACGTGCCAGGCCATCGGATCCACACAGTCCAGTAAATACGATTGTCCCTTTCCTCCACCTGGCTAGAGGCAGGGCCTCTCTATTCCTGCTCCTGGTCTGAATATTCACTGTCTGACCCTTGCTGTGTCAAACCAGAAGTCCCCTCATCAGGCTCGGTGGAATTGATTTTATTCTTCCTGTATCTGCGAGATCGTCGATTGCCTTCTTGTGCTTCAACGCTGACTGCGTTAATGGTCTTCTTGGATGGCCCTTTTTTAACAGCTGTCTTCCCTCTCAATTCCTGTACACGTGCTTCCAGCTTAAAAGTTGGTTCACCATCCCACTTCCTCATGTCCTCCCCCTGGTCACACAGGAAGAACCAGAGTGCACCACGTGGCATACGCCTCGGGCTCCCTTTCCCTCTGACTGGCTGATTCCTTGGGGGACTCCTGATATCCAAGGCACTAGCCCTTAGGGATGTGGAGGTACCAAGACTCTCTTCAAAGTTCTGAAGCCAGGAAGAAACAGTTTCCACGGTTGGATTATCCATTTGTGGATAATACATTGCTGCCAAGCTGGCAGAATATGATGCCGGTGCATTCTTAATCACTTTCCTCCACATGGCCCTTGTACACTGAACATCCTCTGGATCTTTAGGATGCTCGTCATCATCTAAATCCCCATAGATTACTTCCAGTACTGCTAGTTCCCTCAGGTACTGGATACCTTCATCAGCAGTGGACCATTTTCCTGAGGAGGTGGCATTCATTAAGTCTTCCTTGAATGGATATCTTGCTTTGACACTTGAAAGGAGCCATCTCCAGAGACTGCAAATTGCTGCCTCTTTTCCAATCCCTCTGTCAATGCCACGATTCCTAGCAAGGGAGCCCAGCTGTTGGGCTTCCTTACCTTCCAGCTGTTGGGTGTCAGCCCCAGTATCCCAGCATCGAAGCAGCCAGGTAACAATCCGTTCCCCTATCTAGCGGCTGTAATCCTTCCTCAGGTCTCTAAGTTCTGACGACGTCAGGGACCGGGTGGTCTCTGCCTCTTGCTTCAATTCTGTCACCCCCTCCTCCTGTCTTCTTGTTGAGGGCCCAGCTTGTTGGTCATGTTCTTCCTCCTCTTCCACATCCCTCACTAACCGAGGGTAGGGGCCTGTTGTTCTCCTCGTCCACTGCTTCTTTTTCACTACTGGGGCTACTTTGGCGGTTGTGGTTGCCGTCCCTACCTCAACTCCGGTGTCTTCAGATGCAGTTTGGGTCCCTGCCTCAACCACAGTCCTCTGAGAGTACTCAACTGTGGCTCGATAGGCACAGGCCAGGCCCCAGTAGTGCTAGGAGCTGCTGGTTCTCATCGGGGTAGACAAGGCACCCTTCTATTAAATGCTGTGTCAGCTTGCCAGGGTCGCTTGCCTGTTCAGGAGTAAAGTCCCAGGCTACTGGAGGTGACAACCGTCCTAGGAACCTGCCCAAATCCTGCCAGACCCCTTGCCACCCAGGGACAGGCCGTCTCAGGGCACATTTCGGTGCCACCCCACCTGAAACTTGTTTCCTCTCAGGCCAAGCTGGGACCAGACTGCACACAACACGGATTAGGACAACGATATTGATTAGCAGTATCCCAAAGCTCACATAAGGGTGGACGAGGACCTTGGGAGCATGCACGAATAAATCATCTACATCAATTTCCGGTAGAGATTCATTCATTTTCGCCCCAAGGTAGCCCCCCCCCCAACACAGCAAAGCCACCAGTGCCAGTGTGGAACACATTGTTACTGTTTGTGCCAGGGTGCTCCTGAGGCCCTTCATCCTCCCGAGACAGAAGCTTCCCCAGCACACTGTAGCTATCAATGCAAAAGCCAGGCAAAGAGGCATTGTTTCAGTAAACATTTAGAAAAACAGCAGATAAGCGGGTACACGCAAACTCCGTGGCCTGCACAGGAGTTTGCTACTAGTACCTAAAGCAAAGCAAGCAAGCAAGCACGCAAAGCAAGCAAGCAAGCACGCAAAGCAAGCAAGCAAGCACGCAAAGCAAGCAAGCAAGCAGCTGCTCGTGCCCCACGTTGGGCGCCAAAAAGGAACTGTGGTGGGTTGACCCTGGCACGGCACCAGGTGCCCACCAAGCCCTTCTATCACTCCCCCCGACCCCCTTCAGCACGGCACGCAGGGAGAGAATGAGACGCAAAGCACAGGGGTGTGGGTTATGATAGACAAGATGTTATTTTCTACTTCCCGTCCACAGGCGATGTCGGGCCGAGTCCAGGAAGCAGGGCTCCGGGAACACGCAGCAGCCGCTTGGAGGACAAAGCAGAATGCCCCCCCATCCTCCTCCTGCCCTCTCCCTTTATAGTAGAGCTGACGTCATATGGTATGGAATAGCCCACTGGTCAGCTCAGGCTGGTTGTATCTTCTCCCCCCTCCTGCTCCCCATCCTCTGGTGCCGTGCAAGCACCGGCAGTCACAACACGGGTGTGTTATCAACACCCTCCAGCTCCCAGTGCTACAGCATGAGGGCTGGATGGGGAAAAGCAGCCCAGCCAGACCCACTACAATCAGTTTCCCTGCTGAAAGGTATATTTGTTTGACTGTAAATTAAGAATGACCATTTAACATAAGATTGCTCATTTCAAGTGTATTTCTATCTAAAATATTTCCCTTGCATAAAGGATATCCCTCTATACTTTTAAATCAATATAGTCCTGATCCCTTCTTGACTGGGAGTTCCCAAAGCAAGAGAACAAGAAATCCCAAAATACAACCAGGAAAGGCCATCACTGAAGCTGAAAGACAACTAAGGTTAAGTAATTACTGCAGATTTTCCAAAGTTCTCATCATTCAGAAACTCTCATTTTGATACTTCACAGTCAAAATTCAGATCTCTCCCATTATTCTGGTTCTAACTAAATAAATTACCTCATAAAACTCAAGATGAACGCCAAAACAACTGAATGCAGATTTGAAGATTTCAAGTCAATTTATGGGTGTTACATTCCACACAAAACAAAGTTATTTTCCAGGCAGTCACAGTCATAGCAGAGTTATTTGGAAGTAACACTGGAGGTCAGTTAGTCCAACCTTGCACTCAGGCAAGAACTGCTGTTAGCACTAGAACAGCCATGTCTATCTGTAGCTGACTCCTGGAAACCTGCACAGATTCCATGCGAGTAACCTGTTTCAGTTGTGTAGCCACATTCAGAACACCATAGTCCATGATTAAAAAAACCCCTAAGGATTCAGAACAAATTTCAAAGATCCATAAAGATCAGAGATTTTCAGGTTCTCATGAAAGCCAAGTGTCCACCTTAATTAGATATGGGTAAATATGACAGTTATAGCTTCTCACAAGAATTTGGTCCATGTCAGCCTACAATATTAATTTCTCTCAGTTCATATAACCCTTTCAGGTAGCTTCAGATGCATGCAACTTATGATTCATCAGATGAAAGGAAAAACTAAGGTATTTCTGGTTCCACAAGTACAAAAATACCAGTGAGCAGCATTGCACTGCAGAGTTACAATAAGCTGAACTTTCAAGTCCATTTGGTTATTCTAAAACTCCTGAAGCAGATTTACTTTTGCACCCTTTCCTACTATCTTGTGTCTGCCAATACTTGTCACCCATCTTTTTCTGGATGAATACATCTCCATCAGTACAACTGAGACAAATGAAATGCCTCTGGATATACTCATGCATTAAACAGACATGCATGCTCAGAGTCACTAAGGGATGACTGGATCAGCCAACCGGAATAACGCATAGAAATGGAAATCTTACGTGAAGCGTTGATATCATAGTTTCAGTGATTTCTCCAGGGGAAAAAGTTCTAAAATTCTAGCTGAAAACTTTAGAAGGCAGTCTCCTAGAAAAAGCGTGTATGTGCGTTTACATATATATGTGTTTGTATGTTCTCATATGGCCTTTTGTTTCCACTGTAGCTATAGAAATAAAGTAGCTTTCTTTTACATTGGCCATACTAACCTTGCTACCACTGCAGTAGGATTCCTATCAGGAATTAAACAAAGCAGTTTTAAGTCAGATCTGGTATTGTTACTGGAGTTGACAGTTATAGTGAAAACATAGACTGAAATGGCTTCCCAGGAAGTATGTAATCAACACTGCCCACAGATGGACTAGCCACAATTCTCTCAGCATCTCTTTTTGAACGGATAACGAAGGATAGGTTATTACCTCCAGGTAAGAGTACTATAGACATCACAGCCTAGAATTAATGGTTACAAGATGGAAGTAAACTACTAGTAATCTAACCATTCTAACACAGAGGTCAACACTGTGTCAGGAAACTAAGGAAACTGAGGACCTTTACAGTCTTACATACAGCAGTGGAAAACGACAACTTCCCTCTACTGAGCAGAAGCTATCTGAGGATGCGTCATGGTTTTACCTCTGCTGGCAGCTAAACACCATGCAGCCGCTCACCCACTGTTCTCACTCCCCACCCCCACCCCCCCCCCCTCCTATGGGATGGAAGGGAGAATTGGGAGGAAGGAAAAAGGTGAGAACTGAGATAAGGCCAGTTTAACAAAACAATACAAAGAGAATAAAAACCAGTACTAACGAAAAGATACACAAAGTAATAAAAGCCAAGAAGGCTTTACCCATGCTTGAGGTGCCAACTTTCCCTGCCCAGCCAGACTGAAGCAAATTGAAAACAGATGCCCCCACTCTGAGCCAGCCCTCTCCTTATATAGGGGCCCAACTCAGTATGGTACTGAATATCCCATTGGCTGGTTTGGTTGTTTATCCCAGCAGTGGCCTCTCCCAACTGCTTGGGCCAGCAGCTGTTTGTGATAATTAACCCCAACCAAACCCAGGACCAGGTGATACACAAGGCATCCAGTGGAGCAATCAAAGCTGGCCAGTCAAAATGTTGGCACGTAAAAATGACACCACAGGAGCTGCGAAGTCTGGAAGCTGCTAAATTCAGGGAGTCTCCAAAGAAAGGTTTTCAAGTTCAAGCCCTCAAACTTAGTTATATGAACTGGGTGGAAATCCATGGCAGAAAGATAGAGTAAGCTGAAAGGAGCACAGGGCCTTTGCGTAAAGAGGAAGAAATGGCTTTGGAAGGAGATGCGGGGGGATTGAGGATCTCCAGGAGAGACTGAGATTGTCATGGGGTAGCCTCTTGCCCTAGCACAACACCCTAGATTTCAGACTGGAAACATCCTCAGGACTGGTATGAATACAACTACCACCCTTCCCACATTGTACCATTTACCTAATGTCCCAATTAGCGTAACTTCCACCAAGCAGTAGAGTCTGGAGTTTTCAAATATACAAGCACAGCTTTTACTGCACTAATGCCTGTTTCCAGTTACATTCAGACCGCCTGGCAAAAACCTGCCACTTGTTATGGGTACTCAAGGTCACCTACAGCCTTTTTTAAAGATCCTGCTCCCTACTCCAATACCTTTGGTAGAAAAAAATAATCTGCAATTGTGAGCCATTTGCTAGGGAAAATGGTTAATGCTAAGAAGGTATCAGCTAAATGTTGGCTCTGGCCTTTGAAAGAAAATAGGTTTAGTAAATGAATCACGAAGTTTTAAGGATTACTTCACTTTCATACTACCTTCACCTTGTAAGTTTGTGCTTCTACTTTTCCTTGCTCAAAAGATTGCAGATTTTCTTAGTTTCACACAAAGAAGACTACAGCTTCGCATAAATATCAGATTCAAATCTGCAGAACTCAGGAAACTTGTAACAGTTAATTTCAAGGTTATAGCCCACCATCAAGTTACAGAATTATGTTCATTAATGCAGCTATGGCCGCAAAACCCCAATATACTTACCACTGAAATAGCTCTGTGAAAAAGCATCATGCCTTCTTCAATGAGATATACAAACACCCTAAAGTTCTACTGCAACAATTCAGCTTGTTTTTAACAAAACATTCACTGTTTTATAACTTTTACCTGACAGACCATAGAGACAACACTTTAATCAATTAATCTTTGCTGGACAGATTTCAGAGCTATAATGTGGATATAGATTATGTGTGAAAGGAGGTGAACAGAAATCTAATTAGATTTCATTTTAAGTCTAGCTGCTGCAATTATGACTTTTGAATAAAAGTGGTTGTTATTTAGCAGGGTAGCCTAAGCAATGCACATAATTATTATAATTATTATGTACCTAATGATATCTAATAGGAGTCAGCATTGTAAATAAATGCTGTAGACTGTTCAGCAGGGTGGCCTGCACTTTGCAGAAAACTAAATAACAAAGGTTAATAAATATGTTTGCAGATGATTGTTTTACAGGAACCCTGGGCAGCACTATCTGTTGGAGATTAGCTACATTAGGACTCAACAGACCAGAAAACGTCCAGAATAATAGTCTTGGTACTAGCTTATAGATGCAGTGTATTAAAATAGCTAAACCAAATTCCTTCTTTCCTCAATTCCCAATCCTCCTCAAGTATAAGCTATACTGTTAATTTTTTTATCAGATCACTTAGTGGACAAAATTCAATGTCTTTATTTATTGAATGATATAAATCAGAGAATGTGAAATCAACCAGATGATTAGCTCTACAGTTCCAAGCTCTTATTTAATTCTCAGAATCTAAGAATATAAACCAGATACTGGTGTTTGAAGTGTGGATTACAATAGCTGCAGATGCTGCCTCACCCCTATTTGCACTGCATTAGCAGAAGAATTGTATTTATGTAATGAAGACAATGTCCACTGCTGATATAGATGACACATTATAGATTTAAAATTGCATGTGTTTGCAAAGTGCATTTCAGAATCTTCAATTTCCAAAGTCCATTGTGTTTTCAATTATCTTCCCACCCAGGCAAACTAGAGAGAGACTAATCAAGCATAATGTCCTCACATACTTCCCACTATGCCTTCCTTAGAGAGGTCAAAGGGCACTGTCAGATCACGATTGCAGCTTGCTCTGTCATGGGAAACACTGGTATGATTTACAGTTTATAGTCTCCATCGCTAAATGTACCCATTAGTACCAGTATGCCTAGCTACAAAATAATTATTTTGTTATATAAAGTTTTCCCACATAACTTTCAAAATAATTTTAGCATTTTAAAATTATTTTGGTAGCAGTCAGTTAGGTTCCAAAAAACAAAAGATACCAGCCTGTGGTAAATATTCCAGTAATGTATTAAAGGCTCACACGTTGATTTGAGTTTTGACTAAGACACGTAATACAGGCTGCAAATGAGAGGAAAGGATATGTATCTATCTCCCATGTTGGTAGATGGGTTATTAACTGACTGCTGCCCTAGGATAAAAGGGTATAATCCAGATAGTCACCTAATTGCCTCCTGAATTGGAGATTTGTAGATCGGCACATAAAAGCTATCCCCAAGTGAACCTTCCATCAGACATGAGAATTGGCCACTCACTCATCTCTGTGTTGAGACTGCTTATGTTAAACTGTCATTGCTGTGAGAATAAGCACATTGTTACACTTCTCTATCACATACAACAGGCACTGGCAGTATCAGGTCATCTGGGGAGGAGAAGACTTATCTAAGATCCTGCAAATGACTTCATTTTGTACACCCAAAATAATGAGACCTCTCAGACAGTTGAACAGAAGGATAAGGGTAAAAATCATCCTTATCAATAGAAGTGACCTTTCCTCTATTCACTGTTAGTGGAAGGCAGAGCAGTTTAGAAATTTTGTCCCACTGTATAGTTATCCTATACAAGCCATAAATGCATAACTAGAAATAATACATTACCACATATGCCTCAGAATACGGTCCTTTAAATATGTGAATCATATACCAATAACAATAATGAAATATTGTCTTTAACCTAAGCTGGGCTTATTAGAATCTACTAAAGATGCAGCTGTCACAGTGAAAGTAATCAGTCAAATGAATATTATTTTAAAATAGTAAAAAAGGCAGCAATGGTTTTGGAACAAACGAGAGAGCTCCCTTCTGGTTCAGCTTTCAGTACAGGAATAATGTGAAATTATGAAGTTGATTCAGCTTAGAAAAAAGCATAATTTTTTAATCACAATATTTTTTAAGCCACAAATGGAATTCATTTTAACAATTCATGAATTAAAGATATGCTTTGAAATTGAGTCCAGCTTCCTAAAAGCATACATAATATATCTATACAGCATATTTAAGCACTAATCTACACCAAGTTCTATTTACATTTTGATTGCTACCTCATATCTATCAATTAATGCACTGTACTCATAAAACACAACCTTCGACACCCAGCTGACATGAAGAACTTCCATACACATTTCAGGCTCAGTCTCCACAGACTACTTTGTTGGCAATGCTATGTGTGAAGTTAAGTACTGTACTTGTGTTTTTATCTATCTAAAATTTATTTATCCAATAGTCTATCAACCACTTTTTCTTAGGTGAACTTCATGTCTTAAAAAATACAGCCTAACAGAGTATTAAAGCAACAAAAAGCACTCTGTGTTAAGAGAGCTCTAACGAATTGCATTTGAAATCACAAATTCCATTTTTTTCCCTGGTATCAGTAATAACTTTGATTGAGAGAAGTAACATTTTCCTCATTTAACAACAAAAAAATCCAATACAAACAAACAAAAAAACCCCCAACCTACACACATCCACAACAAGAAGTCATCTCTCCTTCACTTTCCACTGGCTTTAACAGGAGTTTTTGGTATGCACAGCCAACAAGGTGGGTTTAACTGGTAGTCTCTGGCAATAGGAATACACAGGAGATCAGTGGGCTTAAAAAGTGACCCTGTACTCAGTAAATAAAACCTGTCTAAAAATAGAGGCTAAAACCCCATTTCTTTTTCCATACATATGTTTTCAATAGTATTATGCAGGTGAACAAGGGAAGCAGAAATAGTGTTAATGTGCTTGTTTATCTATGACTGACCTGCAAAACAAGACAGAAGAAGCCCAAAATGATGGCTTTGATTAGACAGATTCAAAGTATCAGACCAGATTCAAAGTATCACTAAAAACTGCAAAACTCATCTGTGTTTATAAAACACACACACAAACTATGAACACTATGGAACTAAACCCACTCTTATTTCTCTCACCCACTTAAATCCACACTTTCAGTTATCTCTAATTTATCAATCACTCTAGCTGCTAGGAAGGAGGTGTTTGCTTTTACTGACTGAAACAACTGTGCATGTCAGAGAAGGTCCTTTCAGAATAGACCACAGCTCAGTCTTCAAACTTCTTTAAAAAGCAAGAAAGATTATTTATTTAAAGCAGGTTGTGTGTTGTGTTTTGTTCTGTGTTCAAATCCTTTGATAGCCACCATGTGTCTTTTCCCTGAAGCTGGTGCTGGGAATACAAATGGTTTGTTAGTCATGGCTACACTGGGCTATTTAGGCAGATCAGAGGCTACGCAGAACAACATCAGTGTGAAGTGAGAATAGAAACTGTTTCGCTTTGAGAAAGAATGATGCCATAAGGAACTTAGCATGCTAAAACAGGGCTGGGGCATGTGTGTAGGCAGTACAGCTGGCAGAGTTAGCAATCACTTGTATGCAAATAGGCTGATGAAAAGCCTTGTGCCATTGCAGTGGATCAATGCCCACCAGGGTGGATTTCATGGCACTGGCCACTGAGCTCTTGAAAGATCAGGTTGCAGCATTTAAATTGAAAAGAGGTCTTGCAGAGATCTTTGCTAGTTCATTTTAAAATCTGGCTCCAGTAGTATCAGTTCTACTGGATGAGACTGCAAATTTGTTCCGGTAACTAGAGATTGTTCGTATTTATTGCACATTTGTTCGTATTTATTGCACATCTACCCCTCCCCCCCCCCCCCCCCCCCCCACCCTGCCAGGAGCCTTCTCAAGGAGGAAGTCTAGTGCACAGTATTAGGAAGCTAAATTTGTGAGCTTTTGTCTCAAAGCTTTCTATACATGTGCAATTTGGCACGCTTACATAGGTGATACATAGACAAATAAGTCTCCTTACTCAGGTGCCTCAGTTATGCACTATGTTGTTCAGAGTAAAGACCACCATATAATTATGCTAAAACTGAAATACTGCCATTATGCCTAGAAAGAGATGTTTCCATGAGGTTTGTCATTACATGAAGTGTTGAAATTTACGATGTTTAATTTGCCAGAAATCACTTTTCTGCAAATAGACTTCCAAAGTTGACTATAAACTTGTCTTGTTTTGTTTGGTTGGTATTTTTTTTGTTTTGTTTTTAAACTCATTCCATTATTTTCTTGCACTAGAAGGCTTCTACTGAACACAATAACAAAAAAAAAAAATTGAAATCAGAACAAATCTGATACCAGGAAATTATTTGTTTGTCTTTACGTAGTAACTCAGCAGAGGAATCAGTGGCAACTTAAGCTATTTTCATTTTTTGTTAGTATTATCTACAGATTAGTTTGTTACAAATCTTTTGGTGAAGTTTCTCCTTAAAAGAGGCCTAGCTACTAACTTTCTCTGTTTCCAGGCCAATCTTGACAGCATTTGAGAGAGATATGGCTGGTTTTTAATCATTGTTCAGCTCACAGCAATGTGTTTTTCCATCTTTTCAGCACACAAACCTTCAAACAACTTGCTGACTGAGGGCATCTCAAACATATTTAAGCTTTCAAAATGCAAGTAGGAAATCAAGCCAGGTAAGATCCTAAAACTACAGAAGAGAAGTAACTTTGCAGATTGAAGTCTGGAGCATGTGTGTATTCACTCTTTACGGAGACCCTTGCCATCTCACCGGTTCACTCTGTGATATTTAGAGCTTTCCTTTGTTGCCTCCAAACCCAGCAAAGACACTAAAGAATGTAAGGAAATGTCCCCATCTTTGCATTCACTTTTGTTGAATGAAAAAAAAATCAGAAAGAAACTATTAAAATAAACATGGACTAATGTACGTTTAGCTTGTCGCTTCAGGATTTTCTCCAGTCATGAAAACATCAAGTACTGTATTGGCATAAGCCTTTCAAGTATCTTCTCTGGATTCTATGTTAACATAATAACAAACATAATAACAAACATAATTGTTTGTTAAATCTCCCTCAGAAGAAATTACTAAATCAGTTTGGATTTGTGTAGATTTCTGCATTCAGAGATAATCAGGAAATAAATGGATATTTATGATAAGCCATGTTTGGGAGGATTATTTCAATTTGCTACATAGATATGACCTACATTTTCAAAAACCTGTAATAATTTCCCAAGAACACTTTGATGCCATCTATGCTTGTCAATTCATTGTGACTGAGAACAAACTACCTCTGAAATTTGACCAAAAAACCACAAAAATTCCAGTTTTGCAGTTAATATGCATGCTTATTAAAAGCAGCATATTAAAAAATGTCTTATTAAAAAATCATCTATTTTAATTTCTGGTATTTATAATTTAAGATTACATAAAGATAGCTCCCTTGTTGCCTTTCCATCAGCACTAAGTTCCTTTATGTTTTCACACCTTTTAGCATGTATACACTTGAACAGTTTTTTGGTAACTAGCTAAAGGAAAAGGAAAAACCAATAATTACACAGAATCTTTAGAGAAAAAACCTGTAGTTTTATATGGAAGTCTATTTAAGGACAAGGAAAATTAGAAGATTGCTTTGTACATAGAAGATACATTTTAATCTAGCAGACCACCACAAAGTTGGGTAAGCAAATGTTTCTCATATGAAAACATTTACAGGGTGTATTAGAGAAATAAATCACATTTTTGATGTGCTCAAAACTAAGGCTAATTTGAATGTCAGCTTTCAGACTTGTGACTTCAAAGGTCTGTTTCAGGTTTTCATGCTGTTTTTCATTGCATTCCCAACACAGTGGGGAATAAAAATTAATTCAAATGCTAGGTATATACTCTTGTCTTATAGGTGAAAATCTTTAGTCTCAGTTTTGGTTACTTTCATCATTTGAGTTATTATCTTTATGGTTATTCATTGTGCTGTTGCATATAAAAAAATATTCTGTCAGCAAACTCAAGTACAGATAAACTGAAACACAGTTAAAACTTACTGACATCAGAAAATATTTATCATTTTGTATTTATGTTTTTAGTCACCTCTATGCATTAAACGATGCCCAGCAGAGAGTCTGCTGTGATTGTTTTAATTTACAACAAAGTTTTCATCTCTTTCTTCCCTCTTGGAACTTTTTGGTTCATTAAGGATGGTTCTAGTTGACTTTTATACTCAGGACAGTTCTTTAATAACTTTGAAAGTGATAATTTCATAGTATATCCCTTTAACTGCATGGGTGTTACATCCAAACAGACTGTCCCCCACCTCTACATGTTTTTCATATCTAGGTTTGCCTACTACTGGTACCTAAAAATGGATCAAAGCCTAATTTTCCTTCATGTGATTTTCAAGTATCTCAGAATTTTATAACCATTTAAGCTAGTTAAGGTAGTAAACATGAAGCAACACATCCCTTGTGTTTCGCTATTTTTGAGGAACGTAAAGATATATTTCTTCCACATTCCACAACTCTGAAATAGAAGCTTGGCCACCAGTTTTTCTTCTTTGTACTAATTCTTTAAGATCACATAACAATTTTAGAAGCTGAACAACCAAGCTAAAATCTGCATGTCTACATTTTACAATCTCCACTGTTAATTAGAACGTAGCATTATTGCTCATGAGGGGCTTTCTTTTGTGAATCCTCTAGCCTTCCCCCCCCCCCCATCAATGAATGATTAATCCCATTGGAAAATAAAAATTCTGCCATGTTCTCTGGAAAGGATTTTTTTTTCTCTCCATTGACTGTTGAGTAGAGAGAGACCAGATTGCTCAACTTACTTGAAACTGAAGTTGGGTAGGATGGATTATTAGCACATAGTCAAGGAAGCTGAGCAGTTCAGTGACAGTTACCCTTGAGAATGGTTGATCTAGAGTGAAAACCTAGACTACAAGGTGGTCTATGGTAGGAAGGACAAAATTAAGTAGGACTTGTAAGTACCTTCTGAGGTGAATTCAGAGTATAATCCTTTTTAGAAGCTCTGCCTCAAATGAGAAAGCAGTGACTGTAGTGGACTGAAAACCACATTCAGCAGATCAGCTGAATCTTGCTCCTGCTGGAGACAAGATCTTGTTGACTGCATAGTGAACATTTCTACTCATCTAGGGTGAGTAGTTACCACTGTATTTTTACTTGAAATACAGAGCTCATAGCACTGAACTGCTAAACAAGTGAGAGGTTAAATTAACCATCACTCAAAGTCAGTGAAGAAGGGGTTCATTCTCATCAGCAGTATATTGCATAGATACTGAAATCAAAGAACACATTATTTCTATAGTACTAGAGCAGGATGAGTGGCAACTTAGGTTGCCTGTATCACTGTGCCTCTTGTGCATCACAGGCTGTAAAGTAAAATAAAACCAAAGTAACGTGTGACAATTTTACTCCTTTTAGTGGGTTATTAATAACTTCTATCACTGTGAGTGGTAAAACAGCACATGCAAAAGTGTAAAGGAACAACTTGCACAAAAGTTACAGTTACTACCATGCAGAAGCACGGGAAAAGTTACAGCTAAATAATTTCACACAAGAATGCAAAATTGCATACCTGTGTCTAGCTGGAAAGATAAATGGTTATTTGGGCAAATGTTTGCTGTTGTTACATAGGTTAGTGAAGTGAATGTGAGGTATTTGGCATAACCTATGTGTTTCAGAGTAGATCAAAGTAAAAGAGTTGATTGTATAAGCAGGGTGGAGGAAAAAAGAGAGAGAGAGAGAAAAAAAAAGGGTGATTTAACAAAGACTTTGATTCTGAGCACACAGGAAATAAACCATTAATGAAGAAGAATCAAACATCTAATTGTGGTATGTTCACAGAGCTAAAAAATATCTCAATATACTACTGAAAAGCTTGCAAAATGCCTAGTACACAGAAGACTGCAGTCTCCCCATGTACCAGACCAAGAGACCAGCCATTGACTCTTCTAAGCAGCACCTTCTTGAACAGAATTCCAAGACCATTACCAAGCCAGTTCTTTTCATGTAAGGTCCAGTTTTACTGCTATTTTAATCTCCAAATTAGATCTTTAGAATTATCCTGTGGTTGCTTTACTGACATGCTGTCTTCAGACATACCAGAGACATGTGGTACTGACCAAAACCACCTTTCTTAAAATCAAAGTCAGGATTTGGAGAGAAGCAGTGATTGTGGCAGGCATACACAGAAATAATGAACAGATACAGAACTACAGTATCTTAAATGTTACTGCCAAGCCATGCCATTAAGCGTCTATCCTTATTTCCAGAGTAGTTACTGTACGGTCCCATTATCTATCATCAGTCCTGACACAGGGTGTTACAAAAGTTATTAGGTAGGTATAAACAGGCTTAGTCATAGCATTACTGACGACCCTATGAAAAAAAGGGACCACAAGCTGTCAGCAGTGGCAGTCTGGACAACACGCACTTACTTGTTTCTTGAAACAATTTCACAAATTCAAAGTCTCCTGTTTGTTTTTCCCAACAGGATTTTCTTAAAGAACAACAAAAAAAAAGCTATCATACAAAAGTACATAGCTTTGTTCCTTTGAAACCTCATTGCCAGTATCTTCCAAAGATTACCACATAAACCACCTGAATCTGATGTCTGATATACAGTAAGAGCGGATGAGAGAGGCAAAGAGAAGCTTATGGCTCTGGTGAGGTTTCATGCTTTATGCTTTTCTCAATGTTCTGAGGCCTCTGATGGAACAGCATTTCCCAAAAGGAGGAGTGCAGGATTATTTCACCTTTATCTCTAGAGAAAGACGTGTTGTTCAGCATATCACCTCAGTAAAAACAGTTTGGGTCAGAGGGGTACCATTGCTGACCTTCAGTGTAATTTCAGGTTGTTTCCTAGTGCTGCACAAGAATTGTTAGCCTCTGAAAACTCCCAGTAACCCTCTGGTCAAGGTTCACTATGGAGTCTTGATTTGTACCAAAGAAACATGCAACAGGGAAAAGACAAAACCCAGAAGTATTTTGTTACATGCAGTTCCTCACCAAAGGCAGATCACAGTTTTAGTTGACTATATGAACAGAAGCACAGTTCTATGAGGGTTTAAACTGCCCTCCATTCAAACAGATTTAGCACACAGATGGCTGGAACACTGTGTATGAAATACTTTTCAAACTAGCATCCACAGTCACAGCCCGTGGTGTTAGTCATTTCACTTGCAGGAAGAGAAGACAGCTTCACTGTCTGTAGAGGTGATGGAATTAAGAAACACAAAACAGAGTTATCAACACGTAGAAAGTAATAGTATGGGCACGTACACAAGTGGATGTAAATTCTTGAACCTATTAATACACTCCCCTTCCTCCTACATTGCCACGGCAACTATACTGTCCACCTGCACACCATGTGGCTCTGTCTCTTCAGTGAAGAGTGGGTCATCCTTTTCACCACTGACTTCATTTTATTGTCGCACATTTATATAGCAATAACATGTGACAGATGATAGACCGAGATCAAGACAGAGGAGGAAGATAACATCAGAGTTTGCCTGTTCATACAGCTGCTGACCACCTTTCAAGCACTAAAGCATGAACAGTAATCAATACAATAACTGTGAGTCTGCAGCTCCCATTGCCTGCTACAAAACTAGCAACTTACAAAATACAAAACCTGTGCTTAGGAATACTGACAATCATGGTAAATCCAAGCAACCTTTCAAGCATGCCTTCAGTTTTCAATTTCAGGTGTTTTTTTTTTTTTCTGTTGCACAACCTTTTCTCTTTCTCTCCACCCATACTCCTCCTCACTCAACTGAGAAAACTTACAAGTTTGAATTTAATCTCACAAATAATTGCAGCTGCTTGGGTTTTTTTTCTGCTTCCTTTTTTTTTGTTGGTATTTTTTTTTTTTTTTTGGTTTTTTTTTTGTTGCTGTTGTTTTGGTTTTTGTCTTTTTTTTTTTTTTTGACCAGGCAATATTTTCAGAGGAAAAAAAATTCATTTGATGTTTTCAATTTTAAATAATGTTTTGTTTCAAGCCTTAGCTATGTTCAACTATAATTAAAAAACCCTATTATTAAAAAATTCAGCTAAGTGAAACCAATGATTCACAGGCAGGTTAAACCACAAATCTGATAAGGTTGATTACTCTGATGTATTGCCATGGTATATAAATATGCGTGGTAACTCCAAATGAAATTCCACCTCTAGACTGCAGGTGTGTATTCAGAAATTCTAGCTCAGGCACCAGAAACCTTCTCAAAGTGAATATAAGAGGCACTACCATCTTGCTTGTGTGCTTTTGACTGCAGTGGTGGCTTATTCCACGTTAACTTAGAGATGACCATGCTTTGCAGTGCAAGCACACCCTTATATGCCTTGCTGAAACCTGTTCCAAGATGTCAAGCCCTAGTCATTCAAAAAAGAATATGGGATTTTCAATTAACGTATATTTTTTTTAAAGTCAGCTTTCTTTTAGAGTGTAACCCACTATTTTAGGCCTCACTCTGTACCTTTAAGTTTGTTTTTACTGCTGTAGCATTTTCAATCTTGAGCACTTTTATTAGAATACAAAATGGTACCCACAGACTAAGACACTCACTACAACAAGCTTTTGTTTTGCTAAATATGAAACTTGATGCTGTCATCTTTTCTAGTCCTGTACCCAAAGAGAAAAAAATTAATGAGGATGTTTGTAAAGAGTCAGAAAGGAGAACTAGGCAGTAAGCTTGATTTGTTCTATCTAGACTTTAAACTCATGAAATAACATTATCTTAAAAATCATGTTACTTTCAATTTCTCCTAGGACAAGCCAGGTGAATGTAAGGAATTACCTGTGTGCTTTACCCTTCCTACTTTTCCTTTTCTCTCTTTCAGTTCCTCCTCCTCACCAGATTCTCACATTCATGAATCACAGGGAAAACAAGCAAAGATAAGAACAAAACCTGCCATTAAGATTGTGAACACAGAATTCAGATCTGAAGGATCAGAGCATATAACCACAGTTATGCTATTACTGCAGTCAGATAATGCAGATATTAAGTCTCTATTAAAGAGACTACAAAATGAAGTATTTTATTCTTTTTGGGTTTTTTTTTTATCTGGCACAAGTTCTTTTAGATGGATATTGATA
Source organism: Todiramphus chloris collaris (assembly GCA_025345505.1). Lineage (NCBI taxonomy): Eukaryota > Metazoa > Chordata > Aves > Coraciiformes > Alcedinidae > Todiramphus > Todiramphus chloris. The sequence continues at coordinate 4,758,582 of JANVCC010000037.1, forward strand.
CAATTCTTATGAATGCAGTACACAGGGAACCACATTCACAAATGAAATGTAAATAGGGTTTTTAATAACAGCTTTGTTAAATGTACAGCATTTGCCTGGATTTGGAGAATATACATATGATCTATTTAATATCAAAGAAGTAGATTTCTTAAAAACCAAGATAAAATAATCACACTTATGAGTAAAATACAGATAGTCCTATAGCACTCCATGCAGATTTATTTAATTTCATAATAAAAAAATATAAAATCATACTGACAGTTAAACTGATGTAATGCTACATTTACACTGTACTGAAAAAGTTTTCTAACAATTAAGGAGAAAAGGAAATAACACTAACAAAGCTCTTCTTTTGTTTCTGACTTTGAAAGTTTGCTGTTGAATTTGTTTAAATCAGGTCTGCAACTACTGTAATTTCTCAAATCTCAGAATGATTTGGGTTAACTTGACACCAAATATTTTTGTTCTACTGCCTTCAGAAATACTCCAGAAACTGTCCCAAAAAATACCCAGATGAAACTTCAGTACACTGCAATACCGTGTTTTCTTGTATGGTTTTTCTTTGTCTCCAAATGCCGTCTAGTCATTTTTTGCTACTGTGTTATAAGGAATTTTGATTAACTTCCATTAAGTGACTAGTTCCTCAAATGGTATATTTCTGAGTGGTTTTGTTGATGTATGCCAATTACACCATCTGAGAAACAGACACTGCGTTGCAAAATAAATAAATAAATCCATATTTTTAATGACTCCCTTGCTGTCCTCCATGTATGTTTGTATGTCATAACACACAGCTTTCTACCATATGCACCCTTTCCTTTATATATATGCATTTTGTATTATAAATTGCTTGTCTGTGAGGTATCTTGACATTTGACATAACAGCAGGGCTTGGGGGGCGGGGAGGAGGGGAGCATAAGTGCTGATCATTAGATTATTGTTGAACTAGTCTCTCTTTTCCTCCCCTTCTCCCTGTGTTCTCTCGAGAGACAGGTGTTAATAAAATCAAACAAAATGAAAATGAGTAAATTATTGCAAGCTATGAACACCTACATTGTGCCATGCCTCACTAGTTTCCAATACCACCTTGTTCCTGAGACAACCAAAGAAAAAGATGCAATTTCATCCTGTAGACTGGGTGGTATAAGGAAAGGACAAAAGAGACAAGATATTGCAATCCAAAGGTCAGTGACCCACTCCCTTGTATAATTACAGCATTTCATTTATATCCTACCAATCTGTCTTTGGATGGCTGATAGTAAATTAGTATCTAAAAAAGTGTAATTTTAAAAATTCCTTAATAACTAGTAACTGAATTCTAAAGCTGGACCATCATATAGGGAGATGAGCACAAGTACTCAAGTATTTTCCAAAAATAATTTAAAAATACTAAAGAGAGTGAGGTCAGATCTAGAGATCTAGATCTGTGTCTCACTGCTGTACTTCAGGAACCCTAGAAACAGATTTAATCCTTATTCTAAACACCACACAGATTTTGAAGAGCTTCAAATATCTCAGTCATTCTTGACTACAATACACATCCAACTGGATTTTCCACAATGGATGCACTTTATACCTTTTCAACTGTCATCAGTACATCTTAGTGCTGCATTCCTCATTTCCTATGATAAAGCACATACTAAACTGTGCTTTTCCTTTGCATTCTCTGAAGAAGGTTTCATGCAGTAACAAAAACTCTGTGGGAATATTAATGTTTATGTTTGCTAATATGTATTAGCAGCTTATACCTAGATTTGATGCTTGTGTTTGGTCCCTCCCCAGGTACTGGGGTAAAGCTTGACCTAGTGAACCATGCAGGACCTCAATACTTCTTTACAGTCACAGCTGAATTTAATAAATAATAAGAAAAAAGATCAACCATAATGAGATAGTTCTAGTCTTGGTTAATCACATATGGCACTTGAGAACTTAAAACGACCTTGCACTTCTTTAGTAATGAGTGGAGGCCATCATTTTAATAGTCTGCTAGCCACTGTAATTAGAGTAGTATCATACAGCTCTTCGCATTAGCATCTACTGAACAACCAGATTAGCACAACAGGAAAAAATTCTAGATCTGCACAACCAAAGAATCACTGTTTGTACACACCCATTATACTGTGCAGTGCCAGTACATGACTTACCAGGCTCACTCTTTCCAGTGCATCAATGTTTCACACTTTGATGCAAGATACTAAAATGCTATATATTATACAATTTTGTAAGAAACCAAAAGGGAAATAAATCTCTCTAAAGGGCTGGTGGAACAGAACCATTCAACCAGGACACAACAACTAATATTTATGAGTGAAAGAAGGATGTTCATATCAAAAGAGGATTATGAAAACACAAGAATGTGTGAAGACGCCGATGGGACTGAATGGATGGCACCTGAGACGTACATGCAGCAGGTACATGGAAGTGAGAAAGAGACAGAACAACAGTATATATGTAGCAGCCTGCACATACATGCACAGAAGTAATTTTTTTTTTTTGTGCTTTATTCCCCATGCAGTCCAGGAGAAGTCTTGGTACTTTTACCAAATACACTTACCACAACTTATTTAATGTGTTTATTTAACTGTTACAGACACTGGTATCTAAGACATCTCTGATTTCAGGCTAACCAAAGTAACAATGGTTGGGACATGTTAACTTTTCCAGTGGTAATGCTAGATCTGTTATGGGTTTTAAATGTGTATGTGTTGCATATTTCTGGATTTATATCTTACATGAATATGACTAATAAAAACTGGACGGAAGAAGAGAACTCCGGAAAGAGCCTGTCAACACTATTTTCAGGTGGGGGGGGGAAAAAAAAAAAAAGAAAGAAAAATAGTTGGTTTTGATCTGCAGAATGTGAAGTGTACAAAGTACAACAATTAAAACATAAGGCTAGACACTTTGAACTCATTAAAATTTCTTTTGAAGATGGAAGTCATTAGGTTTCAATAAGAACTTGGAACAGAAGCTCACATCAACATGAGAATATTTAACCTGTAGTCTACAATGCTTCAAGCAACTGATAGTATGATAAATAATTGCTTGGCTGTAGGAACCACACAGAAGGAAAAAAACAATTACCCTAATAAAATACAGGCAGTGTGGTGTTGCCTCTCTGTGCTCCACATTTCATTCTGACTTGTTGAGAAGTTTGAAGTTATACAAACAGAAATCCTGAGTTCTTGGAGAGGCAATTGTAAATAATTTCTTTTACTGCCACCTCCAAGAAAACTTTGATATTGTTAAGGGTCAGTTCATCAGCTGTCATGATCAGCACAGCTCTGTTAAAGCCAGTAGATGATTGCCAGTTGTTAACAGCTGAGTGTCTGGTCTCACTACAGGGACAACCCTATTTTAGAACTCTTTTCCTCCACGCCCCATCACATTTTAAAATTTATTTTTGTTTAAATTTAGGATATTAATAATGAAATACTGTATTTGTTGTCAGGAATACCTGTTCTCCTCTTTAAGGTAAAGACTCATATTTTCATTTTGATGTCTTGCACTACTGATTAATTCTTACTTGTACTTCAGTATCACAACAAAGCACAAGCCAGGACTGTAAAGCACTTTCCATATAGGTATTTTTCATGCTATATATTGTAGCTAAAAGGGAGCTCACCCCACTTAGTACTAAGAGTTGAAAAAAGTCAAATAATGGTGTTAACAGAGGCCTAAAGCAAAGATTATAGACCCTCGTAAAAAGACAGATCAAGCTTGTGTTAAATGGCAACACACACTGTAAACAATGCTTTACAGTTAGTTCACTATAAAGAAATGAGAAGGGTCAGAAAAGGGAAGACGCTTGCACAAGTGAAAAAGCTCCATGCCAGAGTCAATGGCAAAACCAGAATTGCTCTCACAGGTGATCCCACTGGAGGTACAGAGCCCATGCAATCAGGGGTGAAACCACAGTGTGTCCTTCCTCACAAGAGAGGGTGGCATTTACGTAGTAAGCAATATGTAAAGACAGTGGAAAAAAATAACTCAAAGCATCTCCTATTTAATCTCTTTGCACTTTCCTAAAGACTCAGATCCTGAATATGCACTGCTCAGCAATGTTCTACCAAGCCCTCTCTGCACCCTGAACCGTATGATTCCCTTCATAAATATCCCTACAGTAGAAGAATCTTATTCTTTTTAGCCTATAAGTACTTTCTGCACTAATGAAGCGGATAAAAATAAGACAGCATTTTACACTAAGAGATTCCCCCTGAAGGGCTTCTTAGGCAGAAGTTTTCATTTCATTAAGTACATGCAATACAAGTTTCACACCTTTCTAATCCCAGACCGTGTTTCCTTTACCCCAGAATTTTTTCTTTTAACAAAAAAATAAAACCCTTATGGGCTAATTTGAAGTTTGAGAATGGACCTGATGCCAGCAAGCAGTGTAGCCTAATCCACAGGGCAAGGTGGATGCAGTCCCCCCCAGCCCCCTTCACTCACAGTTACCTCTTCACAGGTACATCTCTCCACATCCCTCTGCTCTTGGGCCCTGAGCTGCGTGCTTTTCCTTCTGACCAGCTTCAGAAATGGCACCTTCTTTGAGTCAAACTCCTGCTGTCTTACTTGTCATCTCTCCCTCATTAAGGTAACGAGGTGCACAGCTCCCAGGTGTTCCCAGTGGCACAGCTCCCAGGATCTCTTTACTACTTTCCTGCCAGTACTGGTAGGGAATCAGTTCCACTGTAGTTGTGGAAACAGAAAAAACCCACAAAACCAAAAACAACTCTGAAAAGAAGTCACTTAGGAACGAAAAATGAAGACAGCTTATCCTGTATATACTGAAAAAAAGCAATTATTTCCTTCCATTTCTCCCCTGTAAAGAAAATGCTCTACAGAATGTAACTGATTTTATGAAGCCTGTTGATTTTGACAATAACCATCTTTGCCTTCTTTGACAAACAGGCATTCAGGTGATACACTTCTGACTTGAGCTGCATAAACAAGATAGTAGGTCCACAGGACAGCTAGGAAATCTGATAGTAAATGATTATTAGTGTAGAGCTAGACCAGAATCCATTCACTTCTCGAAAGATGATAAATTAAAAATAAAGCTCATACTCATCTACAACAAAATACCTAAATAAAGACGCAGCTACTTTTAGCTATATTAGCCCTAAAACCAGTTTCATAAAAGATTATGATTCTAGGGCTGGACATGATGGGGAAGAGTGTCTGGACAAAGATAGAAAGAGGATAGGGCAGCTGTCAAGAAAGAAACTCAAGTCAGGAAGTAGAAGACCTCTGGGAACCTGGCAGGGAGGTGATACCGAGCTAATGCCATCACTGGGAACAGGAAAATGTGTATGGATGGACTCCTGCAGTCAACTTTGCATCTTCCAAAAAGATTTCATTTAATTTGTGGAATGAAGTTATAGATGGTATGTTTCTCCCCTTAGCAGTTAAGAGCTCTACTAAACTTTAAATTTATCTTTGACACAAAAAAAAAAAATAAAAACAATCAAACTATTTTTTAAAGTCCCTTTCAGTACCATATCTCCTTAAATCCTGATATCAGCAAGGTTTCCTGAAAGGGAACAATTTAAAACCCACATTTACCCTCTAGGTAAATGGTCAAATACCACTGAGATTGTGATACTTGCAAATAAATTTGAAATTTAGCCTCTTGGATGCACCGCTGAGGCACATGTGCCCCTAACAGTGCCCTGTCACTAGTTCAGAGTTATAGTGATGTACTGATTATTATAGAGAAGACTGATTTGGCTATATACTACATATTATTTTCAAATTGTGGTACACAAAAAGAATGGTTTGAACTATAAACAAAACTTCATAATTAGAGCTTAACAAAAAAGATTTTTTGAAAGTCAAAGTTTTCTTATTTAAATGACAATGGAATCTTTGGAAGACATGATGAGGAATGACCTTTCTAACTACTCAAATAATTTGCTCATTTGGCTGGTAATGGAAGAAACCAAAGCTCAATTTCTTGCTCTGGTAAAATATGCTGAAAGCCTGCATTGTTCGTATCCCAGCTGACTGCCTGGACCACCCAGGAACTGTTGAGTTTGGGCATATCTATCCTGATGTTCCTTTTTAGACCTTTCACAAAATATGAGAGAAAATATCCATTGAATTTTTGTTTTCCATAAACCACTTCCAAGGGAAGGTGAACCTAAAAGTTAAGAACGAAGAAGGCATCACCTGGGAATGTACTCTCTTAACTAGTGCTGAGAGCTAAAATCTTTTGGAAAAATCTGTTATCTGATTTGAATACTTCAGATTTCAACATAAGCACTAAGTACTGAGCTACTATGTATTTAGTTGCAAAGGAGATCTTTTGCCGTCATTTTTGGTAGAAATTCCACCTTTAGTGAAATTGAGAAAAATCTGACAGGAGCCTATGTCACTGGAAGATTCCCCATCTGCTCCTCTGTGAGTGGCTGTTCTGCACAGAAAGTTATTTTGTTACACGGAGCTGATGAAAAAAAGTTGGTGTACAAGATATTATATTGTGTGTCAATTGCTTCTGTGATTGTTCTGCAGTAAAAGTAGCGAAGACAAGGCTATGACAGGGGGTCACTATCATAAAGTTTTGTCCCAGTCACTGGCAAAAGTTCCAGATGAATAATGTGCAAACACTGTTAAAAATGTTTCATTAACATAAGACACCCCAGAATTCAGCAAACTGACTTGTTTTGTTACATAGAATTTTAAACTCCTATCACTTTAAATAATCTAAGCAACTTGAACACTTACTGGAATATACTCTGAGATAAAGAAGTTTTTTAAATATTTGAGCAGAAGGAAGGCTAAAAATGTAAGGTAAGCTTACATAAACCCCTCCCAGTACATTACTGAGTAGCTGTCACTCTGAACTCTGTACATTTGAAATCACTACCACAAAAGAAAGATATTACTTTGCTGGTTTGTTACTGTGTAGCTCTACAACCAGACTATCTAGGACTAAATCTGAAAACAGAATTTAGGCACACTGTAGCATTTAATGTTTAGAAAATCCTTTGCCCTTGTAGCATTTGTAATCCTATCATATTAAATTCAGCTGGTCAAATTCTCTTAGTTGAATTTCACATCCATCAACACAGAGTGTACAAGGCCTACACCAAGGCAGTATTTAGCTCAGTATAGGAAGAGATTATATATCTGAAATATATTTTATCTTTTGAAAGCCATACGTTTTTCCAATAATAAATGTTGAAACACGGTTCCGCAGGGTTGTGCAATCTGTGTTCTTTCCCACTCAGCTAAAGATGGTATTAAGGAGGTAAAATAAAGAGAAATATTGTCATTTGGTTAGGTAGTGTAATAAGCTTGATACCACTCTTCTGACACTTTGGATGCTTTGTTTAACAAGGAAATCAACATGAGCACACTAGCAGCTGAGTTCCAGGCTGAGAGTTTGTGACAAGACTGGATTGTCAGCTCAAAGGCTGTGTGCGTGCCACCAAGCTGATAAACACACTCTCTGCAGCACAGCGTGGGGAGAGAACTGGCTGCCTGGTGAATGTTAGACCTTGAGCAGCTGGAGAAACAGCAGCACTGCAGGCGGCTGCTGGCCTTATTAGGCAGAAAACAGCTGCAAACATCAAAGGGAATAAAAGAAGAAGGTGGAAAGACTGAGGCAAAAAAGGAATTCAATCTACACTGTTTCTGTGAAGTAGACAAGTTACTTTTCTAATGATACAAACATATTCTAATATTATCACTTTGCCTAACTTTTAAAGAAATATGTAAAATATTTGTAAACATACACATGGAGCATTGATTCCTTAAGCATCTTAATGGAGTCCCAGAGGATTAATGCCATAAAAAATACTGGTCTCTATAGAAAAAGATGCTCCAAAAATATCAGGTAAAATTTTAAAGTTATTTTTCTCAGGTAAGTAGAAACCACCAGAGCAGTAAACTTACTATGAACAGTATTTACTGTCATCACAGTGTCTTAGTTTTCTTATACTGGGTACAGGGAAACAGAAATCACAGCTGTGCAGCATTCCCCAGGTAAGAGAAGTCACCTTGATAGGTAACTTAACTTCTTCTTTGACCCTTTTAGAGCAGTGAGACAAAACAGAAAGCATACTAATAAAATATGCTAATTTATGCCTGCAGTGTACACACTGTGTATGTTTTATTGTGGCATAAAATGTAGTAGGTTTTTTTGGCATTGTAACAGAGGACACAAGTTAATAGCGATAGTATAACATACAATAAGAACTTGTACTGAAAGATGTAATGAATGTAAGGTATCAGATTAGTGTTGAAATTCAGTTTTAAATGGTCAGTGAAAGAACTGTCCAACTTTCAAACTTTTGCACAAAAGACCCAAATTAAGCCTTTTGAACTGTCTGACTCTATGCATTATACAGAGAAATTCCAATCATTTTAGCTGAAACTCTTCAAAATATTCCAAAATTTTCTATACAGAAAAAAAATTTCAGTATAGAAACAACAGCGTGGGAACAACAAAACATTTCAGCCTCTTGATCCTGAATGCCTGTAACTAAACTTTTTAAAAAATGTATTATTATTTTAAATTTATTTAGTACCAAAACAGAACCTGATGAAGCATTTCACTGTCATACTTATTATTGGAAGCAATTTTATTTTTCAAAGGGTCCTGGAAAATGGAGACAGATTTCCTTTAGAGATATTTAAAGTCAAATAGTTATCCACATAGCTAGCTACCTGTCCACTTAAATCACAGGCATTTGTACACCTGAACTTGCTCTCAGCTTGCCTGATTATTTAACTCATTTAATTCTCTTAGTTTTAAACAAAGACATTGTCCCTCAACAAGCAAAGCAACTAAGTAGGCATCTGAGCAAGTGGTAATTCCATTGGAAGGCAACACCATCCTTCCCATATACAAAGTTAGGGATATTATACTTCGGTCTTCTGAGGCCATTCAACAGCTCATAGGTTTAGCATTAGCGCGGCATGTCCAATGCTATCAGTTGAAACATTGAGATGTAAATTTTAAGATGAAATTTCAAAGATTAAAATATTAGGCTAATTCTATCAGCTATAATACTGAAATGTGCATGCATACAGCATTACATACAATGTCAGATTGAAACAGACCATTAGAAAATGTCAGATGGCATATACAATCCTTTATTTCGTAAGTTGATTCCCACAAGAACCTCAACCAAAAATAACCAGTCCTATTTTTTTCCACATTGTACTTTTCTACTTCTAATTGTGTCCAATTTTTTGTAGAAGCACTTTCCATTCAGCTATCCAATAATATAGTATACATTATATTTTATAAGTGACAGCTTCTGCAACTGCCTTTATACCTTAGGCTTTGGGACTTGAATGCTCTTGATTTATTAAAAGATAAACCTTCTCCAAAGCTTTTTCTTTTTAAATAGTGAACTGTAAATAACCAATCCAATATGAAAAATGCTAAATAGCTCCTATGAAATTCTAAGAGGGATTGTCTATGGCTATATCACCCACTGCACAGTCTTTGTGTTTTACCAGCTTATGTGGAATGTATAGGAATTTAACCTGCATATGCATGCATATTTATGTGTTGGTCTGCTAGAACACACATATTTGGCTTGGGTGCAGCTGGCATGTTAAAGCTAGATTCCAAAACCTCAGAAAAGATTATTTTGGCGTATTTGGGGCTTAGAGATTTTTACTTGACTATTCAATGACACAGTTACTGTTAAATACAATTCAACCCTGGTGGTCATGGAGGTGTTGGGTAGAAGGTTGGACTTGGTGATCTTTGAGGTCTTTACCAACCTTAATGATTCTGTGATTCAATAGTCTCCCTGTCTTTATTTTTACTGGCAAATATTTAATTCTTTCAATTCTGTAGCCTTGATGGTTCAGGCTTCCCAACTCCCAAATCATGACTGAAGAAACTTTGCTGCAAAGCTTAACTCCAGTCTGTCCTCATTTTCTGCCAGCAAGAGCACTTCTGCTTATGTTTACACTATATGTATGGCATGTAAATATCACAGCATTCCTCAATGTCAGCAGCCGAGTCTGGATGGAGCTAGGACCTCTAGCTCTGACTTTGTATGAAACTCAACTCCTAAGCTACCACACCTTTCTAATTACTCCACTGCTTTCTCTGGCTCCCTACAGGCTCCATCTCCAGAACATACTCCTACTCAGCAAGCTCTGCTCCATCAGCCTTTAGTCTATAAACTATCATCATGGCTTGTGGAGCTCAGAAGTTCTTTTCTCCCTGACAGCCTTAACCAAGTCTCTTTTCAAGGCTTGCCATCCCTCAGAACGCTGCCCAGTTTTGCTGTTACGAGCCCAGCATTTCCAGAATACACTTAAAAGATAACTGCTTAGTAATGAAAACTTTCATTGCTAGAGATTAAACCTTTAACTGCTAAGTGGCTGGTGGAGTTCCAGTCCATAACAACCAAAATTCACTAATATAATATTTTTAAATGCCCTTTGTATGAAAACTGTTCTGTCCCCAAGTGTCTGAAAGGTTAAATGCAAGATGGTTGTTTTAAGTACTTCCTGAATTGAGAAGAAAATGTGGCTGAATTAGCAATGGCTAATTTGGGATTAAATAAAATCTCAGTGTTCATTCTAGAAATGTCTAAATTATTAAAAAAAAAATTTCCACCCCTCCTTTCTTTCACCTGCCTGTGTTCTCAGGTAAATTGATCCCTCTTGAAAAATGTATGTCTCAAGAAAGATGCTCAGTTTTGTTCTGACCTAGTCTTCAGAATGGAGACTCTCTTGTGTATCTCACCTTGATAGGTTTACTATTGATTGACAAAGCTACTCGGCAACCTGAGGAACTTCTCTCACCTTCTAAACCAGTTTTCTGATCTTGATTTTCATAACTGCAGAGGAAATACTGCCAGAAATGAAGCAGCTAATTCCCTGTAGATTATACATTCTGCTCTTTTACTATGGGTGCTAATGGAGTTGAGTAGAGATGTTTAATGCAATGTTACTTGTGAAACAAAAATAATACACTGGATAATGAAAAGGAGATACAGGCAGACTTGATTCCTAAGGTACTGTTAACTACTCAACTAGAAATTGGATTGGACTGAATTCTTCAGTCTGCTTTCCAGTTTTTAGGAATTGCAGTAGAGAGATCATCAAAATATGTAAGACATAGCATCAATTCTATATGCCTTAGCATTTTTTCTTTGTATTTAGTCCATGTTCAAAATTCCAGCCCATTTCTTTAAGATCTTTTCCATGTGACAAGAGCTTTGCAGAGGGCTTGGATAGCATTCCCAAACATAGAAGAAGCATAGTATCTCTTGCTTTTACCTTCAGAGCCACAATATGAGAAGCTCTGGCACTTTGATGCTCTGTCACTTTTTAATGCAAACTCTGGAAGTTCTTGGACACGACGCTGCACAATCTGAAGAAGATAAATCACAGTTACTTCAAGCCAGCTGACAGCAGTTTAAGCAGCTGCAATCATCAACCACCAAGGGAGTTTCTTCTTTTATCTTACTAAATGCAAAAGTATACCAGGAACTGGTAATACGACTGAACTATCAGAGTCCTGCTTTTACATAAATATCAGCAAGCGGTAAGTAAATTCTGTTGACGAAATGTAATAAAACAAAGACGGTTTCAAATATGACCATTCCCTGATGCATTCTGTAGCCCCGTCTTACTCACTTATTGCATGCTGCTGAGATTATAAGGTTTGCTTTTATCTGTCAGAAATCAATATTTCAAACATCGGATAAAAGAGGAAATTGAACTGGGAATAGGCTGAAGTGCTGTAAAAACTACAAAGCACAATTATCAAAAAGCACTTAAAGTACTTAATAGGACACACATATAAAAATGCTCAAATTAATGTCAGGGAACTATAATGAGAACTTTTTCTATGCTTTTTGATCCAAATGCAATGTAATTCGAGTGCAGCCTGGTCAGTCAATACAGTATTCAATTTATATGAAACCCCAAGGATTTCTAGCAATCATTTTGCTAGAACCGAACCATTACATATGATTGGTTAATATTTCAATTTATTGAAAATACATTATTTTGTGTAAAGTGTTTAAGTTGTTGAGGTTTAACCATTATAAACAGTTATGATAAAAATAGATTTTTGGGTAAACAAAGACCTTACAGTCAAGCTTTTAATAAACACTAGTATAACTAGAAAATTGGATTTTAAGGGGAATAGACATAATAAGGAAAAACTACAGATATGGAGTAGTGAGATCAGAGGGAAATGTATAGATCTGATCTTCATCAGCATGCATTAAGCTGAGAAGGGACCTCTTTGTAAAATGTTGGAAACCATGGTTATTTTATGAAAAAAAGTTCACTATTAACTTTAGTACTTTCTCCTTAGATTTATATATTCATTTATCATCTTTAATGTTATTGAGCTGGAGGTCTTTACAAAACTATGCTGGATCAGAAATCACTGCAAATGAGTGTGTACATGTCTGTATGCACATACTAGCATCTAAAGAAAATAGATTGCGTGTCCTTAGATAATTTGGTATGAGATATGAAGAACTGCCACACAGAGAGGAGTTATAGCTACGATTTGAGCAAACCGACCCACAGTAACTAAATGGCTGTATCAAACTATCACTTTCTTTTCTATCTTACACCCCACATTTTTAATGATGAACAACAAGGGACTCTTAGGAAATCTTTTTTTTGTGGAAAGTTATTCTTAACACTTACACTTCACTTTTATACTTTAACCATGACACTCTTTTCATATGAGAAAACTCTACCTTGACCACAAGAAGTGCTTCTTATTGGAACTGCATCAAACTCCCTGAACTCTGGATCAGACCTCTGTTCCTACTAACAAATCCTCATTAGCCAGCGCTAATCTTCCCACTATCTCTCCTGATTACAGTTTTGGGCCGAATACAGATATAAGTTAACATACTTACTTTGTCATCCGTTCTTCCGTTTTCAAGATGCAAGATGGAATTCCCGTCCCGAGGATCCTGCTTTGTGGCATAATTCACTGCTTTAAACTCACCTTCCCTATCCTTTACAGTTCTTCATATACCATTTTTCCACTTATCTCTTCATTAGTCTCTCCCTCATATCTATATTCATCAAACAATGACACCCTAACATGCCATACCTTCTCCTTGCTTTCTACGTACCATTCCTGCTTTTTCACCTGCTTATTTGATATGGCTTGACCTCCTATGGAAGTTTGGAAGCTTGTTACCTTGTTCAATCTCAGAGCTTTTCTGAATACTTGCTTTTATTTTAATGCTTGTAAGAAATTCCATCAGCTACAAGGACTAAGTGGGGATGTAAATAAAAAAAATAGCAAAAAAATGTTCAATATTTCACACAGAATATTATTTCTATCTTTTGTTTAACAGTATATCAAACACCTAACCAATGAATGAAGTATGCAGAATTCATGCAAAGATAACATATTTGCATACACAAAAATGAAACTGAACAAAAAGCCAGAAATGTATCCATGAGTATATGATCTGAAAGATAATGAATGGTTTACTATCTGCTAGTGTGTCTTTTCACAGTTACACTTTATAAAAATCACGTAACTGATGGCTACTCATGAAACTGGATAAAGCCAGAACAACATGGGCCAAACCAAGAATCCAAACTCTGACTGGCAACATAGAAGTTCTGCTTGGATAATAGAAAAATAGACTGGAAGTTAAGACAACTATAACTGTATAATTCCAGACAGATGTTGGGTAACCTGTTTCTCCAGATCTCCAAAGACAAAGTAAAAAATTTCCTAGGCAATATATTTTAGTCATTTATTGTCTTACTATTATAAAAGTTGGGTCATTTTAATTTTCTTTTAAAGTATAATCTGAATCTTTGCTACTATTAAGTCCTCCTTCTTGGCCTATTTTATGTGATAGGGAGCAGGTTATAGTATTCCCTCTTGCAACACATTTGGCTATGTAAACAGAATCATCACAATTTCATTCCAATGCCATTCTTACTGCCCATCCTCATACATCTCATGTTTCCCCAAAAGTACTCCCAGGTCTGGAATAGCATTAGAGACTAGAAGAATGGCTTAGGGTGTTGACACTGAGTGAAGATTGCTGTTGCTGTCCAAAGTTTTCTGCAACTTCAAAGGAATCAAACCCTCATTCTGTCAAATAGGTATAAAGCTGCTGCTGCTGCTTCAGGTTGTGGACTTTGAGGTCCTTTTTACAACATACAGCTTCTTTCAAGTACACAGACTGTGTGAATAGTACAATCAGGCTCAGATCTACACAGCTAATGTCTTATGCAATTCACCAGGTAAGAAAAGTATCAAGAATCTCTTTAAAATTAAGCTGCACAATACATAGCCAAAATCTCTTTTCTAATAATTCTGTTCTTGTGTACATTAAGCAAAACGTAACATGATATAATCGAGGGAACTAGAAAAGAAATCCTGTAAAACCAAGGATTTCACATGTGAAAACAAAGCTGACAAAGACTAAAAATAAATAGATCACTTCAGCTGGATACCATATTCACTTGAACAGTGTCTTGAGTTTTCAGATTTCCTGAATCAACACACAGAGTGTACAACCTTTTCCAAATAGTATGTATTTCCAAATAACAAAGTAATAAAGAAATATTTTGTTTCAAAAACCAGTTTGAGTGGAAAACATAACATGATCTGGTAAGGCAATTGTAGTTATGGCAGTCGTAATTGCATAATGCATTTCACAGAAGCTTCTTCTATTGCACCTTATTGTATTTTTGCCTTCAATTATTAAATTTAGAGGCTTAACATCAAAAGCAAATGCACTTGTCTTTACATGCACTTGAATTGTTGCTGCCATTTAAAACTAATCAATGTTTTCTTTAGTACCATAATAGCTTATTTGCAAAGCACCTCTTTTAGAAAAATTTACATGGTATTCTGGAAGGAAACATTTCACATTCTAACAAAAACTCTCAGTAAAGGGAAAGAGGCCTTGATTCTTATCTCAAAGTTTAGCACAGCTAAACTGACTTCAAGAGCTTAAAATTTGTGCATAAAGGGTGTCACTACTAGACCAGTATGTTCATACATAATACAAGGAACACCTATGCATTTTACACTAGAGAAGTCCAGGAAATTAATTTGAAAGGCCTCAGCATATAAATATATGCCTTCATGCATGTTAACAGGGAAACAAATGGTTAAAAGCTTTATATTAACCAGTGTTAAATTGGAGTGTTCCTTGGAAATACTATACCACTCCTGACTTGGATGTTCAGCTGCATAAAACTCATAGGATACCAAGGTCCCAGTGAGTGGTGGAAAGCCCAAGATACTCTAGTAAAGTCAACAGAAGCACTCGGAGTGCAGTTTGACACAAACAGGAATGTTCACACCACTTTCTTTTAGGAATGTGAGGGAGGTTTCTAAATTAGTCTCTGTAGACTCCTTCAGAAGGAGGTCAGAGAAACAACGTTAAGCAATGTGACTACTCCTCATATCTCAAGTTCTGCAACTCTTCAATAAACAGAAGTCTTAATGAAGGAAACCCAAAGTTTGCACAAAACATGATCAGGCCTTTTACATTTCCAAATGTTAATATCTACTGCTTTAATAAGCAGATCAGCTCCAGTTGAAGCTATGCCTGTACTTAAATACCCTAAGTAGGGTAGCAAGTCTATCACTAGGATGAAAGGTATAATAACAAATTAACAGGGGTTATAATAATTGAACATTTGTAAATAGAAAAGCTCTTACAATGCCTATGATCAGAACTGAGCACTTGATACAGTTTGCCCCATGCATCTTGTTTAACCTTGCAGTGATACTTGTTTCTTGTAGCTCTGCAAAGTATTTGGTTAGTTCTATTTGGAACGTGGTCTTTGCCAGAATAACAGTTCTGTCTCATGTAACACTTTCTGCTAACAATTCCAAAGTCTCTATCCTTACCTTAATCTATACATTGTTCTCAGCTGAATGCTACTAATAGTGGCAGCAGGTGATTTGCTTTCCAATCTTAGCCACACAGAAGATGCAGTGTGGACCTGCTCTTAAAAGCTTTGTAGCTGTGCGGATGTGTTAAAATCACACAAGGAGCCGAGTGGCTCCAGTAGCATAGCTGCAGTGTAAACTGGGTAACGGCATGCATGGATAAATACAATTAGCAGTTGAGGAAGTTAAAGGCCTTGTAGGCAAACAATTGCCTGTTTAACATACACCTAGCAGAGGAGTATGATTCTGTATTCCCTTCCCTCTTCATACGATATATGTTTAAAAATATGACTCTATTACAAATAAATGAGCAAAATCAACAAATTTAAAAGTAAGGATGCAGACTTTAACAGACAAAGACAAGAAGTTATTCACCTCAACAGGCAGTTCATTGTTGTGGGGGTTCAAAAATATGTGCATTTCAAGATAAGCCTAAAAAGAAGAAACAGACACTAAAAAATTAATAAAACAACCTCAGAAGTTTTAGTTAAACTAAATTGGGTTGAGGAATACAAAGTGCCAAGCTTCACCAAAGAGAAGAAATAAAATTGTAATTCAAAGCAATGGACAGAATGACTGTCTACAAAGTAATGCAACAGCCTATGCCAAAGTATTTGTTAGCAATTTGCTTGCTGCTGAAGACTGAATAGACTGAAGTCTGCTCCTTTGCTAAATTACATGTTTCAGAATTCATTCTCTAGCCTGCAGCAGGTAGCAGATGCTTTATAGGGGCACTTAGAGGAGGCAGTCACCTATTACTGCTCATTATTTAATAGCACTGCTTTAACTCTACTGTGATTGTCTTCACTGTTGGATAGTTTCTCTAACAGGCTCACCTTTTCACAGTTCTTTTTCTAGGGTTTCGCACCTGCTTCCAGAGTATTACACTGACTACAGCTGGCCCAGTGTACAGCAAGCAGCAGTTGGTAGAAATTTCCTGGACAATTTGCTTAGATTGACTTTACCAAAAGCATAAGTTTCTTTCCTTATCAACTCATTATCATGAGATCCCAGCTAACAAATTTGTGTATGTGTTTTCAATAACTATCAGTTGTGTGCAGTACGAAAGGAAAATATGCAGCATATGACCAAAAAAGCTGTCAGAGTCTGTGATATAACTATGTGACAAAATTCTTTTTGCAAAAGTGAAAATACATAAAAGTTGCAATGTAGGGCAAAGTTCAACAGGGGCTAACAGAAAGGACAGAGATGACAAACTGTCTATGTATTTGCTTATTGAGAAATTGCCACATCAGTGATCCAACAAATCTGAGGCATACTCATGCAATTAGATTTTACTTAATTTTTGCTGAGCTTAATTTCTTCTTTAATAAGATGAGAATGGTTTTCTTTTTCAGAGATTCTCTATTTCTGTGACTATGATTTTAATTAGGTTCATCTCTGTGTTTTTTAGAGAAATACACAGAGAATGACCACGGGAAAGCTTCTGTTTCAGCATATTCAAGACATTCCACTGAATTCAGTAAAGTTATTCCAGACTTTTTTTCATTCTAACTGGCAACAGATTGTGGCTCAGATTCTTCTACAGCATCAAAAATGTGCTAAGGTAACATCTGCCATGATTATTTCCTGCACAAATTTTAAATGATATTTTTCTGTATGTTTATATTGATGAATTTCAAATCTATTTTTTCATCTAGAATGCACAGACAATAGTTTGCACTTGCAATCTTGAAAACAGTTTAATAGCAGGCAGTAGTATAGTTGTGTATTTTATCAGTTTACTGCATCTAAGTGGTGGTGGTATGTAGCATCCATTGCATATTGCATTTGCTCATACATTCTAGAAATTTGTTCATCCTGATATCCTTTTATTAACCCAGATTATCTTTCCAGCTAGTCTTTAATTAAATATTTTATTAAGAATCATTAAGGAATTATATATAAACTCTTCATAGTTCTCATTGTTAATCATAAAGATTTCATTCAGAGGCAGCTATAAATATGAATTTTGCCTTCCAGTTTTAATACAGAGACTTTTTAGACTAGGCACTGGAAAAACAAAACAAACAAACAAAAAAAAAAAAACCCAAACAAACAAAACCCCCCCAACAAAAATAACAGAGACACAACAAAACTGCCTGCATTTCCAAGTGAGAGTTTTCCAATTACATTCATTTAAAATAATCAAGAATTTACTCGGAGGCTTTAAATAAGGCGAATCCCTGGATTTTTCCATTCTTCTTCATTTTATCTAAAATAAAGGCAGCTCAAAAATACTTCCTCTCTCTAAGCATGGTAGGAGGTGGTGAGACAATGCTGGGTAGATGCACCGGAGTAACGGATTATGCAGATTTTTCTCTCCTGGGTCACTGTTATGCATCTGATCCAAGATAGAAATGACAACGTATCAGTATCATTTTATGGCTTTCAGCATGAAATCCTGACCCTATGAGGTCAATGGCAAAGTATCAGTGATATCAAGATTTTCACCTTTTGAGTCTCTAGTGTGCAAAAACAATTAAAGACCAATTCAGCATCCGTTGACTTTAATGGGAGCTATACTAAGTTCAAGGTCTGGATTTTTAAGAGTCCTTAGGTGTCACTTTGCTCATGCTTTGAGCATAAGAGCTGGATCCTTCAGATTATTCAAACACTTAAAACTTTTAAAACTATAAACTTTTACCCACAAAGTGAAATGTTCGGATGGGCAAGATAATATACTGATAATAAACATATGTAGTATCTAAACAACGTCCACATGCTGACAGTGTGTCCTGCCATGACTCCTGTGGCCCATACCTAGGCTTAGTGCAACAGCACTGCTAACCCACACCTCACTTCCAACCATTTGTCTTTTTCTTCAAAGATGTGCAAGAAGATCTGTGTCCTGAAGCCTCTACATGTATGCTACAAGTATGCAGGAACCACTGCCCACATGCTTTCTGCTCTGGACAGGGAAATGCCAAGAGGGCATTCTCAGAGGCCTGTGATTGGGAAGCAGTCCTATAGTGAGATGTTAAATGGTATTGCCCACCCAAAGTGCAAGTCATATAAGGTCCAGTGCACAGGGAGATATGAGCACCAGCGAGGGGATTCACAGAAGCTGCCTGCTGACCCGGACAGTGTAAGCTAAGGTCCAAACATTGCTGCCTAAAGCACATCAGTGAGGAAACACTGAGGAAACAAGCCTTTAAATCAAGTCATTTTCAGCAGCTGAAAAGACTCATCCATGTGGAAGACACCGTATGAGGTATTTTCATGAACAGAAGCCTATGCCTTTTTCATAACTGAGCAGAGCTGTGACTGGATAATTTGTTGGCAGGTACCCTACAAATATGATGTGAAGCTATCTTTTTATCTAGTGATTATATTGGCCAGAGGAAGCATAAGACATTGACTCATTTGCCCTCCTGTATCAGAGGACACATACACCCTTGCTCCACTGTCTGGAACACCCTGCTCCTCTAGGCTAAGCACTGGATAAGGGCTGCTTATGCCACATTTATTCACTTCTGCTTATTTCTCTGAAAGCAAGTACTTGTCCCAGATGACAGGGGGTTCAAAACCTCTTAGACTACCATGTTTGGGGTCCGCAAGAAATTTAGCATAGATTGTGGCTTCTGCTCTGCCTTTTGTCTAGTCTGACTTATGGTCAATTCCCAGAAAGTTCATTACTACATAATGTGAGATCTTTGTAGTTTAGGAATAGTAATCCTTTGTGTCAAAATGACTAAATTAACAAAACAGAAGACGTCATCAAACATCCTTTCTCCCTGAAAGCAGGTAGAGGTGGGTTGTTAATGTATTTCATTCGGTTTGGAAGTGGCTGTTTTGTGGAAAGGATATTACAAACTCTTTTAAGAAAGCAGTTGCAGGACCCTAACTCTCAAGTCTTGCAATTTTGCAGGCTTGAAATGGTTTGATCCTGTAAAGGAAATCAGAATATAATCCAAACAAGCTGTCGGATTTTGAGTGTTTATCCAAAACAGAAAAAAAATCCCAATATTAAATGATTTACTCACACCCTCCAAAAATACTAAGGTACACAAATATAAAATTTATGTCTTGCTATAACATATGCTTTCCAGACATATTTCACTTGCACAAATGTACAGCTCAGACTTGTGTTCCTAAAAGTATTTAGCTATGCTGAAAACCACCCAGGAATTAAAGTGGATGAAAGCATGCTGAAGAAGTTGTCGGAGGTTTAATTACCTTTTCCTTTTTTTTCTCTTTAGTGGGAGTTCTGAATTCTGGAGGAGTAAAACTCCAGTCTCTACTGTATTGAAATGATATTTTTTTAGCACTCCAATCATTGTCTCTACTTGACTAAGACATTTCTGTGCTAAAGCAGGTGCATTTACTTTACAAGTATTATTTTACTAATCAATTGAAAAATTACCTCCATGAATGACAGAAGTGCAGACCTTTGGAGTATTTCATTAAAAGGAGCAAACATTAATTACAAATCCAGCCCAACCTTTGCAGACATAAATTATGGGACGGATCTATTTTCTCCATGCTTAATTGAAAGCAGTGACTAGCTCTTTAAATTATTATCTCCAAGGCATGAATGAAATTAGAATGGATTTGATGATATTCTCAAGGCTTATTTGTATCTAAATAACTTTGCCATGTACTATCTGATGATATAAGTAAAATGAGATGAAATGCCTCTGAGGATCTAAACAGTGGCTAGCTTATCATGAAAAAATTGGGAACCACAAAATAGAATTTGAATCTTAAAGTCTTTGCAGACAGGGAAGTGTGGTTGCAGTTTTAACAAGAGGATAGTTAATATTGTCCAAGTATTTTTCTTCGAATCTAAATTCTAAAAACTGTAGATGTTTTTAACATTATGAAGCATTCACATTTCAAGCAGAATTTTCCTGATAGTATCTTTCCTGAAAGGTAATATTTACATTTCAAGAAAAATAACTGTTTTTCTAGTGAAGTAAAACACCTTCTCACAGAATTAAGAAGGTTAAAAATTTTGATTCCATAATAGTTACAGTGCTGACATGATTGTGATAAAACTGAAATCTGGCAGGAAAACAGATGAGTAAAGTGCCTTTGATTGGTCCATTGAAAACCAAGCTTGAATTAGCCATTTTTGTTGATACAAAGTAAAATTTCAAAGGCATTCAACAATGCTCAAATTGTAAAGTGAGCTTTTCTCCCAACTAATACATGCTTTTACAGCATATTCTCTACTTGCTTTCTTGTCTTCTTTCTTAATTCAAGAATCAGCAATTTATTTTTTTTTTTGTGTTAGCAAACTCTTAAAGCTCAAATGAACAAGTAGGCTGTTTTTCCAAGGCCTTTGTCAGTAGTTTAAGTTGGAAACACCAGAAGCTGATTTTACAAATTTTAAAACAAGCTTTACTTAATCTCTCTTTCTACTGAGTTCTAATTTACCTATACCACTTTTATAGCTCCATCTATTTTTCAAGAGAGAAGTATTTAATAGTTATTATTTATGATGGAATAATAAATGATTATCATATCAAAAAACTCCCTTTCGATTTCTAAAAAAATCTTTGTTCAATATATGACAAAGAAAAAGAACAGAACAACATTAAAATTTGAACATACATAGAACTCAAATAAACACAAAGCTACCTAATAAGCCTCAGTGAGAGACAAATCTAATATTGAAGTTTATGAGCACTTAAGAAACGGGGTACTTCCAGTTCTCCTCTGTTTAAAATAATATAAAAATTAATTCCCACAGGAAATAAATATCATTACATACATGTAGATAACAGAAGGTGCAGTTGACTATGACAAGCGAGGAATAGATGTAGAATGCAAGGATTATTTTTTACTTAATACAGTGACAAAAACAGAAATTTGGGTTTTATTTAATTATTTAGATTTTGCACTGGAAACAGAAAGCCCTCTTCTATAAGATCTATGACCTTTATATACCACACAGAGTGTCGAAGAAGGAATCTGAACAAAGACTCTCAATGGGCACTGCCTGCCCCATGTTTTTACTATCCTTCTACCAAAGAAGTTAATCATTTGTCATTACATACTTTAAAAAAAATTTTTAAAAGTAAGTAATGACTTGCTTGGAGTTCAATTTACTTGTATCATGATACAACAAATACCAAGCTGTGTTCTCAAAGTATTAATCATTAACCTAGGAGGGGGCATTAGCTTAAAATGCATACCTTCAACTTTGATATGTTTCATGAATACATTTTATTCATGTCAATAGACATTTTAACAGCAGTTTCAGATGTGATGAAGACATAAACAAGTCCCAGTTCCCCCCAAAGCCAAACTCTTTTTCACCTTTTAACTTTTGGATATAAAGTCACCATCTTTCTCTGCTGCCAGAACAGTCTCTGAAAGCAGAGGAACAGAAGCTCTGCAAAGTTGGTTTCTGGGAGGTACAGAGGAAGCACAGCTCAGATTCAGAGAACTTATTTGTGCAAGATACTGTGCAAAGAGGGTGGGGGCACCTATAAAAGGCAAAATATTCTTATATGTGCTGATTTTTTTCCTAATTTTTCTACATGACAGGCTTCTCAGGTCCACAGCAAAATATTTCTAGTACTGGGTTGAAGGCTCTGCAACAACATTACAAGATTATTTGGAGAAGAAAAATATATTCTGCTGGAAAGTTAGAGGTTGGTTCAAAAAATTTAGAAATAATTGTTCCAGCACAGAGAAGATTTCATATGTTTCATAATTGTAAGTGTCTTGTTTAAGAGAGGGAAGAGTGAGAAATCCCATTTACTTGAATTTTGGAAGTATTTATGCTCCTCTTTTTTCTCCATGGTATTTCATCCTAATTTAAAAGTGAAGGGTTAAAGATTGATCTGGAGCTTGGGAAAAGCAGTCAAGCAGAGGACCACCAGGGACAGGGTGAACCCTTTAACCATGTTGCCTGAAAAAGGCAGTGGTTGGCAATATATTCCTGGGAATGATAATATCATAGGTAACCTATTTGCTTTGGAATCTAAAACCAAACACCACATTTAAACCATCTGCATCTAAAATGAAGGTAAATTTGTTACAGGGATCTTCTCACTTACATAGGCCTCAGTGGAATATAAAATTTTTAACAGACTTGGGCAAATTCCTCAGTCTTAACAGAAAACCATTCAATTCAGAATTAAATTTGGTGACTTTTATCTTTTTTTCTCCCTAAAACCATCCAATCCTAAAATTTCATTTAGATCTAGCCATTGAATATCATGCCTTCTATATTTCTTTAGAAAAGAAAACACAACAATTACTGGTTTTAACACCTCACAGATAAATAGATTCTCATGTAAGGAAGGAACACCATAAGCACTGCATGAATCTAACACCAATATAATTTATAAAATGTAAAAAGGTGACAAGTGTACAAAGCTGACAAGGGTGTGAATAGCCATCACATTGGGGGCTGCAAAACACAACAGTACCTTCCTGTAAGTAATGTGCATAGTTCTCATTTTACACTTCTCTCTTCTTTTCCTTGGTCCAGCAAATTCTGAAATAACAAGGAAGAGTAGCATCAATACTATCTCCACTCAAATAAGAGAACAAATGTGCATGTAACAGGGAAATGCATCTGGTTTTTTTAAATTAGTTGACTCCTGGCTGTGTCACCAGTCCACCTTATCTTCCTCCAGCTTAGTTTGTTCTTGTGTTTTTAGTTGAAATCTGACCTGGGGGAATAAATTATTATTTTTATATCTATTTGAGCTAACCCAACCATTTAAATACATCACCTGTAAATTGTGAATAACCTTGTCGCACATTGTGTAATCACTGTGGATTGAACTCTTGAAGGATAAAGGTCAGAATGGTTCAAATAATAGTTCTTGGACTGTCTTTCTCTGACAGCCAAATATGAACAATTCATTTAGGCCAAAGCAACCAATTCCAGGTGAATTTATGTCCTTCATGGGAGATCTGCCATGACAAACAAGAAGAGGATGTAGCTATATGATTCAGTACACTCTAGTCAAAAGTGGAGTACTGTAAATCAAAAGTTTCAGTAGGCTTAAAGGTTGCTGCTAAGCCCTTCTATTAAATCCTTGTAATAGTGTGACAAGCTAGAATTCATGTCTTCTACTTTAACAAGAAGGCAGCCAGTAGGATAGAATAATGTTGATAAATAAAATTTACCTTGGATTAGTTTCACGTAAACATAAAAAAAAAATCAACTTCTCAGAACTCACATGAAAAACATAATGTAGTTAATATTAAATACAATGATTATGCAACCTATTACTTTTACAGTGCTCTTGTGTCCTTGATTTGGGCCCTGTTTTACCTATGATTAATGAATGACTCGCCTTCAGTAGTCTCTCATTTATATCATAGCTCATTATGAATTTTAAAAGGTAGTTTGTTAATTGAAAACAGCAAAACATACATGGAAGTTGAACAGTGTTCATAAATGCAAATGACGTTTTTATAAATAAATAGCTATTGCCCAGTATTAGATCTCATTTTAATATTTACATTTTCCAACTGCTTTTGATACAGTCTTGAGGAGTATACATAACTTATTCCCATAGAATAACAGGTGAAATTTCTGCATGTGTTTTGTATGAACATCAGGCACTCCCTGTACAGTTACTCTCACACACAAATCCTAGCGTGGCACTCGCTACACTTAACTTCTCCTTTGTATAGCTTAGAATGATTTTACCACGGTTTGATACTTTATGGTGTTACGCAATTATAGTGTTAGCATTCAAATGGAGACAAAATCTAGGCTAGAAAAATTGATGGAAGTTTTAGGTATATTAAGCTCGTAATTGTTAAAGCAACCCCACTAACTTATTTATACTATAAACAAAGTTTCATACCAACAGTTCACAGTACTACTTTTTTGTTGTTACATCTTTTTTTCTGTTTTGATAATTACTTTCAACTACAGAATTTGGCAGTTGTAAAACACTCTCTTGTGCAGAAAAAAAATTGGCTTGGGTGACATCAGTGCTAAATCACAATCCGTGGAGCACTCAAAGGCATAAACAAAAAAAAAAAAATCCATCTTTTCTCTCAATTTACTGGAGGTGAATTCTTAAATCACTTGGGCATCACTGTCAGAAGATGAAAGTTACCTACTATAAGAAAACCCCTGTGATAAAGTGATAGCTTGAGGAGTAGATTATGGTATCTAGAGAAGCTCAGGGTAACTCCATTCAACAGAGACACTATCATAGCTGGCAAGTTGGCCTGGGGAACTTGGTAGTGGCACAGAAATCTCCTTTTGGACATAAGGCAATTAATGCTATTCACAGTGTTCACCTCTATGACTGTGCAAAACCAGTATCTGTGCTGTCTACAGAGCAATTGCCTGTGAGGCTGTTTATGGATTGGGCTACAATCCAGACTGTATAGACATGCCCAGGCTAACTTTAATCTGGACAGTTCGGTGATTTCTGGCACTGTAGCTGCACATACTTCAGTGTGGACTAACCCATCCCCTCTGAAGACTGTGCAGTCTGCTCTTGTCTCATCACTTTGACAACCTTGTGCATGTGAACACATGGAGTTTAAAGTTCTGCAACAGAGACTTCACATAAAAGCAATACCTCTAAAAATACCCAGTGACAGCTGCACCCAGCTCCTTCTGCAGGAGATAATAGGTCATTATGCCTTACCCTTTTCGGTTTCTGGCTCATAATGTCTAAGCAGAAGCACCTGCACCTACTATTTTTTGCCCTGTCTTATTTGCAGCTGGATTATGTCTGTGAGGTTTATTCAGGTGAGGTTTATTCTGGTTGGATGCTGAGGCTACATTTGACTGAGAGCAGACCAGAGTCCACAGACTTTATAAACAGAAATGTAAAAACCAACCCCAACCAACTGCATACTTCCTTCACTCCGTACAATATGCATGGCTGTGTGGGGTGCCAAGTTCAATAGCTTAAATGTTGTGACATCACTGAAAATAATGTAACTGAGCATGCTTAGCAACTGCAGACTGACCTTCAGCCCTAGCTTTGCTTAATATTGTATCTTTATGTTTTTTCCCCAATTTGTTCAGAACTCTTTGTACCATGGATTATTAATCTATAACTAGATGTTGTCCTTGGTGTTCGTATCAATGACAATACTTGGAACCAATGCAAATCTACTTTTCTTTGAATTTTCTAATCATGTTCATTACAGACCTCTATTTTTACTACAATTTCAGTGAAAACTGTACAAGAAAAAACTGTTTATTCAGAATCGCTGTTTTACATCTACAATACACTTTAAGATTAGAGAAGAGATTGTTCTTAAAATTAACAAAATCAAATACCCATCTCAACACTATATGCTTATATCTGCCAAGTTCTATATTAGTTTTCAGTGTGAATAAAGAAGAGAGCATCTTTTCACATGGCAAGTGTAAGAATCACGTTATCATTAAGTGTTAGAAGGGACCCTGAAAGATCATAAGAAATGGTAAATTTGACATGAGGTAGGAAGTATGTGGGGGAAAAAAAAAAAATCGCGCCCCTTCCCCCCCCCCCAACTATAAGAAAAATAGACTTTTTGATGAGCATAGAAGAAATCAGATGAAACTGTACAAAGCAGGTCTGAATATATTACTACAATGTTTCAGTATTGTCCTCAGTGTAGAATGATCAAAACAAAAACATATATACTATGGAAGAACTGAAGTTATGAAATGATGGTTTAGCTCTAAGGACTTAATTTTTAATAAGTGGCTTCCTATTTAAGCAATGAGAGCAATTAGTCTACTAGTAACTAAAAGCAGTCTGAAACTCTACAAGAATTACTTCTGCTACTTGAAATGAAACTATTTCAAAATATCATGGGTTTTTTTTTAATCTAAAAATATCAAGAAATATCTTCAGGAACTACCCAGGCTTCGTTTTGACTCAAAAGAATCTATATGGCTTAACTAGATGTTTATGCTAGGATATTTATAAAGGCTTTTAAATCAGAATCTGTGGTGACTCATTAGAATAGCCTAGCATTTCTACACAGAATTTTGAGTTAGCCACTCAAGAAGCAGGTAATTTCTGTTGTTTGCAAATATCAAGAGAATGAAAACAAGTCTCGTCAGACTACCAAGAGCTCTACATGTTTTTGTCTTACTGGTAATGTAACAAATATGATTTTCCCAAAGCATTCTTCAAAACAAAACAAAACTTTTGAACTTCTACTTCCTTTGCTGGGAGGAAAAAAAGAGGAAAAAAAAAAAAAAGAAAAAAGAAAAAAAAAAAAGCAGCTAGTTGAAAGGGAATGATTGTTCTTTTTTCAAGTGATAAAATCACGCAGTAACAATGTGACACTGGATTACTGGAATGTTTCTTCCAAACTGCACTAACTATGGTCCCACAAAACAGAGGACATAAAGAAAGTAGCATTTAAAAAAAAAATAAAAAAAATATCCACTTAACATCTGGAAGCATGAAATGCAAAACAAAGACCAAAATAATCCTTGTGCCTTGCCTTTTCTTTATCTCTGCTATGGACCATGACTCACATGTGCAGATAACATGCCAGAAAGCCTCTATCACTTACAGTCCCTGGTTGGAGAGCTAGGAAAATGCACATAAGCTCTTTTAACACAAATCCCAGAATTTATGAGCTACCCAAGGGAGATGTATGACAATATTCTCACTCCTGTATTTTTTTCATGGTTGCTGAACAGACTAATTTCATGACTGCTTCCTACAGGAGCTGGGCACAGCACAGAAATTGACTTTTAGGAAATATATTTCTATGTATTCCAGAAACCAACAGTGCTTTTTACACCCAGGTAGCTGACATAGCTAGTTACCCAAGAAATACCCAAATACATAAATTTAAAGGGGGGTGGGGGGGCAGAAATCGTAGTTCATAGAAGCACAATATTCAGAAATCTCAAGTGAGTGTTTACCTTTGGATTGATACTGTTGAGACAACCAGGCCTGCATCTCTCCCAGCTCTACTGTAAGATCACATTCACATGTTGCTAACTCTGATGAGAAGAACTTAAGTAATCCTTGTCTTCGGGACAAAGTGACCCTTGTTAGATTCTCTACCATATACACATTTAAACACCTACCACACACCCAGGGTATAAGGGCAGCCCAAGCAGTTCACTGTATAGACTTGAAGGGTGAAATTATCTATGTCATAAACACCAAAACAGCAAACTGCAAGAAATGATAGAAGCCAGATTCTGCCCTAAAGCTATACAGAGGCAAATTCAGCAGCAGTGTGACTTCAGGCCCAACCTCAAATCTGAATGTGTAAATTACATCTTCGGCACTCTCAACTACAGATACCGGCAAACCTGTGGGAGCTTATGCTACTGTTCAGATGATTGGCTTCACTTGGCTTTCACTTTTTGAAGATTGACTTACAACAAGTGAGTATGTAGAGTACATGAGGCATTCAAAGAGGAGGTCTTGGGGGAAGGCAAACTAATGTTCAGCACATTTTATAGGTAGGTCTGGAATATGGGTGTGGATGTTGTGAAAGGCAAACAATGAGGTGGCTGTCAGCAAAGAACTCTGTGAAGGTAAAACAGAACCGAAAGAGTGAACCATCTGCTTTCTAATGAAAACAGCTCTACTTGTCAGCAACATCCAGAAAAAATGATTTTGTAGTTAGAGTGTATAACCGAGGGAAGTAGCTTTTTTGCTATATGAGGTAATACACTCAAATGATATATGACTTAGAGAATAGTGTGGGTTAATGATCTTCAGCTGGATCAGGGAGTAAAACAAAGTAATTTCATAATACAGAACATGATGGATTAAATCATGTTAATACTGGGTATATATATTAAAGAAAATGATCTTTCTGGCATACTAAATGGCAAAATAAAAAGCACTTTTAGTAAGTTATATGATTAATTAGTCTGCCCTTTTATTTATGTACCATGATAAAGTAAAATGTGCTGCTCCTGGTTACCTCCCAGGCAATTATTCTAAAAGTTATATTGAATACACCAGCTTCATTGTATTGCACCAGTCCATCAGGAACTGTAAAGTAGGTCCCTGTCTTCAAGTCAGGGGTTTTCTTTTTTCTCTCTCTTTCCTGTCCTCCTTTCTAGAGGTTATTGGGTTTTTGTTTTGTATGTTTTTTGATGTTGTTGATATATCGAAATAATATAAACATTGCTTTGTCTGGAGTACTGTTAATTAGGGAGAAGGCAAAAAAAAAAATCCAATGAATTAAAAGCTATATCTCAGATGTAATTGAGGCAAATATGTAAACATGTGAATGCAAATGCTGCAGATTCCATTCCAATGATGAGCTTTTTCATTTCCTGCTTTCACAACTTAGCTGTGTATCTTGCAAATTTCCAACAAAGGTTCAATCACATCCAGAATCTTTTAGAAAGAAGCTGGAAATGGATTTTCAAAGGAGATTTCAAATTAAAGTTAAAAATCTCAAATTTCAGAAATAATGGAACCTACAGAAGGAGGAATATTACTTCTGAGTTTCATTTTACATCCTTTTCAGAAATTATGCCAATGAGATAAGTCACAGAGTTTACCCAGAAGGAAGAAAAGCTATTGTTAGCTTTGAATTTTCCTCCTCCTCGACATCTTATGCGTGTGTAAAAATTGATAAAATGCTGGAGTTAATGAAATTTCATTTCCATGATCTTTAAAAAGTGGGGTAGGGGGGAGGAGATTTAGCAAGCTGGGGGTACTTTTATACTCTATTAGGGATTCACATATTTCCTTAGACAGATGTGCTGGACAAAACAGAAAATCTAAAAGACCAAATCTGGACAGTTTTCTAATACCAAACTCAAAAATCAGGACAGACATGTCTTTGACAGAGAGAAACAAGGGGCCGAGCACTGACGTAGACTCATTCTGTTCCACAGACTTACATGGAAAGGTGAGCCTTGATTCTAAAACAATAGGCTGAAGGAAATGACTTTTAGAAAAAAACAGCTAAGAACAACTACCTTTTTTTGTTGTTGTTGTGTTTTTAAGCTAGTGACAGATATTTACCTACTATAGCAAGTGCTTTGAATTTCTACAGCAAATCCTCCTGATGTTCTAATTCTGGATTGTCTCTCTCAGAGTCCACCTGCTGATACAGAGTCAGTATTTGCTGACTAATCTTTTGTTTGCAACATCAGTAATGCTTTCTTCCAACTTTGGAGTTTTTGCCTTCTCCACTGCAATGTGAAATCTATCTTTACTGGGAATTAATTAAATCATGGTAAATATAAATCCAGCTGGTTTTCATTATTTATTCCATCTGTGTATTTTGTGTTTATGTGCTGGTAAAGGAAACACTCTATCATCAAGCTCTATAAAGGCACTCTCTGGATCACTGTATTTAGCGTGTGTGAGTGCAGTAAGGGTGTTCTTTCCGCTTATACTTCTGTCCTATGTTTCATTCTCATCACCATTCAAGGTGTACTGTGCAGTTTGCAGGACTCTAAAATTTCTGTTTAGTTTGGAAAAAGGCACATAAATTTTCCTCTTGTCAAAGACTTCTTACTATCATCCTTTTCTACGATGGCACTCCCCAAAGTTATTCCAAACTACGTACTGAAGTTCATAATGAGAAAAAAATCTGACCATCTATTTACAACTGGTAAACAACCTTTTAAATGTTTGTGGTTTTTTAGGCATGTGATTTATTAATTGCTGCTGAGACAGCTGTGAGAATATAGAAAATGGGTGAAACGTATCACAGAAAAACAGTGTATAAGCACAGCAGCACAGCTTCTTCAAAGTGTTGGTTTAAAATAACTTTCAATTATTGCGACATTTTAAACTTTGTAGGATATAACACCATGTACAAGTGTGATATTAAATTAGTGTTTGCTAGTGCCTGTGATGTAGGTGAGGAGTTTTAGCAAGCAGCAGGTTTTAAACCTAAAATTGCATTAATTTATTTGTTGCAATAAAATTAGGTAAATTGGTTATTGTTCAAACTGATTTGTTACACAAAAGAACAGCTTTTATATTACCAAAAAAAAGGGGGGGGGGAAATCTGAGAGAAGTGTTTGTGCTCTTGTAGTCCATTACTGTTGGCAAGACACAACTACAAATGCAAGATATGTATAAAAAGTAATTTTGCCTCATTAAATGACAACACTAGTGGTTCCTCTTCATCTTCTTAATTCATTTCTTATAGTTTTTCTTGTCACATCTACTTGTTTTATGGCTTACTAACTTGCAAGTTATGGTTGTAATTTATGGTCAAAATTGAGTGGTAGCAAATCACAGAATATTTTCATTGATTACCCTAAATTGTCTAATCTCCTGTATGTTTTTAGGACTTGATTGGGTGGTATTTACTGATTGCCTTCATCTAATTTAAAAATCAATCAATAGCAACAATGAGAGGTGGTGGATAAATCGAGTCTAATGCAGCATAACTGCAGCAAATATCCATCAAAGGCTTATTCTCAATCAAATTTGTGGGAAGTTTTAATACATAAACCAAAATGTCTAAAAGCCTTACTTCTAGAACACATCATTTTAAAATTGTGCTCTGCAATGTGACATCTTATTGCTCTTACATTGTCTATTTAGGGCCGTTTTCCACTGCTAAAACGAACATATTTCACTACAATAAAACTGTAGCAAACAAGAAAAAAAAATGTCATCAGCTTTGGTTTAAAGGCACTTTGTTCCATCTTCCACAATATTATCTGTATATAATAATGGGAATTAACATAACACCAGCTTTTCTTATAAACTGTGTGCATTTTCTCCAAGATAAACATTCTAATAAGTGTCTTGATGGGAAATGTGCTTTCTACACTGAGAAATCAATTAATTAAAGTTGTTCCTTAAATTGTTCTTTTTTTGTAAGCATAATTTATTTCCCAAGGTTTTGGGTAGCAAATATGAAATAAACTGTTTGGAAGGCAGTATTCTGAACTCTTGATGCTATCAGAGCAAAGACACCTCATGCAGCAAAGGAGAGAGAGTAAATGCAAATCTCCCTTTCTTTTCCAAATGATGGCAGTACAAATGTAAAATGTTTCTAATTTGTCACGAGAAAGCATGATGCAATAAAGCATTTATTAACTAAATGTGGACCTGCAGTTTACATTAACTCAAAGTAAGCTTTCTACAGGCACAGAGACATAAACAGTTACATAAACTGAGGTCAGAACTATGCTGTCATGTACAGCTGGATAAGGAGGTTGTTCAATAGCCTGGAAAAACAAGATAAACTGGCCTGTATTCTTGAAAGAATTTTAACCCATACACAGAAATAGGTATTTAGTAAAATTTACTCAGTAAATATTCAATGTAGATACCTAAGGACATTAATTTTTTTGTTTCTTGACAACATGGGATGTATATACTTGACCAATAGGAGGTTCTGTCTTGGGCCTCCAGATGTTAATACATGACCAGTGAAGGATTGAAATTTGAAGGTTTGGGCTTTTCTGCAATTTTGCAGCTATTTGATTTTAATTTGAGTCAAGGGTGCTTATTAGTAGACAGATGTTCTTTTATACTGTATTTAAATTCAAGCAGATATAATAATCAATACAGTCAAGGAAAAAAACCAAGCATTACATAAGAAGACAGAACTGAATTTCACCAAAGAGATCCATTAGGCAGAAATCTGAAAAAGAAAGCACATAACCTTTCCTAAATATTAAAAAAGGACAAGGGTCCTTGACTAATCAGAACCTAAATACTGAAGCTGCACACATCAAGACCTGGGAATTTTCTGCTTTGTGTTGACTTTACAGCTGCCCACTCTCTGAGGTGGCTACCAACACCTGTGATTCTTACCTTTTTGCATAATCCAGATGAAAAGACAAAGAGAATATTTATCACTCTATCACAGTCGTATCTTCTTTCAAGTGTTAAACATGTCTCATATTTGTAAGGATTGTTCTTATTAATGTTATTTTCATTCCCTTTTACAATTTTGCATAGGATTAGAAGAACAGGACAGCACAGAGGTATCAAAGCAGGAGCCTTCCTCTCAAGTCTGCTACACTTTCTAACCAAAAGAAGGAAGAGCAAGGCATTTTATGAAGTCATTTTCTCCCTTGAGAAAACAAGGTCCAAGAGATTTGCATGGTTCTGAATTCATTCAGATGAAAATTCCATGTTTTAGTACTCACGTAAAGAAAGTACAAGTTACATGGCTACAATCCACCACTACTATAAGCAAATTTATGGACATGTACCAGACTGGGCAAACACCACCACTTTGGAAAAGAATTCTTCTGTTCTAATCAATAAAAAAATATCCTTTGTTGCTAAACACTCTTGAAAAATCTCTGACCCAAGCAACAGATCACAGCATACGTTACAAATATAAAAGACAAGCACCAAAGAGAACCCTACCAGCAGCCCGCTGTTTATTAAAATTCTGACATTCTGACAGATCTTCTTGCCAAGGGCCCTCTTACAATGACATCTGTACACTTGTCATTACATTGCAGTTCACATTACTTACATAAACATGCCACAGGGAAACCATGACTGATATAATTTTTATAAGATTGAAAGGTAGCCATTGTGATCATTAAAACAAACCTGAGAGAGCCTTCCTGATGATGGAATAGATTCAGTTACTTCTTCCTTCTTTATGGGTCATTAGTTAAAAAGTGGAAGGTGGGGGAGGAGGGAGAGAAGGCCATATACTGCAGGTGTTTTATCCTTTGTAAGGAGACTGCAGTGAGACAAATGATTTTAGCTGGCATTTTGTACACACCGGAGATTGCTTATCGATCCAGATCAGAATATTCAGGCTGGCCCTGGGGAAAAGGCAGAGTATTTTCTGAGGGAGTTAATAACCTGGCAGCTGAGCTGTCTTGTCCAATTCACTGAACCCAGGGCTCTAATCAGGCCAGAGTTTTTATTTTGAGAAATCTTGCCATATGTGTCTGCTAGCTGCCTTCCACTCTATTGGACCAGTGACAGTGATTGAAATGACAGCCTATAGATAGAGCCTAATCAAATTGTTTATTATCAGCCTAAATCAATATGTATAGATTGTTGAAACATCACTGTCATGCCATGGAAAAGTCATACTAATACTACATGCTGCAGGTGTAATTCTAAAATGTATTTTTCCATCCTAAATTACATCTGAATTTAACAGAGAAAAAGAAATTATAACAGTGTATGAGACAGTGAAAAATATACATGTTTACACATTTCAATAAAATAACATTAAGGATTAATGTTAAAATGTCATGTTGTGCACCGCTTAAATACATTATGTTCTCTGTACAGAAGAGAGGCAACAAAGGTGTGGGAAAGGAAAAAGGGATCAAAAAGAATGTTTTGCTTTTTGCATAGAAAAGGAAAAAAAATCTCACATCGAGGCCTGTGTTAGCACATTCTCCAGCATGAATCAAATACTAACACACCTAAAAAGCAAATTTTGAGGCATCCAGCCTGCAGAGATGAAATATACAGTAAAGTGAATTCCTTTGGTACTACACAAGTATTCCTCCCAAAAGCCTTCCAAAAAGCTCTTTGGAAGTCTAATGATTTGATAAGGATGCTAGCAGGGCAAAAAACTTGCATTCTGAACTTAGAAAAGATAGACTAATTGCAAGCACCTAAAATATAAGCCAAGAATTGGTTTAATAAAAAAAAGCTGTATCTTCTGAAGACTCTTGGATACTCATTTTGCACAAAAGAGATATGCAGTGAATCAGATCCTAGAGGCTTAATCAACATCTCGAGCAGAGCTGTTCAAACACTAAAAAATTAGACAAAGATGGGATATTCCTGGGGGCATGGCACTAGATGGAAGTCTCTTATATTTGGGAGAGGACCAGTAATCTTTCCGTTCCTGTGAAGCTCATCTGAGCAGCATGCATCTGAAATTCTTCTTTAGACTATTTGATGTGAAATGGATAATCACTGGAGTGCTTGTGGCCCAACAAGAGTCAACTGCAGTTTTTAACTTTTGAAGTAGGTCTACTGGCAGAATTTTGCACTTCCTACTATATCCTGGGGAATAATTTATTGCCTTGCTTTTCAAAAGAGAATTCTGAAGTACTCTGGCAAGGTAAAGGGGCCATAACCTTAGAGTAAATTATACTTTTTGCCCTGAAGAATGGTGTAAGTAACCTTCGGGTCAATTAATTTTTGCAATGCAATACACTCCTGTCTGAATATAATTTACATTGTGTGATTACTGGGTTGAGTCAAACATATAACAAGCATTACAACATAAGTGTTAATAAAAATAATATTGCCTTGTATATTGATTGACTTGTAGGTACTGACATAGAGTGGTATGTTTTTCTTTGGATAAAATGTAAATTTCTTACTGTGGTGTGTTCAGAGCTTTCCAAGTAACAATTATCTTTGGCTGACTGATTCTAGGAATTTTCCTATTACATTCAAAATAAGAATTTCTCCACTGCCATTTTAAGAAATAAAGGTACTTATTCAGCATAAAACTTTAGCATATAAGTCTCTCTGAGTATATGCTTAAGTCCCTCCTGAGTCAAGAAAGAGTTTAAGCAGATGCATAGACTTAAGTTCTAAATTATTTCAGTGGGACTATCCCTTGTCTTAAGTTCTGAATATACTTGCAGCATTCTCATGGTTAAGCATACAACATCAATACAGGTGGCTGAGCTTGGCCCACAGCTGGCACAAAATCAAAATTTAACATTACTTTTAAAGTGTTTTGACTAAAATCCAGCAAAATACTTAAGTCTACACACAGTGCTGATTTATCTGTCTCAGTTTATAGTTACATTGGTGCAGTTTTCTAGCATGGATACAGTTTTGCTAGCATTTATCTTGGCATAACTTAGCAAGACACATTTGCAGAAATGAATGCCCCTGGAAGTCAGGGAAGGATAGGGCAAACCTTCAGCAGGGAATACCAAAACTGAATAAACTGAAAGTGCAACAGCTGGAGCATAAGAAATGGAATATATATAGTGAATGAAAATATTCTGTCAGTTTTATTCAAATGGACAATGATGCATTCTGGAATTTTAAAGTCACATCTTCTCTCCCCTAAGGGACTGCCCTGTTCCCTAAAGATGGAACACCTCCTTGGTGATGTATTTCATTTACACAGTTAGAACAGTGTCACTAGGTCCTCTGCCCTTTGACATGGAAGTTAGAACTCCCACAGTGAATGAAGCCAGAAAAATATAATGATTTTCAGGATGGTGGTTCAGCCATTGTAGTTGAACAATACTTTTAAAAACTGTGTTTTCCTCCTTCAGCAAAGATCTTTTATAAAACTGGAAGATGTTATTCTTTCCTCCCCCATATACCAGCAATGAAAAGGCAGAGTCCTGCCAAATACAATTTTATCAAAAAAAATTACTCGCTAATTGTGTACTCTTTTCTGGATCTGTGACTTTGGACTGCAGAGTCTGCTACTGAGAAGCAGCACTGGGCCATTATCAGGGGTTTAAATGAACTGATACAGAATTTAAATAGAGAGAATGCTAAATCACATGCAAAATCAGAACTTCAGGGTTTTCCTGAATGGGGAATTTCCTGTAAAATACACATTATATTTTTGACCGGTACTCATTTCAAGATAAAGACAACTGTGGCATTAATTTACGCATGCAATTTTTGTCAGTCCATTAGAACCTTTAACAGACCAATGGTGGCATTTCTCATCACACTTTTGCCAATGCATTTGTTGCTTTTTTCCACCTTGCATTGTACAAACAGCAAATGTCTTAAGATGCACAGCACACTAAGATGTCATCCCAAAGAACATAATTCTTCCAAATTTGATTCTTCAGGACACAGAAAATGACAGTATTAGAGTTACCAGTAAAACCTTAACCTGTTCCGTTCCTCTTAAACTTTCCAAGTGTCAGCCTGTGGCCATCTTTCATGAAATACATCACTATCTATCAGTATATGGACATACTAAATGATTTAACATAAGTCCTAAATACTTAGTTTCTAACTATAGTTGATAGTACAAAATACAAATACTCTATTTAATATTTTCAGTGATCTCTACTATGACTTACGTAATTGCCATAATTTTCTATATAAAATAATAACACCAAAAATAATAATAGAAGAAATTTAGCCTCTAGGAACACTTCATCAATATTCATGTATATTATAGAGAATTTAACAACTTTCCTTTCTGTCAGATGAACCATACAGCCAGCGACTATGTTTAAGTAGATTTCTCCACCACCTCCAAACAAAGCCTTGTGTTGACCTATTTCTGCTGGTTTTTTTCAGTTGCATTGTGATGTTGCTAACTAAATCCGGTAACATCACACAAAGACTTACTTGTGATCATGCTCAGAAACTTTGCAACCTAAACATCAGAACTAAAAAAATTACTATTCCAAAAAAAAGGGAAAATATAGTATAATATAGCCCCATGCCCACAAAACCTCTATACATACTACTGTCCCACTTCAGATGCACAAATAATTGATGCACTGTACAAATCAGGCCTTTAAAAGGGTTTGCTTTCCAAACTGTGCTTCAAACCTCATTACATTTAATAGTTCCATACCAATATGCCAATTCCCTCAACAAAAACTTGGGCTGTATTTACCTACTTATTAAAAAATCAAACTACTGAAACAGAGAAACACAGAAAAGTGTAACATTAGAAAGTTGCAAATTCAGACTACACTTCAGTAGCATAAAGAGGGATTAATCAAGAACTGTGATGGTGAACTTCTAGAAGAAAGAGTAAGAAGTGACATCCATTTCAACAGTGCCATGTCATGCTGCTTTAACACAAGTGGTAGTGATCATGATGATCTGTTAAGGTAGATCTGTAGAAGTACAAATCAGTCCTAAATTAGTATCAATATATTTTTATTCTGTACCAGAAGGAGTTGAGTACAACTTAAAAATATCCATCAAGAAACAAACAAATTAAAAAAAAAAAAAAGAAACACAAGAAAAGCAAAGACTTTTGAAATACTTTATGAAGCTTACCTTCATAACCACCAAATCCAGAGATTTTGTCTGCAGATAGAAAATTGTCTAAATTGTCTGAAAAAACTCACTGACCCAGTCAGATTGTGTGAAGCTTGTAATCAAATACAGCCCCAGGCTCTCCTGCCTCATTCACTTGTGCATCTTACTCAGAACACGTAGCTTGATATAAAATACACACAATTTTACTCTGATAAACACTACAATAGGATGGTATTTGCACAGGTATTTGTGAGTTGATTTCTTTAGGTAGCTTGGAAACATTACATTCAAGGTTTGTTAGATGTAAATTTACAGACACCATATGCAACAAATTTTAAGGTTTCATTATTCAATTATTTTAAGTAGAACAATGAGTACATCAATGCTACAACAATACTAATTAATCAAACAAGAAAAAAGTAAAGTAATTAAAGCTGAGCAGTGAGACTGATAAATTTACAGGTAGAGAAAACTTCTGCAATGCATATTCAAGAGCCTGAGCAATTAAGTGTAGCTGTGGAAAGATTGTTAATGTGTCCTTTATTGTATACCCATGAAACCTCCTTCACTGAGAAATCAAGTATGTTGTTTTTGTGGCTCACTTTGGACAACTACAAAAAATTAGGGAGAAAAGATGGTCCTATGATTTAGAGTATAGAACAGGAGGAGACTGGAAGCACCTTGAGTGTTATGACTTCCTATGTAGCTTTAGGCAAGTAACTTAATTTCCCATCTGTACAATAGACTGACAATCCTTCTGTGTGCTTATGTGGACTAGGAGGACATGTATGTTAAGAATGTTCAGATGGAGAACCCAGAAATGAGGAATAGTATCATTCCAACTCCACAGTTAAAGAACTCACCATACCACAACTGTTCCATATAATCAAAGCTAGTACATACCTCAGCCTCTGTCTATACTACCATAAATATGTGTGTTTGCAAAAATCCTGCATATGATTCCTTGCCGTCACTAGGCAGAAACTTGTAATGTCACTAGGAACTCTGTGGAAACCCAGATAAGCCTCCTCTCAGCTCTGTCAAGTCCTGAGTATTGTTAGTGCTAGTTCTATGGGAAAGAATCCGAATTTCTGCAGTACCTCTGAATATGAGGCAAAGGAAGTTTAACCTTATGAAGTTAGCACCTCCTCCAGACAATCTTTCAAATCATCTAGTTCAGGTCTCCATTCTGAACAGTTTCATCAGCCCTCAAATTTGCTCCTTTTCTATGCTGACTATAGCAAAGCTGGGATCTCCAAGCATAAATTACTCTTTTTGAATACTTCCAGGTCACATCCAAAAACTGGCATCTAAATTCATACTAGCATAACTTCCAAAACCAAGAGATTAACAAAATTAATCTGAGGAAACTGTATTCCTTAAGTCATGATAACTTGTTTCTTTCAAAACAGATTCCTGGTTAGGTTTGGTAGCAAATAATTTCTGGATTATCCGAAATAAATCCAAATAAATAATCTAGTAATCAGGGTGTTACTCCTAAAAGTGAGACTTCATGAGCCCACAGCAATTCTCAAATGAGTAGTATATAACTATAATGTGCATTTGCAATTCTCCTGCAGGATCTAGGTAAAGTACCAAGTAAGGAAATATTTTAAATACAAGTCAGTTTCAACTGTTTATCCTAAAGTATCACTGCAATTAGGAATGATCTTCACTTATGACATTCTGACCAAATATGAGCCCATGTCAGTCCTCCTTTGGAACAAATGGGCTAAGTGATTCAGAGCAGATGAACAGCAGTGGATCACTGTGCTAGCAGAGAAGTGAGAGAATATGGCAAAGATTTTAGACTGATCCATTTTGCAAACCCTTCACATTTTTATGTTTTCTTATTTTAAGGTGATGAGGACACATCTATAGGACTGATATATAAAGTAGTTGAATCATATTCAATAGATTTTGTTGAAATTCTTTGGAACAGACACAGGCAATGACAATATCAACAATGTGAGATTAGCAATAATGTTGATCATATAAGGAAGTCTGTGTAATAATTTTATCCTGTAAATTCAAATAACATTAAAAAAAAACCAAGGAAAAGCCGCCTTTGTCTGCCTTGACAATAGTATAATAAATTATTAGTTTGACATAACAACAGAATGGAGGAAAAGAGTACAGAACATCGACTCGAATCAAAACACTGATGAGGCAATCTATTTGAAGTGATCTAATACTTTATGTCTGAAAATATTTAGTGCTCCTCCTCCCTCAGGCTTTGTTTCTCTGCAATGATTACAATTGCTTTCAGATGGAGATGCAGTCATGTCTACTCTCACCCTGACCTGATGCTTAATACTTGGAAGTTTGAAAAATATTTTGCTCAATAAAGCAGTGATCAAAGCTTCTTACTCTATCTAAAACATTTAATCAGGGTTTTATAATGAAAAGTTATATAAGATTCTTACCTGAATGCATGTGGATTTGACTAGAACATTCTCTCAGATCCTCTGAGGTGTCACTGTGGATGGAAGAGCAGTTTCATGTTTCTCCTCGTTTCTCTGAAACTGCCAGTGAGCCTGTGAAATGGGGAGCATGCCACATAATTAGAAAATTATCCACTGCCAACTTTCTATTACACTATGTCTTTTCTAAAAGTAACAAAGTGTATGCCATACTGACAGTACTTGAGACAGATAATACAAGAAGCTCTCAAGAGTTTTCAGCAGTCTTCAAGTTAAATAACACTAGATAGTTTATAATGTGGTAGCTAAAGCTAAGCTCTTTAAGGAGCACATAACGTTTGAGTACTTAGTATACAGCTCTAACAGTGAAAATCATAGCAGAACACTTGTTTCTTAGGCTGAAGAATTTTCTCTTTAGGCTGAAGCCCCGCCAGGTTCCAATTCCATAAATTAGGGCTTCAGTCTTCATAGAAAGTTGTGTTTTCTGTAACAAGCATATTAACAAGAGATACTTTTGCTTCCAGGCTCTCATTGTTAGGTTAGTCTTTATATTAGATTGTCAGAGAAAAGACTTTTTACAAAGTAAAAGATCTGAAAGATAATATCAGTGGAAATGATGGTTTGTGACCAATAGGAATGCAGGAGAAAATCCACAGGTATCATTTAGGGAAAACAGCGATGTTTTGTAAAAAACTCTTCAATGTGAAAAGAGGATTCTCCTTATAAGAACTAAAGGATCTTTTTCCTGCTTGAAATACTCAAGTCATTAATATTAAATATTGTTTCTGTACCTCTCTGAGGAATTTCACTGTCACACAGGTGCTATTTCAACACACTGTAAGAAAGTTACTACGATGACTCTGTCTTTCAGATAGGTAAGTCACTGACAGCCATATACTCCTGAGTGCTGCTCCCAAGGGTGCACCCTGATAACCACTGCAGGTAGGACTGAAAGGTGCATCCTTTTCCAATCCCTGGCCATAGCCCTGTGGTGAGGCAGTGCCACGACTGCTGCCAGATTTTCTGAAAATGATGTCAGGAAATGAAGGTATTGTTTCCATTCTAATCACAATTCAAGAATTATACAATGAAACTCATACTACTGTAAATAAAATTTTGGTCACAGGTCAGGAAAACATCTGTTGAGACCACTGTAAAAGGAACTTAAAATATATGTCTCCACGTGAGAAGGAAAAATCCTGTTTCAAGACAAGGATCGTGTGTACAAAACACGTAACGGACTTGTGCCTCTCTTAATGATGTATTCCTGTGACAGACTATCTTGTAGTACATTCATGCATGTGTTTTCCAGTTGCATCAATAAGGAAGCATTCACTGTATCTACAAACAAAAAAGACTGAATACGTTCTGTCAAACTCCAGGCAAATTATCTAGTATATTCCTAAACAAGCTCTTAATAGCTATGGATACAAAAAGCCGGACTACACAATAATTATTGGCTGTTGGATTCCCCTTACCACTCTCCATTTATTTACAGTTATGTAAGGTTTAGCTTATCAGGTAAATTAAAAACACTTATCTACTTTCTACTAGAATTGTTAACATGTCTCAGAAAGTACTAAAATCACATCAGTTTTCTAATAATCTTCAGCCCCATGGAAGTTAATGCATTTTTTAATACAGTGTTTTCCTTTAAACACACCAGGCTATAGTGGCTCAGCTTTAGAGCTTGAATTTGGACTGCAAAATCTTGCTTTCTAACCCTTACAATCTTCACTGTTGATGCCA
Source organism: Todiramphus chloris collaris (assembly GCA_025345505.1). NCBI lineage: Eukaryota > Metazoa > Chordata > Aves > Coraciiformes > Alcedinidae > Todiramphus > Todiramphus chloris. Next base: position 4,800,443 of record JANVCC010000037.1, read on the forward strand.
AGCCACATAGCTCGTCAGGTCACATCCTACAAACATCTACAACAAACATGTGAACTGCTTTGTGTCCTGTCCCTGACACTTGTGATGCTTATAATTCAGTCCTTCCAGCATGGAAGCCACTAGATGACACAGCGTAAGGTATTTTCTTGATGGTTGGCTACTGATAGTGAAGCTCTGTTATGCTCTTGCACCTCCTAAGGTGTTTTCTGATGTTGCTACTTACAATAGGTCAGGTATTTTTTTCAGAAGCCCTGACATACTTTTTATTGGAAGTCAAATTTGGCAAACCCCAAAACTTTCTGAATCTTTACTTTTTTTTATGCTTGCTAACTAAATAAGGAGGGCTACTATGGAGTACATATCCTATGTCACAATAAGAAAATTAATTTCACTCTGCTCTTAGGAATGCATAACTACTATGGGGGAGAATGACATCAAAACTGAGCACTGAACTGTGTGATTCTGAAAAGGAGATTAGAAAAAAGGACTCACAACAGAAAGAAAAAAATTAAAAACTCCTTCCATCTGGTATTAACAGTCTAGGAAAATAATAATGCACATTCTTAACTAAATTTTGATAAAGATTTACTTTGCAGTATTCCATATAACTATACACACATTCACACTGTATTTCTTAAAAATAAACATGTGAAAAGTAAGAAATGCAGCTGTCAAAGGAAGGTTATTTATGTTCAAACTGTACTGGAGAAACTAGTCAAGAGTAATTCAAGCACGTGAGAATATGATTTCTAACATTGCCAAGGTTGATAAGACCTTAGGGAGTAAATGTTAACCAAAAATAAATTAAAAAATTAAAAAAAAAAATCAAAGATGCCTAAAGGCAGTTTTGAAGATGAGTATTAAGGCTTTAATAGTTTTCAAAAGCCTGCTAATAATACAAATGAATAAGCAATGATAAAAGAAGAGCAAATAATTTGTTTATGAAAGGAACAAAACACTGCTAGATGTCTTTTGCCATGGATTGAATTGCCCAAGCCCAAAATCAGATGCTTCTCTCCTACATTTCTGTCCCACAATTCCTGACATTATACCCACTTAGACCAAAGAAAGCAGTGGCATTTATTCAGGCTAAACAAGGAGAGTTCAGATGGTTCACAAGGTTTTTGCTTGACTGCCCAAGTCTACCCTTCCATTCGCCTCATGATAAGGTCCCATTCCACACTTACAGGAGGAGTGCACCCAGGTAAGTATTTGATTCTCTCTCCAACCTGAAAACTGAATAAAATGAATCCAAGCTGCCAAATCAGTTTATATTAAAATATTTTTACAAAGACAATTTCAGTGACCAGAGTATTTTTCCAGGAACATTCCATCTTTCCCCAAGATTTCCGAACATAAATTAATGTTATCAGAAAATGCATACTTGATACTGACTTTTTTTTAAATTATTTATACATTTTCCCATAGTAGATGAGTAAAAAGCAAGTACCTTTTGGCTTTGTTACCTCCAAAAATTGAAAATTTACAATTTTTCATTTTAAGCCCAGACCCTGAACTACAATAGCACTTCTGACTGGCTGGCTCCAGACATTCCTTTGTTTGCTGCTGTTGTAATATCTAAACATCTCTTAAATTTCAGGTTGTATTTTCAAAATATTAGGTAAATTAGAATATACACATTTTCCACACAGCTCAGATTATCTGAGATAGACATCTAGTCAAAGATATCTGAAATCAAAGTGATTCTTAAAACAGCTTTTTGAAGCAACTCAATGTGAGTTGAATCACTAAAAGGATACATTTATTTCTGAGTCAGATCCTCCAAAATCTAAACAAAAATGAATTCAGAATAAAGCTGACAATTAGAGCTTACTGTGCATTTATTAATTCCTATTAATAATTAATAGTAGGTTTTGGAATGTTCCTGTATTGTGCTATTATCTCACATTTTAGAAAATATGATCCATGATAACATCCTGATTTTATTGTTGAGGAAATTCAAACCATTTTTATGTTGTTTCTGTGTAGGTAAACAAATTGCCACAGTCCCTTTTTATCACAAACACTTCACTTTTTCACACTCCTACTAAAAATTGCCATGACTCTTCCAATCTACCCCTTCTCTTCTTGGTCATTGTTTTTTAACGGCTCTGGCATCTTAATACTGGAAAAACCCCAGTCTGACTAGATATGCAGATTTCTCAGATTCAGGGATAGGGTAATTAATCGCATATAATCAGAAACTTGGCCAAAGCAAGTAGCAAGAGTCAAAGTAATGAGAAAATGAAGATGTTGTGGAGCGCAAACAAAAGTAGATGCTTATGGACCAGATGAATACAGACAGACAACTGAAACCTGAAGGCATGCAGCCAACCTGTTGGAAAATGGTGCAGGATGAAAAGAGGGAAGGCAAAGAGAGAAACCATTAGCCAAACATTCAAAACTAAAAATTCCTCACAGAAAATTTCTCCCTCCCTCCTCTCCTCACTGCAGAGGTAGTAAAGAATCCAAAAGATGAGTCCTCATCCTTTAGATGTGTTCATAAGGATCAAATATTATTTGCTTGAGGTTTCCAGTGAAGTTCTGCCAGAGGACAAAGGGCTGTATAGAACAAGACAAACCAGAAGCTCTACAAGTAGCTAATCTGAAGTGTTTCAGAGTAACTTTAGGACAAATTGAGAACTAACACAAGGAGAAAGAACAAGGAAAAACGTAATAGTCTGTACCTTGCTTTCTTACGTAAGACCAAAATGTCATAAAATATTTTATATAAATAGGAAGGAGTAATAAAACCAAAGGGGCATGACCAATTAAAATGTACATTATTTTAAGAGGTGAGAGGCAGATCAATTAAGATGGTTTAAACCCATCTATCATAGTTTATATTAGCTGAGGATCTGTCCCTAAATATTAAAACAGTAGTCTTGACACCTCCCAACCACCCCCCCCCCCCCAACTCTATAATTTAAAGACACTTTGCAGTTCAATGGTACAGGGTAAAAGAAAGTCTACTGCATGCTGCTTCTGGCTGATAACACAGCTGTCCTCTGCACCAAAATCACTACACAATTGTTTGGGTTTTCTAAAAGATGGAGTGAGGAATAGCTACCTAACTATATGTACAAAGGTAATTTTAGCTAAGTAAAACAACTAGGCTAGCTAGAATTTCTTTTGGACATGATTAGTAACAATCATCCCTTGTCCTATGAAAATATGCCAGGAAATTTTAATTGACTGCAAGTATCCAAGGTTAACACATCATCTGAAAGATGAATTTATTGGACCCACACTTAACTACCATGTAACCTGTATTGTGGTTTACAAGATGGAATTATTTTGTTTTACATTTAATTTTACATGTTATTGGGCCTAGTTCTACTTGCAGTTATGCCAGTGAAAATTTTGGAACGAGTCCATTAAAGTCAATGGCTCTATAAAATCAGAGTAAAATTAGACTCAGGCTCACTGTGCAGTTTAATAAAAATTGGTATTACAACCTAGGCCAGTCTTCTGCTTTTCTAGTTGGTAGCAAGCAAAACTAAGTACCAGATATCACATACTTTTAAGGTAAAAGATTCCTACAGTAAGCCTTGGCCCTTCCACAGAGACCCAGGCTCATACACATTGTCTGATATGATAGACAATGTGCTGAGACCACTGTGTGCATGTATGTTCTCTAGCACCTTGGGAGGGCCCCACCATAAGAATGCAGAAGAAAAGTGGGCAATTTAGAAAGAGATTTTTTATTGTAATAACATTTACCTTTAAATCACTTATGATTCTTTTTGTTAACATCAAAAGTTTTGGGCTGCTTTTGCTTATGTAGTTTAAGCTTACCTTGTGAGTACAAGGTTTTTCACAGCTTTAGATCAGTCAGAACTTTGTCTTCTGTTTCCTGACAACATTATCATGCTATACAGAATGGCTTTTCTCCTAGTACAGGCTTCTGCTTTTTTTTTTTTTTTAATGTTTCTTCAAATTCAGAAGCTCCAGACATTCCTGGGATCAGCAGTACAGGTCCAGGCTTCAGAAAGTAGGTCTGCCTCTGGGGTGCTTTCAAAAGGGATGTCCTAACTCACAGTCCTCACTTCTCTGCAGTACAACATCCTTGTAGAGTTTCCTGAAATGGAGCAACAGAGCATACACCTCAAGAACAGAAAGGGCAGGTATGGGCAGATTAGCATGTGTTTTAGTACAAAATGACAAATATTATCCACTGCCCACAAACAGTTTTCATGCTCTCCAAATACCAAATAATACACACAATAAGTAGCACTCAGGTGCTCAATCCAATAGGAGCTTGCTTTTTATATCAATCGTTGACAAGTATACGTGTCATTCATTTCTTGTAAGACTCAAGTCAGAAGCCCAAATATCTAAGAGGACTACAAAAATACTAGTAAGTGAAGTTTAAATTCAGCATCCAGTGAAGGTATGCTCTAAGAGTATAACATAACAGGTGGAGGGGTTTTGTTGTTGTTTTCTTTTTAACTGCTGTTCTAAAAATAGTAATTTTTATATATACTCAGTTTGAATGGAAGCCTTTGAATAGAACTAGATATACTGTGTTATTCATAATCTGTCCTGTACAAATCGAGCCAAGCCTTAAGTCACTGTATATACCATTCTACTTCAGTACAGCTCTAGCCCAGAGACAGTAGGAGTAGAAAGCAAGCAGAATGGAAATTAGATGCTGTATGAAGATAGAACCACAGGGATTTGCTTCCATGCTTAAGAAATGTGCTAAATTGTTATTACTTTCCCAGGAAATTCACACTCTGAAGTAAACAAACACAGATTAATGGCTCTTGTTCTCTGCCTTGTATGGTTGGTGTTGCATTACCAAATACTACTCACTGCTTGAGGTTTTAGGTTCTAAACTGTTGTTAACTAAAAGCTTCACAAGGATCACAAGTGTGAGGAACAGTTTTTCCTTTCTAAGTCCACTGACAACTGGCTGACTTGAAAAAGTATGATTCTATTACAGCACAGGTACAGGTTGATAGCTTTCAAATGATCCCATTTATGTTAGAAAGGGTAAAATTATATTCTATTATTTAATTGAAAATAAAAGCTATTGAGACATTTCACATGGTTTTTAATTTTCCTCTGTTTCAATGTTCTTTTAGCTTTGATTTGTGCCATCTAATAACTAAAAGATATCCAAAATAATTGTTGTATATTATATCCATTACATTAAAGATGATCTGTGTTTATGAGCCAAGAGTGTTTTATGAATAAAATACAGCAAGAAGATATAGCTGACTTAACAGCAATTTTGTCAGTTAAAAATACAGTGATATAGCTTGAAATTCTACATGTCAGTGCATCTCATGAGGGAGTGAAATGCTTATTAGATGGTAACATGCTTTTTTCTCCAATCTTCTTTTATATGCCTATTTTAAGTATTTGATTATTGCCTGGCTAAAAATAGGTGCTTCTTCAGTCAAAGAAGAGACTAGAGAAGGTAGTGTAAATTGTAGCACATAAATGATCACTGACTGCCATTGAAAACGTTTAGCTAGTACTGTATGACAATCTTACACTGATGTCTGCAGCCACTGTTTCATTTAAGAGCAATTAAAGCTGTGGGGATCAGGAAAATCCCACTCAGAGAGCTTCATATCCCACTCCATAACACTGCTCAGCATAGCTCACTTGCTGTTTTTCCTTCTGCTCCTTTACCTTGGTCACCACAGTAACCACTCAGAGACAGATTTTGGCTGCACCCTACACTGAACGTGCACAGAACTGCATCTGAATTGAATCCAGAAGTAGCCAAGGAGGCTATTAGCCAAAAACTATTTCTGAGGCTGTGTTATGGAGGAGGATCTTGAGAGCATGACAGTTTGGAGAAACAGAGCAGTGAGGGGCTTCTAAGCCAACCATAAATGGATCAGCATGTTGCAGACACAAGTAGACTGAGAAAACCCAGAAGCTGCCCAGAGAACAAGAAGATATAAAGGAACTGAAGCAAGAAGTTACTCTTGGAGTCTCATGATTTTGTTTCAGCATTTTCAGAGATGATATTAAAGGGAAAGATAAACAGATAACCCCAATTTTGAACTGTAAAAATAGTATGTGGCTCATCCCCTAGCCTCCAAAGATCTTAATGAAGTGATTGGAGATGAACCTGTGCAACACAAATAGGAAGCATTTCAACTACTCTTCTTCCTCTCTAGTGTCAACAAATACCTCAGAGCTAGACCGGAAGCAACATCAGCTGGTCTCAGTGAGAAAGACTACATAGGGTATCGTGGGACAGAAGAAAATGTATGTCTCTACTTTTATGAGTGCAAACTTACAGGCTTGTCACACATGTTCATGAAGAAGTTAATTTTCTGAAAAACTACAGGTGCTCAAACCATCCTGCCCCAGGGCTTCCTACTCCCAGTCAGAACACTCATAAATTACTGCAGGCAATTTTGCAATAAGCCAGTTGAGTTATCCAACCCTTTAACACTTAGAGAAGCCTTTTTAACCAGCAACAATGTAACAGGGAAGGTGCCAACAGACCCAAATGGGCTCAGGAATGATTTATTCATCCTAGGCTTCTAAGCCCCTTTTCCTCAGTATTAATACTAAGATTAATTGTGTCCCATCAGTGCGCTGCCAACAGGAACTTTTATTAAAGTGAGAACAACTAGTTGGCTCAGCTTACTTTACATTTAAGGTTAGGACATCACAAAAACAGTAGCCTACAAAGGTTTTGTCTATAATTTACTTATTACTTTACAGCATGAAAGTAATTTCATTTAATTTAATGAAAATACACAGATTATAAGCACATCACTGCCTAAAGATGTTCATTAGCCAATCTATAAAAGGATAAATGTAATATATTTGCATATTTTTAAATGGTGCATATGCATCTTAAAACTTTTTAAAAACTTAGCATAGATAGATGGATTTGACTATAACCAACCAACAACATCTACAATACTTAGGAAGGATTCCAGATTCATAATGACAAGGAGTGAAAGCCATAGAGCAAATGATAGATGGAATCTACCTAGAAACTAGCATTAAAGAGTTTGTTAGATGTGTAGGAATACTTGTTTATATAAGTATTGTCAATCCTGGGTCCCTTTCAAACCCCTTTATCCACATCTATTGCCGTGGACAATACAAGTGTCCCATGTTGATGGCTCAGCAGTGTGGACAATCACCCTTTACTTCACATATGCCATTAAAGTCTTAAACCGCCAATGGATCACAGCCATCTGGGCTATATTTTGCCCAGGATGACCTTGTGTTTAAGAACTCCTTTCCTTCACTAACCCTTCAGCTACTCAGTTTTTACACCCTAGATCCTCAAAAGCATTCAGTTTCAAAATTCAAACTCATCAACATTTGTCCAGAAGAGTTTGAAGAACGCACCTAATGCATGCTATTTGAAAATATAACACAAAAAATCCCAACCAAAAATTCTGTGCCCAGAGTGGATGAGACAGTCTAGTGATATTCTAACAAACAGCAGCATGACAAAATCACCTAAAAGTACTGTGAAAGATACTGCAGACTGCACACTGCATATTTGAATGCATAAAGTGTACCCACTTGGCACGTAACTGCAGAGCTTTCAAATTCATTCCTGATCCCATTGCTATACTACAAAATATACCCTTTTCTACCTGAGATGTTTCAAGTTCTTTTTCTTATGGTCACCAATCTTTCTGCCTCCTTTTGTGGAAAAAGTATGCATGTATGCTCACACACTTCTCTTTTCTTTCTTCCCTTCCCCTGTGTACCAATTGTTCACCTAGATCATGCACAGAAACTACAGAATTACTGGGTGGTGGTGATGGGTGAGTGGAGCAGAAACTCCATTTCCCCCTAAAAGGCAGAGGTCGCTCAACTGAAAGAACAGAAAGGCCTTTTATTCCTATAAAGAAAAGAAGGGGGAAAAGCTCTTCACAGTGAAGATGAAAAATATTGTATTTGAATCATGGGAAGAACTTGTTCTTTCTACACTTGAGAACAGACTATTCACAGCACAATTCAAATAGCCATTAGCTTTTCAAATATCTGCAATGGGAAAAAAAAAAAATATGCTCCTGCTTACATTTATTTTTATTTCTAGAAATTATGACTGGAGTATGTATATCAGACTAAGACATTTCATGTTATTCCATTCAAATGAGGAAGTTAAAATTTCTTAATCATCTTGGGCACTTAGATTTGAAACTTCACTTATTTGACAGATAGTATAATAACTATAATTTTTAAAGATTACTTGTGCACTGCTACAAAAGTAGGCAAGAAAAATACCCTAGGAACGCAGCTTACACCCCAAGGTCTGAATGAAAATATAAAGCTGACAAATTCATAATAAAATAGTATTCAGTGAACCCCATTTTTTTCTTTTCTGAAACATCCCATTTTATTTCCATACCATCTTCACTCCTCCATTTTACTATTGCATTTCCTATCTCATGCTGTGTTTGAATAGTGAGTGAAGACTGGTTGAACACCCTAGATTTTGAAAAAGTCTGAATATGGATCCAAAGGTTTGTAATGGTCCGAAAGAAATCACCACTGTAAAACCCCTGAAGTATGCAGCAATCCAAGCTGAAGTGCTTTACGGTGCGAGCCTACTTGATCTTGAGACTTGAAAGCAGAACGTAGTTGGCACCAACAGGATTATTTAATTTTTGGAGGGCAGATGATGCAGGGATCTACCCAGGGTAAGGAGGAGCCCTACAGAGAGGTTTTTCCAAACTAGTTAAACCATCTCTAATTAATTACGATGGTTTCAGATAAAACTTTCCAGATGAGCAGTTTAAACTGGACTCAAAACTGAACAATCACTGTGTTACTGAAATGCTCTCATGTATTCAGAGTTCTAACTTTCTAATTCAATGCAAATACCAAAAAATTAGCAGCATATGTTATCTCAATACAGGAGATTTATAAAACTCAGATATCTTATGATTGTGTTGCTGCTTTAGCAGGATAAAAATTCTTTTTCACCTCTTCACTTTTGTAAAATTCCCCTCTAGCTCTGTCTTAAAAATGTCAAAGATACTTTACTGTTTCCAAATAAACACATCATTTTTGGCAGAATTAGTAGTTAAGAAAGGTAGGGGCACTGTTGTTACAGGAGTTCATATAAAAAGCAAATTTTAATGTTTCAAAATTTAAGACTTTCCTAAAGTTTTAAAATACATCCTCCCTGACTCCATCTGTATTATTGTCAAAAGCATTATGAAGTGTCCCTTTGGAAAAGTAAATCTGATTAATTAGCATCAGTCACCATTGTAGAATTCAACAGCTATGTAAACAGCCATAGACTTTTCTTAAGTATTCTAGTGTATTGTTTTCAGCATTGTTAAAATCTAAAATGCTTTAACTGTTTAAACATTGTGTTGTGTGCATTGTTTGCAAAGTTTGTCAAGTGAAAAGAATTTTTCCTACAGTGTTCTAGAATGATACTGAAACACACTTTTTCTTTAGAATTGCTCTAACAGCATACAAAAGCAGGATTGCTTTTAAGTAGCAATTCTGCATATAAAGGGAAAGAAAGCAGAAAAACTGGAGACAACTGAGAACGTGAAAATGCCAGAAAACAGACCGTTTCCACTGCAGTACTCAACTTCAATAGAAAGCTTATGCCATCAGTGATACCAATGAGATAAAAAATTCCTGCTGTCATAGTTGACTAGCAAGAACATGGCGATTTCAGCTGCAGTTCTCCAGAAAAAATAAATGAACTACCACTACGTGGTAACAGTGCTTGGATATTGACTCTGTCATGGTGGTCTAGCATTTGTGCAAGAGCATAAGTACATAGAGGCCATTGCCCACAGAAATCCCCACATCTCACAAATTACTGCTTCGAAGGCACTACTGCCCCATATCCCTGCTGATCTCTGTCCACAGACACATAAAGCTGTGCCACAGCTCTCAGCCAGCAGCAAGGCAGCCTCTCCAGAAAGGGATTCACATCCTCAGCTCCTCCTGGTGCCAGCTGATTATGGGCTTGTACTGCCTGCACCACACCAGCTGGAATTGAAAAAGCTTCAGTTTTTAGCTCTGGCAATCTAACACCTTTCTTTAACGTTCACTTCATACAAACAAATTCAGAAGTCCCCTGGCACTCTGCACAAATTCAGCTAACACATAGTTCCATTAAAAATTAAGAGAGCAAAAATAGTGTGTGTTTACTTCCATATTAACACCCACAGAAATTCTTCACCTATCAACTGTAAATGTAAATATAAATTAGAGGGGGGAAAAAGCAAAAAAAAAACCCAAACCAAAAAACACACCCCCTTCTCAATGCTTACTTGATTCTAGCACAAAAAACAGGATTTCAACATTCACCAGAGCAACCATAAATAATACGGCCACCTTTAATTTGGCCTCCAATATTTGACCAACCTTGATTTATCCACAGACAAACCCAAGCATCCCTAATTTGCTAACCAATCACCACAATTCTTTTCTTACCAACCAATAATTCTGCCATCTTTAATTTACCAATAAATAATTCTGCACTCTCAAATTTACTAACCGATAATGTGACCAATTTGCTGACCAATGATTGTGTCAACTGGTAATAGTGCCCCCAGCAAACAGTAATTTGCCAAGCAATATTTGGACCTTCCCCACCCCCAGCAATAAAGAACTTTCATGGTCTTTGAGTCAGTATCTACTACATTAAGCCGTTTCAGAGCAACGTGTGAGGTTTTTTACAAAGTATTTGCTTTCTGTGAGAATGTTTACACTGACTGCTTAGAAATTGCACAGGTCTCCCTTAAACGTCCATGAACTAGAAAAATCTTTTCCCTTTTAGCAATATTAGGGAACATTAGCACTTGACAGAAGCCCATTTTTTCTGTTACCAGTATTCCTCTGCATATAGCTAAATCCTCTGTTTGTACTGTTCTCATCATGCTGGGATTTGGCAGCAATTCCACAGTGCTCAGACAGTGTGCGCTGGTAAAGCAGAGATACCGCTAGGCAGCTCTGTCACCCTGCTGACCTTACCACCCAAGCTGATCCTGACTGGGCAGAGATTTGAGCAGAAGGAGTTCATATATACAGCCACGTGATTGATTTGTTTTTTTCTAATTTCTACGTCCCTTGGCTTGAGTGAAAAATAAGTCCTGAATTATTGGTTTCTTTAAACAATAATAATAGCATTTTGAAGTCATGTACTAACTTCTGCTATCAATTTTACCTCCGTGAAATCTTACCATTTTTGTGTAACTGTATTAGCTCATATTAAAGGCATTAGCTAACACAACATTATCTCAGTGAGCAACCACTCTAACGCCCATTTCACAGGGAAAGTCTACACAGAATAAGGGCATAGCAGGAGTGACCATCAGTTCTGAAATTAGTAAAGAATTTCCAAGCTCAAAGATGCTGGCTCAGCTACAGAAATTAAAATATCCATAGGCTGTGGGTGAAATTGCTGCAAAATTGCAGAACAGAATATATACAAAGAAAGAGACTGGGAGTTCAGGCACAGATCTATGCAAAAGACAATACCTGCAGCAGCTCACCATATAGTGCTCCCTGTAACCAACCTCCTAAAACAATTTACTAATTAATTTATTGCAAATTCCAGGAAATGACTCAAAGCAACCTTAATACAAAAAAAAAAAAAAGAGAGAGAACAAAACTTTGAGATTTCTAACTTTTAAAGGAAAAAAAAAAAGACACTTGTATTTTAGGTTCATAAAAAAAAATATGAATTTGTTCTTAAAATTTCATCCTGGAAGTATATTCTAAAACTGCATTGCAGGCCTCCTTTTCTACCTTTTTCTTTCCCATCTTGTGGGATAAGCCCAACCTAAGCAGCACTATTGCTTCTTCCATTTTTTCTTTTTGAAGTCTCCTGGGATTCTTGAAAGAGGAGGAAGAAATGCCATTCTGGGTGGCTGTTCCTTTAGAGAAGGCTGTGAATAAGGAAAGTTAGCCAAGAAGGAAAGGAGTTGGACAAGAAGGCAAAAATTCCCAGAAGATCAGAGGTTTGGTGTGTTCTCCTGGTGCTGAAGGTACAAGCATAAAACAACTGAAGCTGTACTAAAGCTTGCTTCCTGAACCTAGTTCTATGACAAGAGTAAAATATAAAAACTCACTATCAGAGTTTTAAGGATAAACAACAACTCTGATGCTACCTTCAGTAGCATTTCTGTTAATGGTTTCAAATAGCCATAACATTGATTCTTCCCCCCCCCCCCCAAAAAAAAAAATACTGTTTTACAAGCTTGGGCTTGTTAAGTTTTCAGTGACAGACATTTCATTAGACAATACTGGGAAAATTAACTCAAATACAAAAAGCAGTACTCTTTATCTGGTGAGCAAGAAAAGTAGGTATGATGAAATACAGGCATCAAGAATGAGTGCATACATCTCTTCCTCATATAAAGCTGAAGAGACTGGGAAAAGGTCCTAAGTAGGAGATGGAGATTGCCGAACCCTAACATGTGAGTGAAAAATAACAGCATAGGACAAGATACAATGAATGGGAAAGCGGAAATATACAGTACTAACAGGGAGACAAGATGGCCAGTCAAGAGTGCAAGTGACAGAAAACAGGAATGGTCTACACCTTGGAAAAATGAGATGCAACTTTCTAGATGTGTGTATCTGCCCAGGTTTCTCTCTTCCAAAGCTGAGCATGAAATGAGAAACATTTACTTGTTCAGGAGTTCCAAAGTTTGGTTTACAGTATGCATGAGTATATCCACAAGGTTACTGAGCACAGTACAAAGAGAAGTGTCAAAGGAAGAAAACACAGTAAAAACACACAAGCTTATGCATATAGTATCAGTATAACGTTTTACACTGGGGGGGTGGCATGAGGACTGATGCAGGTGGGAAGACAGTTTTGCCTTGTCTGGTTATATTTTCTACATTAGAGTACTATTGATTTTCCTAAGTATATAGGATACTGTATATACCCCATTCTGCTAGCCTTACACAGGTTAATTCTTTTATCCATTTCAAACCCAGCCAATCAATAACAGTGATCAGGTAGGTTGTGAAATTGCCTGGAAAACACATTCACAAAGTAAACCCAATACAATGGCCTGTCTATGTGACTTAAAGCTTAGCACGGCATTGAAAATCACTAATGGAACACTGTGCAGTTTGTTCATGCTACGAGCAGTTGAGATTCATGCATAATGTAATAGTGCATCTGCTAACAGCAGCTCACACAAGCTAATTTAATCTTGTTTTAAACTAGACATAAGGAATTAATCTTTAAAGCTGCTCCTGTGATTCTCTTTGGCCCTTAAAATATTAAGGGTCTTTCCACCTCTCCATTTACAATACTGTAAAGGGATGATGCATTTCAGTTATCGTCATGTATTTACACTTCATCTACATTAGCTGGAAAATAGATGCAACTCCATAATTTATCAGTCTTAAAAAGCACACTGCTGGCCCAGTCCAGAAGCTGCGTTTTGTTTTGTCACATCTGAAACTGGTATTATGTCTCAGGCTCTACTGTGGAAGTTAGATGTCCTAAATAATTACTATTTGAAGAGAAATAAATTACTCTTAATCCCCCCCCCCCCCCCCCCCCTGTTTAGTTTGGCTGTATTAATTACACAAGACTGTTCAATAGCTATTTCTGATATAGAAGTTACCTTTATTATTATTTTCTTAATTACTTCCATTACTACAGTGTTATTGTGTTTGGTACTGTGCAAACATGGAAAAAATCCAACAGTATTCACTCCAAATAACTTATCATGGAAGTATAAAATAAGATACAGACTGAAGAGTACAAAAGGAAAAAAACAAAACCAATACTGATGAGAAAGACAAGAAATAAAATATACTCACAAGTAGTAAACCTGACTTTGTCAAGATTTCAGGTTGGGAGCTTGATCATTAATTTTTTTGGACCTATAGCCAAACAGAAATTTTAGTAGAGCTTTGAAAGACAGCAATGAATTACCTTTGCAAATGTTCAAGCACAAGAAAGCATAAGAAAGACTCTCAGAAGAAAAACACTCATAGGAAAAAGTAAAAAGTAGGATGTGGATACTGGTCACTCATCAAGACTGGTGTGGTATATGATTTTATATTGAGAGGAAGATAATAGATAATGGTAAAGGAAAGAACGAACATGAAAAGAAGTATTTTACTATCAGTGTGATGGAGCTAATTGAAAAAAAAACAGGGGAGCAGGGAAATAGTGTAGCTAAACAAGCTTTGTGAAAGGTTTCTGATCAAGTGCAAGGGAGACAAAACTATAAGAAAACTTTTATATGTAGTAACACAAGATAATGTGAATCTAGAAAAGAATTTATGCAGCAGACAGCACAGACTCTCAGAAATAGTTCTCCGAAATATTCAACAAGACCAAGACATGGCCAAGACATCAAAAATTGGCCTAAGGGATGATGAAAGTAAGGGGACCAGGACTGCCTCTGGATCTTACAGATGACATCCAGGAAGAATAGTAGAGTACAACCAAAGAATACACACATGAAAATGAAGAGCTAGTGCAATCTCCCTGCTCATTGCAGGGAGTTTGGACTAGATGACCTTTAAAGGTCCTTTTCAAACCAAACTATTTGGATCCTGTAAGGACAGACTCCATTGGAATCAAATGACAGAGCCTGAAATTGATTTAGTCAGAAAGTAGATCAATAAATTTAGAACAAAAACAGGGAAGGAAAAAAATGACTAGAAGCTCTAGAAAAGAGAACACTTTTTAGATAGACCAAATTGTGTTTGCATGATGAAGGGTTAACTTGGTATAGAAATACATGCGAAAGATATGGTCACAACCTGCCTGGACACATTCCTGTCTGACCTGCTCTAGGTGGTCCTGCTCTGGCAGGGGGGTTGGAATAGATGATCTTTCAAGGTCCCTTCCAATCCCTAACATTCTGTGATTCTGTGAATAATGACAAGTATAATAAGGTCACCAGATGGAGATGAAGTAAGAGAAAATGAACTGAAATAAAGGAAGAAAACAGAACAACCGGCATGTACTACGATACAATAGGAAGAAAATTTTTCAGGAAGGAGAGAGAAAGCAAGCAGGGAAGGTAAAGAGGTGGTTTCAATTTTTCTTAGGAAAATATGGACTCTAGCAGGATTTTGAATAGTGAGCAAGTAGTAATAACATAAAGGTAACCTATACTGTTACACATACACACACTGCTCCAAATAAAATGCAGAACAACAAAAAATCCATTATGAAAGCCACGTGCTATTGTTTCTGGTAAAATTTGATACTTACCTGTAGGTGAGCACGCTAGCAAGCAGCAAACATGACAGAATTTGCTTATTTACCCATGTCTAGAATGAAGGGAAACACTGTGTTTTTGGGGAGTATTAGACCTGTAGTAATAGCAGAGTTAGGTTAATGCCAACCTTCCACAATTTTCAATTTCAATTTTAGATTCAAGCCAGCCTTCTAAACCCTGTTAGAACCCTCAGGTTAATTGTTCTGCATCCTAAGAAATACAAATATGCCCCAGATCTTCTGGAAAAAAAATAAGTTGAAGTCCTTCGAAGCCTGTTTAAGGCCACTTCAGAATGTGGTGAAGTGTTGCAGTTGGAGCATTCACTAACGACTGTGCATAAAGTATCTCTGCTTAAGCTTTACATATAAACAAGCCTCATGAGATTCAAACCTAAGTATCTCCTGCTCTGATTTATAAGTGTTTAAGGGAGAAATAAGAAAAAACAGTATGATAAGGACAATCTTTATACAGATACAAACAACTGAAAAAGTTCTCTAAACCCATTCGTGACTGCTTCTTGTTCACATGTATTAATAATATTCCTTTAAACATCTTCTGAGCATTTTGACATGGTTCTGACCTTAAAAGTGCACAATCCAAAGACAGTCAAGTAGTCAGAGTAGTGGAGAAAGAACAACAATAATAAAATTATATAGTTTATACATGTCAACTTGATTCACAATAAGCACAACAGATCTTTAAGAGGGACGTAAATGTCAACAGGGTGTTATGAATGAAAGAACAGAATAAACATCCATTATGTTGCAGAGTATGTGAAAAACTGCATGGAAAATAGAAATCGGGTTTGATTTAAGAATATGAACCCATAAATTCACTTGTACTTCTCACACGTTAAGCCTGTCTCATACAGTACTTAATATTATTTCTAAAGGGAAAAAAAAAAAAAAATATCACAACATAACAAACCAAAGCAAAAACCACCACCAAAAAAACCCCCCTAACATCCTGTATAATCAACTAGAATTTACTGGTTCCTTGAGTTTCCAGAAAATACTTTGTTGACTCTGTTCTCATTTATAATTAATTCTAAGTGCCTTTCTGTTTGTTTTAAATGCATTTTAGTAAACAATTTGAGTGATAAAACCTCCTTCTGTATATACACATATGCACACATAAATGCTATATAATATACACACCCAAAAAATGCTTATCATGCTTTTTCTCTCAGATATGTAATTTTAACACAAGCTATTCAGTATAAACAAACACTTGACAATAACATTTAGAAGATGTTTCTTTAAAATTAAACTTGAGGCTGTGAATGAAGCCTGACCTACAAAGCTTCTTTACGGACATGAAAAGAAAGTTTAAGTAAACAATACACCATTTTTATTTTAAAAAAAAAAAAAAAAGAGAGAGAGAAAGAAAGAAAAATCATCCCATGCCAAACCCAGTCAAAATGCATTATTAGGGTGTCCAGGAAATTATAGCTTGTGTCCATTAGTCCTTTCAGGGTTAATATTGATGCAGATATTATTTCTATCCACGGTACCATTTATTTGAAATATTATGACTGGGAGTAGCTGCAGCAGTGAATCAAATCAATTGATAGAGCAGTTAGCCCCACAGTCAAGGCTGCCTTTACACCGTGCAGTGAGCATGAAATATTATGGAGATTGTTCTTTAAAGTGATCACTTTATCATCATTTGTCTCCAGCCCAGGCTGTTCCTTCCTGCCTCGCTTCCCTGTTGGGTTAGAGCTGTCATAACTCAATCAGCCGTATAATGCTGTTCATAGCACCTCCGTAGCAGGTATTGAACCTGTCAAGGGCCACTGAGGGAATTATACTTATCCATTTTGACAGCTAGCAACACCACTCTGATATTTATGTCAGTTTATATATGTATGATATGTATTTCTTAAATGTAATTAGAAGCCTGTTTGTGTGTGATATATCTGAATTGCCCAGAGCTGCCCATGATTAAGACATTGATTTCTAACCTTGTGCATTACTGGAGAAGGGAATATGACAAGCTCCATCACTCAGGGGTTGCAGCTAACCTCTTCTGTCTATATACATCATATGAAATTGTCACTATTGTTTATCTGTCCAGCAAAGTTCACTACAAAGCAACTGTTATTTCAGTTTGCTAAATAAACTGAAAGACTGGAAAGCAAACCATCATCCCTGTCCCTCCAGAGCAGTTGTTTTGCAGCTGTGTTACTCAGACTAAGGTCACAAAAGCAGATCATGCTCTGAAAGCTGAGCGAGGATCACCATCATGTTTGCTATATTGCTCATTCTCATAGCTATCTAGTCCATACTACTCGCATTTCTAAGCGACATTTTTGTAGATACCATAACGTGCCAAGGAATAGCAAATACACTGTAATTCTGTTAAAAGGGGGAAGAAAGACAAATTTGAACAAACAGACACCCAAACCCCAACCATCTCTTTATGCCTATTCATCAATTTTCTTATTGTATTATTTTACAGGATCAGAACTTTCCAGGTCTTTAGATTCGACAACATAGGTGGACATTTTAAGCTGTGACCCATCATCAATAGAAATTCCCATTTGAAGATGCCTTGAAGCCTGCTGAGATCAGAGATTAGGATAAATTGTATGATCCTATTTCTGTTTTTTTTAAGCAAGAAACAGATGAATACAAGAAAAATAAGAAGCCTGGAAGAACAAATAGATTCAAATTTCCAAAAGTATAACTACCTTCTGGAAAAACTCCCACTGCAACTTTAACAGTACACTAACTGCTTTTCAAGGTTCAGGTGTTTACATGAAATACAATCTCAGTGAAACACAGAAACAGCATTAAAGAGGTCCAAAGGTTGCCTCTGCATCTCTAAACCTATATTTGTGATAGATTTCTAGAAAATAATCCCGAAAAAAAAATCTATTCCACCAGTCTCCCACAGAAAACCTGTTTCTTTTCTGACAGAACCCAAAAGATACCAAAAGCTCCAGTCTATCATGGAAAAAGCACAATAATTCAAGATAAACATCATTCAGGTGTCATTGCTCCAACCTTCCCTTAATAAAATCCGAAGGCCTCTGTATTCCAAAAATCTATGATGAGAGCTATGTGGTTTAATTCATATGCTTCCAATGTAATTCTTCCAGATTATTTAATTTATGAAGAAAACGGAAACATATAATTTTGTTTTCTGGGTTACAGCATGATGTGCCTTAGCTGGTGACTTTCACGTAGCTTAAGAACACAAGAAAAAAAGCCAAAGATAAAATAATAATTTTCTTTACCTCTGTGAAATAGGAGGGCTGTGTAAAACATATATTCTTTCTGATTCATCACATGATAGAACAGAATAAATTAAGGTGGGTGACCAAGGAAGGCAAACAAAAGTAGTATTACCTAGAAATAAATTAGTTGTTGAATCTAAAGCACTAAACATTAATTGTAATATATCTGAAAAACTTGCTTATAACTTTTGTTATGCTACATCTGCCACCCTAGGTAAGGATTCTGCCATTAGAAAATAGCTGGATCAGCCAAGGGTATAACCTCAGAAGTTATATCTGGCTATGTTAGCTTGTGGGACAAATATTTACACAGCCTACAGTGCTAAACAATACTGACCTCAATGACCATGTGGGACAGTCCATGCAATTACTATCAGATGCCCCCAAAATAACTCCAGTGTATTAAGATGTGGTTTCCTACGTGTTTCATTATGTCAGTTCCATTTCACAATGCCTTTTTGGGTCAGTGGATGATCTAAGATGCAGTTCGAAGGAAACCCACAAACTCACTGATATTAAATTGCAAATTCCACAAATGATCTTTCTTACATTCTCATAAGGAAACAAGATACAAAGAGGGGGCCCTTCAATTACTTTTCTAAAAAGGGTTCCAACTTCTGAGCATTAAGAATAATTTACATGGTCCTGCCATATAATAAGGACATGCAAAACTTGAAAGTTATGGTTCACTCTTTGGATGCTGAAAAACTTCTTCCCTCCAAAACATTCAAGATGTTATGCACCCTTTATAACGCTACTGGAATCAGGATCCTTTTAGTCTTGAACACTAAGTCTAACTGTGTACAGAAAAAAAAAATCGTAAAGGGAGAAAATTATCTAACACTTAACACAGAATTTTATTTTTAACATGTCTGAATCACATCTCATCATTGTTGATGTCTTTTATATGACCAATTAACACTTCCATGAAGAAAATAGGTCTATAGAAATAACAGATTGTCTCAGCTGGAAACAGCCTGAGCACTAGTGTTCAATAAAAGCACCACCTCTTCTTTAATAACAGTGATGGAGACTCTTATTTTACCTCTCCACAGACAGGTCAGTTCCTGCAGCAGAGTGCCTCTTCAATACCACTACTAAAGAACTGATGCAGACACAGAGTCTGCAGCAATGAACCACCCATGTTGATTCCATGCTTTCTATGGAAGACAAGAAAATTTCAGTGTTATGTTATCCAACCGCCATTATTTAGTGTGTAGCATATAATATTTGTGATGCATTTTGTATCTTTAAAGCATTGTACAAAGATTATAAATGAAAATACTGTACGTATTTTCATTTCCATTCATATGGGGGAAGAGAGGCAACTGAGTCACTAAGAGAAAAAAATCTGATTCCCTGCTCTGAATTTTGAGAAATAGTCCTAGTAAAGAGTTTTCTTGGGCAACACCTATAGTCTACTTTCAGACAAAGCTGAGCTTTATTATGGTGCCTCAATGCAGATACACACACACATATATAGATTTCTTAGATAAAGTAAGACATTTCAAAGGCTCCAGATATCTGGAGTTAGGCAACTGAATCAAACTCTCTATGCCAATATTTTGCGTCACAGTATAAACTTCCTGAATGAGTCCTGAACATAGTAGTACCACTTTCATAACAGTCCCAAGCCAGTACTAATTAGTCAAACCCTTTAAATCCTAGCTATGTACAAGAACAGATATAAGAAACTGTATTTAAAATTCAGATAAATCCAAATGGTACCTTCTGTTTACTACTCATTATCATTTATGACTTGCAACATTTTCATTTGAAAGAACTAATAAATTTTGACTCTTCTAAATGGAAAAAATCTCATTCCAAATTTTTGTATAAATCTGTTGCAGGAAAATAGTTTTAAAAAATTGCTCTGCCCAATTGTGAAAAGATTTTATGATAGAATTGCATCCAGGATTTAGATCTGAACTCAAGAATTCAGATCTGTTATTAGCAAAAGTCAGTAGATTACAGATTTGAACACTGGGAATGGTGGATACCAAAGCAAATATACATGAACATAGACTTGAAGAGCAGCCTCCACGTCTGGCAGATTCAGGTCTGAAAACAAAGAAAAAATGCTCTTGCTGTCTCAGAAAGAGAAGCCTGGTTGTAAGAGCCAAAAGTCCTCCTGTTTCTGAGTAGTACAGAATGAATGGGGTGAGGGGGATAGCAACAGGGGTACAGAAGTGAGTAGGAGCAGGGAGGCACAATTTCTAGGTGACTGAAGCCAGGAAGGCAGCTTTCAAGAGGCCATCCACTCATCCTCCACTCTGTCTGACACATTTCATCCAGCAGCCTCTTACACATGGAGGTTGCACATTAGAAAGCAGATGCGCCTGTAGTTCAGTAAAAATCAGGGTTATTTGCTGAGGGGAACAAAAAGAATGGTGAAGCAGCTTGGTATAATTCGTGTTTAGGAAAGGTGTAGAATACAGACAGGCATGGAAGAAAAGACTCAAAACACTGTGATGGTCATGCTGAACTTTGGCATTTAGGTCATGACTCAAGTACTGTGTCTGAACACTGCAAGGACCACAGATTTCAAAAGGGCCTTGTCTATACAGCATACAGAGACTGCACTACTTTGCAAGTGGAGAGGGGAAAAGCCCATCATCACTGGGAAACAAGAGATGTTACTGCACATCAGTTGCAGGATTACTCTGGCACTGCACACTTACGAGCTGCAGGCTTGCAAAGAATAAAACTTCTGGCAAAATACAAAAATATGCTTTCAACTAATCCCATGCAAATAAATTTTCTGTAACGCCTGGCAACTTTTTTTTTTTATACAGTAGTCCATCAATAAAACATGAACACCACAGACATTCTAGTAACATAATATTTTAGGTCTCTACTAATTAATATGCAAATATAAACAAACACCTATGGAAATATACTTAAGCTGTTACCAATACCACTTATGCAATATTAATGATTATTTTAAGACCATTTATAACTGTGTACTACCAGTCTTCTTCCTTCTCCTGTACCCCATTCCTACAACTTTTAATGAATAAGTGGCTTACTCTAATGGCATTTTTTTTTGCCACTCTGAGAATATCTTCATTCAGAAAAGAAATCAGTGAAATCCTTATACTGAGATGCTGGATGGGTTTTTAAAGATCTGCCCAACTCAGCCCACACTTTAAAAAAAAGAGAAGGGACCACATGCAAAATTTTGATCCACATGCAGATTTTGAACTCCAAAGCCTGGAATTCCTCAGCTCAAAGTTTTCTTACCAACACACAGAGCACAGAATCATGAATCAGGTATTTCTGATTCTGCCACAAATCCGCTGGGTCAACTTGAGCAAGGTTGTGCATCTGGATAGAATGGTAATAATACAAATCATCCTTGTAAAAGATTCACAGATATTCCTGTGAAGAGAATAGTACTGCCGTGGTTTGCTTTTAGTGTAGACTAGGATATGCCATATAACAAGTGATCTTTCATTAATTCAGATTTCTTTACTGAATAAAGTGTCTTATCCACTTTGTCTCCAACATCCTGATGTAGGCATGTGAAGAAAGACAAGGAAAGAGAGAGGAACAGGAGAGAGAATATGGACTGGTACTTTGGGGCAACCAAAGTCACCACTGGCTGAAATGCTTTGGGCCATGTTTACTACACCTACTTTCAACTAGTCACTGCAGTGTACCTCCACTGGCACTGACCAGGAGAGTCACAATTTAAAAATACATTCAGCTGCTGCTCTTGAGAGCTGTCAAAACAAGAGCTACTGGCATCCTGATCTTTAGCATGAACACGGACCTGCATTATCTAACCATAAATGACACTAGTAACAAATGCAGTTATATCTGCTAAATTGCTGCAGCTTATCTCCACCACCTTTTCCTTCCATGTTCTAGGGGATGGAAAGTGTACATAGTTACATAAAATCATTCTGACATTTCTGAACTCATTCTTGCCATGCCATATGTTTTACACAGCACAAACAACAATCACCCAACACAACAGAGATAAAATTGCTCAGGAACTCATCTTCAAAAAACTGTTCTCTCAACCTTCCTGCTCTACCCTCAAATTAAAAGTATTACATTTTGTATACTTTTTCATGCAGTCCTATGGCATTCGGAAGTGTACAGAGTAACTGTCCAAGACTGGTAACAGACTCGGGGACTCTCTCATGCAATACAGTGTGTGGTTTTCATAGCTTAGTCACAACTTTAACCCTGCAGAAACAACCACGGAAAGTGAAACATTAGAGCTATTTCTGTTATTATTAAAAGCATCTGACTGTTGAATGCCAACCTACCATTTCAAAAAGGGTTGCTACGGGAGAGAAAGAGCAAAAGAACAAATTCAGGGGGTTTTGCTGGAGCTTTGGGATTCACTCCTGTATTGGTTGGTCTGTCGGTCTGCTGATCTCTGAGCTACTCTGCCTCCCACTGTGTCTGATATCAGGAGTGCCAGAGTGGCTGAGAGATCAATGGAGCAGCTGAGGGAGCCAGCTGGCAAGGGAAAGGAGCAATGGATTGTGAGGGATAAAGAAATAAAGAGGAAAAGAAAAAAGATT
This sequence comes from Todiramphus chloris collaris, assembly GCA_025345505.1. Classification (NCBI taxonomy): domain Eukaryota; kingdom Metazoa; phylum Chordata; class Aves; order Coraciiformes; family Alcedinidae; genus Todiramphus; species Todiramphus chloris. Next base: position 4,823,413 of record JANVCC010000037.1, read on the forward strand.
TGTTGAATTAAACAGTAATGAGGAAGGGACGGAGGAACTCACTAGCCCTTTTAGAAAGGCCATGTTAAGTCCCCCACAAAACCCAGGACCCTCTGAAGCATTCTAATCAGTTTAATGATGCAGATCCCCCCTTCCACCCCCTGGATGAGCTGAGCTGTTTTTTTGTCTCTTTATCAAAGGATGACTTTTCTAACAATGATATCATTCACAATGCATACATTTCTAGAGTTGAGGCAGTGCAGATCTGCCGAGATGATCGTGATCACAAAATACTGGTCTATTACAGAGCAGTCTGACATGGTCCCCAATTTGGGAAAGAGAATCTCAGATTTCTTAAGGAAAGGCAAAGTTTGCAGAGAAGAGAAACATAACTTACTAGACCAAATGCTGTATTTGAGGAAAAATGAATAAGCTTTCAGGCATGTAAGAGTATCTTCACACCTGAAACAGAAGCATCCAACTTGCAGATAAATATAGACTGGAAACAACTCCTGTAATTTATTATGTTAATCTATTAGGCAATTTGAGAGAAACAGTTTGTTAGAATCTGCAGGGGGATGCCAACAAGGAAGAAACCGATAAAGGAATTGGGCTCTGATGAAAAGAGAGAAAAGGGGTTATGTGAGGCTCAGGAATAAGGAAAAGATGGTTTATGCAGAAAATGATAACATGTCAGAATACACCAATATACATTTCACATTATAAATTCCATACACTGAGTATACTCCCTTTATGCCTGTTGAGTAGTTGATATGAGAGATAAACATTCACACGCCTGTACTCTGCATCCTGCAGTTGGCTACCTTGAAGATGGACAACTGTCAACATGCACATCCCTTCTAGGAAACAGACATGGGCATGCAGGCCTGACAAAAATGCAGTGGCTCTACCCTTTGTAACACCTACTGATTCAGTAGCCTAAAAGTACAGCTCTGATACCTAATGTCCCTGTAACAGTGTGGGCAGCTGTAATAATGCAATTGCTACTTTACTTGGGCAAAGGAAAGGAAATCAACTGTCCCATGAAAAGCATCTGCTGAGGGGCAGCATCTGAGTTGCAGAAATTTAAAAAAATTGGAACCATCAAAATTTTAATGACCCTACTGGTATCATTGCTAGAAATCTGATGACTGACAGCTTACATCACTGCAGGCAAGAAAAAGAAACCCTCAATTTCTAGAATAAACTTGGATAGAACCACTGAGATAGGGAAGAGGAGGCAGAGTTTATTACCACTTTGTTGGAAAAGTAAAGTGCACTAGGGGGGACAGTGTTTGTTAGTGGAAAAGACAGTTGGACTACAAAGAACACAAACTTTATTTCCGTGATTTACAATTAATTACTTCGAGAAAGCCTGATATGCATGGGGACAGGTATGACAGCACTGTCACCAGGGGTTTATGCAGGTGATCAGTCAACATATTTCCAAATAATTAATCAAAAGCAAAATACATGTATTAGAAGTATGGATTTCTATGAACTGTAATACTTAAGGAACATGAAGCAACAACAAAAGGAAGCAGAATTTAAATGAAGCAGTTGTAGATTTGGTATGAGATAGGAAGTGACAGGCATTCCTACCAATATGCATAACATGGTTGAAAAAGTGTGGCAGGCTGCTTCAGGCTCTTCACTACTGACTAGAGTGATATGGTAAATATCTTCTATATATACATACATAACCAAAAAGAAACATAAACCCCTAATTGTGTACAACCTATAGTCATCTACAGTGTTTCACAGAATACTAAAGGCAAGTGAAACATCTAGATTCTTATAAAGCATACATAACTGGAACTGAATATGCTCTTTGCTTCCTTATAAATTATAAGCAAAGCTTACCAAAATGGTCACAGAAATGTCTACACTTAGTATATTATCAGGTTGTTAATAAATGTAGTAATCTTGACTTTCTTCTTGCTTGAGTTCCACTAGGGTTCATCTCCATTGCTCTTGCATCTCAAGATGTTTAATATTCTGGCAGTATACAACCTCAATTGCATCAGGATAGATGTTAGCAGAAAGCCACATGGAGAACATGAACGCATAAGGATTCAGACTTGATGCGAACAGAGAGATGAAGATGAGTTATTCTTTGGGCCACAGGTTTGCAACATTTTCTGTAGAACCAAAAAGGTATTTCACAAACCACTGTCCTAGACAGCACTTTTCCTTGATTTTAAATGCTTCCTTTCTAGAGGCTCATCAGTGATCTATGGGCCAGAGTCTAACCTGTTTCACTGACACAGTTCATCCTTGTACTTTGAGAACATTCCTGTACTTGTTGTTTGTAGGATACCACAGAAGGGGTAAGACAAAAGCAAATCTTGCCCCATTTCCAGGCAAGGAAGTACAGTACTCACTGAATGGAGAAAGGATGACAAGTCTAAAATGGCTAAAGCAGACCTAGTTGAATTGCCCTCTGAGCTTATGGTTTTGTGCAGTTCAGGAAGTGGTCGCTCCAGGTTAAGGTCAGAAAAGAATACTTGGAGGATAGTGCCCTTCCTTCAACAGTATTCTAAGTAATAGGAATTTCAGCACTGTTGCCATGGTATTGCCACATAAAAATTTTTAAATCCTCATAAAATACTTTCTATGGGCTGAAGTTGTCCAGTCTGTGTGTCTTTTGATCTTTCCATAAGAATTACAGACACAAACATACAAATCTCATTGCTCTTCTGACACCTTTTCAGAGGCTTTTACGGTGTAGAACTCTGGAAGCTCTACTTCAAGGCTCACAGTCTATTTGAAAGGATGTTGCTAGACATGACATCTGGATTCTTATCTGTTTTTTTATCACTTAGCTAATTTACCTAATACTGCAGTGAAAGAATTTCTTTGTTGAAGAAAAGACCACATGAATATCATCCAGCTTTCTCCACCAGATAAGACAAACATGGAGAAAGAAATTTTCTTCTCTGTCTGCCATCAGAATACCTTTAAATAGACATCTGTGCCTCAGCTTCCCTATCCATGAATTTGTTTCTCAGATTTTCCATCTGACAGCAGGAAATATGTAGCAGATTCAGCTCAGTTTCATTTTACATATCTGGGTTCATTTGATCTCAAAGCTCAAAAATATGCAAAGCCACATGACATTTTGTTTGGAATATGGTGTATAGAAGAAAAGACTGCACAATACTCTATAGCAAAGTGATGCCAAGCAATTGTTTGTTATGAAGAAATAATAATGGTACACTACTGCTTTGTTCACTCTCAAAACAACAAAGAATGGCCAAAAGTTTCCAAAATGGTGCTACAAGAAAAGTCGGTCTAATTTTCTAGGTCAGAACTGGGTGATTTTGAAACTCCTGCCTCCCTTGGTACCTAAGGGAAGAGATTAGAAGGGGAAAAAACTGCAAAACAATGGTTGAAATATATGAGACCTCAGAACAGCACAAACTTCATTAATGAAAAAATCTGGATCTTCACAATTCTCTTCTGGGAGAATTAATAAGATGTTGCAGTTTCAGATTTATAGATTGCTGTGAAAATGGGTAATCTGAGGGGAAAGACTCATAAAAACTTAACAGCAACACAGAGATAATCTGTGGGCTCACAGTGGCCATGTCAGGGCTAATTGAAATGTTTAAGAGCAGCACAGCTTCCAGGCTCCCTGTGATACATGCTGAAGACACGAATATAGACCATCTCTTTGTCTTGACTGGACATATTTTATCACTCTGTATCATGAGACTGTCACCCCAGTCTTCTAATTGCTCAAACCTTTAGACACAGGGCACCTAATAATTGCAGTACCATGGCCAGCCTAATAATAAAGATAATTTACAGTTCAAAAGCAAAGGGTAATTTGTAATATGAATGGCTTTTTGTGTCCCTAAGCTCATTTCAGGACTTGAGGATCCATGCAGCAATAGCTACAGCCTTTTGCCTGAGTGTGTGACTTACTACGCTGGTTTATTTAGCCATTTTGTTTCAGAGAAACACAGAAGCCAGAAAATTTAGGGGAAATCAATGGGGTGTTCAGCACCAAGCAGATTCAATATTGTTCCTTTATGAATTCCTCTTGTACAAGGATATTTCCTACACAAAGATTTTAACTTTATACAATATTCATACTTGTAAGTGTTCCTGAAGCGTGCGAGACCAAATGGAAGCTTAAAACTCATTCATAAACAGAGCAGTAGCAAAGTCATAGTGATTTGTTGCATTATATTTATGCAGAAAAACAGGAGTTAGTGAAAGCAAACCCAGTAACTTCTACGAAGGAAAGGATCAAGGATTCTTGTCATTATCAGCAACAGGAAGAAAACAAAGTGTCTAAGGGAATATTTTCTCTCGGTAGCTGCACTCTCCAAACAATTTATCCCATATGCAGGTCCTTTCTAAGCAGTCTCCCCATGCTGCTCTGCCCCCTCCAATGGGCTGCAGGGCAAACACACCAAGACCTTTGAGTTAGTGTCCTGCTCTTCCTTTGGAAGAATTTTCTCTTCCACAGCACTAGGCTTAATTAATACAACCACATTTTTTCTTTGCTTTTTTACAGTTCTCTCAAAGTTTTAGAGTCAGTGCCCATGTCACAGCCTTAGACCACTCCTGACTTTGCCTTGCCACCCACACTGCAAACATTACAAGAACAAAGCCTCTGTTACTGTAAAGCTTTAAGCCGTGACAGTTTTAAAGCAAGTCACAGTGCACTCTGTGTAGGAGAAGGCTCTCTTTACTCCTCAGCGAGAGCCTGGTTTTAGAAAAGACAAATGTGCAGGAAAGACAGGATGTACATGTTTTCCCCACAGTGGCACAGCTCTGGATCTGATAACCAAAGGCACATGAAGTGTGTCTCTCTCACCAACAATTTTAGCCTCTCACAACTTTTTTGCCATTTGCTTGCCACGTCTGATTGCTCTCATCTATCAAATACACTCACTCATCTCACAACAGTAAATGGGTCTTAAAAATCTTGTTGACAATCTTACCACCAAACTCATATGCAATTTAAATCACTTAAAAAAAGGAAAAAAACAACAAAAAAAAACCCCCAAAAATAAAGAGAGAGCGCATAAGAAGGAAATAAAATACTAACAGGGACCCTCCAAATGTGGTCACACTTACAGGATGGCATTGGAATCTGGGTTTGTTTTAAGCCTACATTGTTTAAAAGCAGCAGGGGACCAAAATGATGATGGCATCATACTGGCTGAAGGGAGGAACCTGAATTGAACTCTCAAGCCAAATTCTAATCTCAGATTTCAGTTTCTGTATTCTTCGTTAAGAAACTCCCACGGACATCGATGGGACTCCAGCGTGAAGATGGTTATGTGAACATAGCATGAGGATCAAAATATGATATATGGGCACCACACATGGAAAGACTATCCTCAGTTTTTCTTACCAGATGCCAAACATGTTGAGAGCACAAGTATAGGACAGAAACATTCATAAAATCAAAACCGCAAATAATTAAATATTTAGTTTTCTAATCAAGTCAAGTTGTGTGTAAACCCTTAAACAGTATTTACAAGGATTTGATTTGTTTTCTCCATTGACTATATGAGACTAACTCATGGGCTCACAAATCAGAACTTCTGGGTTGATTTGTTTTAACATGCTTGCCATGTCAGGTGTGTTTTCCTTATTTCTTACTGTTCCTGCAGAATCTTAAAAAACAGGTCCATTCATTGGAACGTTAGCCTTTATAAATATTCCTACCCAGCGAAGCCTCTAACTTTAACACGTGCTATAATTACAGCATAGCCATTTATGGCAAGTAACGAAAAGTGGGATAGCCCTTCTTAAACTGAGAAAAATCCTACTCCTTGAGTCAACATTTTTATTTCAGTCCATTTGCTTTTGGAATTAATTCTGGAAAATGTATTAGCAGTTGCAGAACCCGTCCCAGATCTTAGTGCTTTTTCAATTAAGTCTCAATCTTTCAAACAGGCATTAAATATCTCCGGGATTGAAGATTTTCTGTTGTGTTTTTGAAACTTCTGCTTTGCCAAAATGAGGGTGGTCAGCTGTGAGGTCACAGAGACAAATGTAAATACAGTCGTATTTTTTTAGATAGAAATAATAAAAAAAAATAATCAAAGCAAAACATCTAAAAAAAGGCCTTATCTTCCTAGCATTAGAAACAACTTTATATTAATCTCATCATTATTTGGTATTTTGCCAAAATGAAAAAATAGTCAATATTCTTTTATTTAAGAAAGGCTGCAGGCTCTTGTAAAAAAGGCATCTGAAAATAAAATAGCAATCAAAACATCAACACAGAAATACAATCCTAAACAACAATCAGAATAAAGAAGCAGTAGACATTACAAGGAGGGAAAAAAAACCAAACAAAAAACCCTAAAAACAAACAAACAAAACCCAACCAAACAAAACCCAAAACCAAAACATACAAAAGCCAAGTGTATATATTAACAAGCGTAAGCAACATTTGAGTCTTTTCTCCTGTAGCAGCATAGCTATTTGATACAGGCAGCTTCAGCGTGGAACAATTTGCCCAGCATAGGAAAGTACTGAACTCTGTATCTATTCTGGAACAAGAGATTTGTTTTAAAGATACCCTGGCTCAGTCAAGATAAAGATCAACTATCATTACATCTGAGTGAGTCCGCAATAGAATACACATTGCCCTGTTTCACTCGCCTGTACCCTGACTATAGATCAGTTACTATCTCCCCTTCTCATCCTCCCCATCTCTGCCTGTAAATATTTGTGTTTGGAAAGACACAGTGAAAGTGATTTTGCTTACACAGCAATGCACAAAATTCCCATCTGTCCATGGACAATAAGGTAGGTTGGGAATACACTAAATTTCCTTTTATTCACATCATGGTTATTCACACTTGGAAACTAAAACCAAACAAAAATAAATCATCTATTGCTATGAAATACGTATGGCAAAGCTCCAGGCAGATAACGGTTTTTGTTTAAAATCAGGTTATTGCCTGAGACGTGACTAGATTTCAAGTCAATTCAAGCTACTAAACCAAATCTTTCTTCTTGCCAACAGACTCCCACAAGTAACTATATATGTCGAAACTGGTAATTGCTGTATATTTTGGCTTGTAATGGAAATTCAGGTAACGCAAGCTCTTTCCAATGATGAACATGTATTCCCTCTCTTTACTTTGCCAAATATAAATATAATTTAAATCAAACAGATTCAAAGCCTCTTATTCTAAAGAATTATTAAAAAAAAAAAAAGTGTGAGGGGGAAGCCCAACAGACCCCAAAACCAACCAAACTAAAAAACCACAATAAAAAACAAACCAACCTAAAAGAAGAAAAACAAGTATGTCCAGAATCTATGTTAAATGTTATGTACAAGATAAATATGAATATTTCAAATACAGCAATTGAAATTGTCTGCCTAAACATTATCAATGTTTTGTAACGTACAAAACCAAAAGGTTTTTTGTGAAAAGAACGTCTTGCTCTTTCCCATTTGTAAAGTAAATGTGCTGGACATTAAAAGTAACAGCTGAAGAAATGAAAGGATCATATCTCTTAAATGACAAAGCATATGAACCCTCTGTACTGCCTTGGGAAATACATTATGTGTAGATAAATAAGTAAATACACAAACATACATAAATCTGCATCTTTGGAAAGGGCTTTCTTACAGGCCTTTGCACGTGCTCTGAGAAAGCATACTGAATGCTTTTGAAAATTTTGACACCTCAAAAGACTTAAATTATTTTGTTATGAGGCCAGTGTGGCTGATGAAAAAAAATCCAAGCATGTCACAATGTGAAAAGACCTAGAGCTTCACACTCCTGCTATAATTATTAGGATGTACTACAGAAATTTTACTGCTTCATGTCACAAATTAGTTTAAAGTGTATTTCCTTTCAAAGCCACAATTCTTTTTAAATACCTGTTCAGGTGCTACAGGAGAACAAAACCACCAGACATGTTCATTAGCAAAATCTATGCAGTGTCTTCTAAATGAAAGAGCACTGGTCTTATTTTGAAAGCATAGGTGCATACTTATGGCCCCATCGTGGGACAACAGTCACAAATTGTAACACGATAAAAAGAACACCGAGCAGGAGGCCAAAGAAACCCTGTGTGAAAGGGAGAGCCATCAGACACGGGGCCTTCACTTGTTCAAGTTCAAATATTAAATCAATGTTATATAACATAGGCTACTGTACTGTGGTAAATAAGTGAAAAATCGAGTGCAAAATTAGGAGAGGAATGTTTGAGACAGTCTCACTGGCCACTTTACTGGCTAAATATTGTGCTATTGAGAAATTTATAAATATATTACTGCAGATTAACTGGTAAGCAGAGTGCAGATAAGATATTTGTAAGTGTCTGACAAATGTCTCTTATCACAGCAAATTTATTTTTGTTTATATATATTACAGCTAATGAAATCTGTGAAGTGCTTTATTTCAAGGATTTATTTCAACACAAAAAAACTAAAGGAAATGTAGCATTGTTATCAAATAACCCTTTTTGGATTTTTTTTTAATGTCTATTCCCGTATCAGTTTGCTTCTATTCTGTGTCTTTTTTTTTCCCCCCCTGGCTTCTCAGTTTTAAGAGAATGACTGGTTACTTTCTGAGAGAGAGAGGAGTGGCTCTTTGAGCACAAAGAACAGCTGGAAAGACAGATGTCATCTATGTTACCATTTTGTTGCTGAAGAAAAATAAAACAAGATGGTAATTTCCACTGAATAGAATTTTTTTAAGCCAATTCCATCTGTGACCAGGTGATCAGCATCTACTGTGTTTGGCCTCTCAGACATGTACATCTGGCAAAAATATTTCAGAGGTGTGAGGAGAAAGAGGGAAGTTTGTGTGTAGATTCTTTTATTTTAGCATGCATAGTTTGTTTTTCTGATAGAATTTTTTAAAAAGACTTTGGGCTGATAATAGATGAAAAGAACACTGAAAATAAGAATGAGGACAGGGTAGGCACAAATAGGATTGAAATGACAGAGCAATCATGGAAGTCAGACTATAAGGGACTAATTTAAAACTATTATGAGTTTTAACATAGAGCATTACTATTAAAATAGAAATATATGTATGGACAGATTCCCTTGAAAATCTTCATACTACACTGAGATAAAGAAAAACAAAGTAAACAACAGAAAATTATTTTATGTGTAGATAGAAATACTGTCATAATGTGCCATCTAAATATTAAATACTACTGGCAAATTAAGTAAAAGTTAACAATATTAGGTACACATTAATGAAAGACATAGGATCTACAGGACAAGGTCAGGTTTTGCACTTTACTATGTAAAGCTACCTGTGTCATATGCAATTTAATACACTAAAGAAATCAACTGACCCTGACTTGCACCTACAACTGTGCTGAACTGTCCAGCCACATGTCCCATTTTCAGTACATCTATCTGATACAACTGGTTTGGAGATTGTATCTCTTGTCCCGCACCTGGCAGCTTTGGAGACCTAACTGTGCTCTGAAGAGGCTCATCTGATCTCTGCTATGCTTGCAGGATGGTTAACTACATGAGTGCATACTGGTGCTTAACACCAGGAATTTAAGTCTGGCCTTGGATTTTTTCTTGTAAGAGAATAATTGTTTCAAAGACTAACTTCCTTCTGCTAGGGAATAAGGATTTCCAAAAAGTTTTGTTAGTGGGTGAGAATGTGAAGGACAAGCTTTCTACTCTTTCAGAAGCCAGTAGGTATCAAGTGTATGAAATCAGAAAAACTGCTCTGTTTTGATAAATACCTTCTAGCGTCTGCTCATCTCTAGTCAAAAAAATTAGGTGCTCCCATGGGCATGGGAATTTTGCAATTCCCTCTTCACAAGTTATTTACTATCAGAGATATAAAACTCTAATAAGAAATCTTTTAAAGAGACAAATCTGGTCTGTGGCTCATTGCTTTAAAAGTGATCAATGGGAAAAATAAAACAAAACATCCAGAGCTGGTGAGTCAGTCATTAACTATATTAGAACACGTAGTTTCAGGTGACTTTGCCACAGTTAGTTTTTACATCTGCCTATTATTGCAGGAAAAACATACAGTACTCCAGCTGCTGATAGGCTGGCAATGCCTACCTGTGTTTTAAGCACAGCAATTTTAAGTGTAATTATCTGCAAATAAACAATCTGCTCTGCCAATTAAACATTATTTAGGTTAAATTTTTGATACATCAATAAACCAGGCTTCAAGGCTTCTTTTGTGAAAACTGTCATTCTATTGCTACCATCTGTGTAACAAACGGATCACACAAAGGTAGCCTTAAAAGGATTATAATCTCTCTCCTATCTAGAAGGTACACAGGAATCACTGTTTGCCAGTATAACAGCATTCAGTGACAGCAGATAGTTATTGTTCCTTTTGTTCTGTACAGGACCTGAGAGAAGCACAGAAGCAGGATTTAAAACATTAGCAGAAGTTCTATCAGGGACCATCTTTTAAGTTATGTATGATTGTAGACTCAAAGGCACTTTATTTCATTTTGTTTTGGTAAAATATCAAACAGCATGATATTGTTAAAGATGATTTTGAATATTATAAAACTGTTCCCATTGATAATCACATCCCACTGTTCTGCCTCCAACTACATGAATTACTGATTTTTCCCATCAGTTGCTGGTCAAAAGGAAATGAGAGTCACTTCTGTTTTCTTGGCAAAATAACCCACCAAACAAAAACAACAAAAATCAAATCACAGATGAAATCATTACCTTTATTAACATAAACCCCCATGATTTATAATTACAAAATTTAAATTTGCCTTTTTTTTGTTGTTGTTTGGTAGCTTCTGTTTTAAAATGGAAATATGACATTCATCATTTCAGATCGTGCAGAAATTACAAGAAGTTTCAGCTGCACTTTTGGGGGGTTTTTTTTGGTTCAACCTTCTAAAGCTTTTCATGACATCTCAATATTGAGGTTAGGGTGAATTTTCAAACATTCTGTCCACCAAAAGAAGTTATAGAAAATAAGATGTTCATCTGAACTATTTTCACATAGCTCTATCCATAACATACAATATATTCAGAGCTTCCATGCTTAGATTTTCCAATTCAGACTGCATTTCAGAGATCAACCCTAATTTTGTGAATTACTACTCTTAAATTGTCCAAGGTACTGTTTAGGAACCTGGCTATATATGCTATTTTGTCAGCGTAGACACATTGTTCCTCTTAATGGGAATGGCATATGGAATAGCATAATTTTTAATTCACGTCTTCTAGGGCTTGTGATTGTGTTATATGCAAGTTCAGGAAATATTTCATAAAAGCACCATCTCTTCCAACCAAAGGGGATGGAGAGGCCAGAAAAATACTGTAGCAAATGGAATGATCAAGATAACAATTCTGTACTTTTACATGGAACTTACTAGTTAATGGCAGTAGCAATTGCCTCAAAATCTTGTAAAAGAGAATTACAGTCAGGAGACTTGTTTGGAGTACCAGTGGCAAACGATACAGAATATAAACAAAAGCTGTGTTCTCAAATGTTAATGCATTTCAGAGATGAGGTGGTTTTACCAAAGAGAAACGAAGCAAGTAGAAATAAAGGGCTTCAGACTGAACCTGCCCTGGAGGGGCATATACACAGAATTTGCATTTTTAGAAAACTCACATTCAAACATGGACAGGACTGTCAATCTGCAAATAATACTATTAGTATATATGTAAAACAGAAGTTGTACCTGCGTGTCCATTTCAAGAATCACAGGTAAAATTTACACTTTGTTTGAACCTACGATTCCAGTGCAGGTTAGTGCACATCATCATCAGAGGTGGAACATACGAGTCTTGTTCAGTGTAATCCAACAAGTGACTGTCAGCTATACAAGTACACTCTCTAGGCCCCGGTCTCCAGCACTCTCTCTCTCATGGGCCACACTACCACCTGGCAATTCTTCACTGAAGTGCTTTTGTACAGATGTTCCCATGGCTGGAATGCTTGGGGTTTCACCCTTTTGTTCTGCCCTCTAGAGCTTTGCATGGCATCTCAATACTCTGTGTCAAATTTTTCTCTCTTGTTTTTTATTCATTCCAGATTGCACTAAAACACAAGACGGAAATACAATCAAGAGATTCTGTTTTTTCACTCAAATAGGAAAACTTTGGAAAACTTTACATCTTAAGGCAGTCTGTGAGAAAGCAATGAAACATTTGGATCCCCCTGTGTAGAACGAGATCTGAGATGGAAACTTGAGAAACAGTCCACATGCATCTAGGATTTTTGTGCAGTAGAGTCCATTATGCCAGATATATATTGCAAAGACAGAATTTAACTACCTCTCCTAAATCTTCTGTCTGACTTCCAGTCCTGTGGCACAATCCTGTTTGTATTAATTAGTTCTGTTTAGAGAAGGGTGGGCAGCCTAAAAATTAATGGACACTAGGCTTTCAGCAAGTGTACCACACTTATGCTAAAGGAGGATGCTCTGCAGTGTATCTCACTGGCCTGAGGGGAGGAAAGAATCTCTGCAAAAACTTGCAGATATTAGAAGAATGACATTTTTAAATATAGTTATGGCTTGAATGAGTTCTAATGACTGACAGAGCAAATGCTTTCAATATTCCTATCAATGTAATCTATATATCATTTAGTACATCAAAGCACATAAGCCCTGTTGGTAAAGCAGCAACTTGGCTTCACCTCACTTAGTAGCATTTTTAGGGTAAACTAAGTAATAATATGTTTCCCACCTATAAAAGTCAATATAAATGTATAGAAAGAGATGGCCTTTAATCTATTTTCTTGGCTTCTTCCACTGTTATTTATTATTAGTTGCCACTAATGGAGGTGGTACCTACATCCAGGGGAATGTAAAGCCAGAACTTAGGCTTAAATATTGGCATCAATGATGTGTTTGTGATAGTTCAGCATTGCTACTGGTGCTCTTACAGCACTTTTATATTCAGTGCAGCAGCCTCATTTCACACAAGCAGTATCAATCATTAAAAGCCAATTTCCAGCCTGCCTCTGGTATGCCTTATATGTATTATGCAGAAGAGTTGTGGAACTTGTGTTCTCAAGCATGGAGAACCTGAGGCCTTGATTCCCCTTAGCAGCAGTCAGAAAAAGCTGGTCTAGGATATTTTGAAGGCTGTTTTAAAGAGACACTGACACACAAGAACCTTGGGTGGAATTGTAACTCCACCAATTACCAAGAACAGGTAAGGTTCCATTTGTGCCACCCTGTGTACCAACACCACTTTGCTGAAAAGAGCGCAAGAATTAGATGCAGGAAAATAGAACTGTTATCACTTACAGGACATTGCATAAACTTCACAAATAGGATCTTTCTGAAGAGACAGCACAGATACAATCATGGAATATACTTGCTACTTATCAAAACAGTGCCAAAAAAAAAATAATCAAAATTACTATACATCTCAGTCCCTTTTCCTTCTCTCATTAAGTAGCACATAACTGTTAAGATATCTCTTTACGGTTAAGGAATCCAAACTGGGGAAGCTCTGACAAAGTCAACTCATTTCAGCATCTCCAGCAATGCTGAGGCAACAAGATCATTGCTAACACGTGTGGGAAAGGGTCACAATCACCCTGTTGTGCCTCCAGAACCAGCTGTAGAAGTAACACTTGCAACCCACTCATCTGTGTGTATCTGTGCAGAAAGCTACAGAATAGTCTTCCTTGTAAAATTTTGCCAGTAATTTCTTTTAAAAATTCTCAAAACAATCATTTTCCATGAAAATCATACATGACTGTACCACTGCCTGGGTAGGCAGTTGAAAAAAAATAGCTGTCAGAGGAAAAGGCTTACAGAAATCAAACAAGGACATATTCTAAGTTTTTGTTAATTCCAAACAAGATTCTTCTCTTGGGTAGTTCACAGCCAGACTTCCATTTGTGTGCTTGGACCTCTCAGTAAACTCATGGTTACCCCAACATTTAAGCAGCTCCTAGAAGTCATCCTAATTCGTAGTAGAGAAACATCCTTCCCTTCCTCACACTTTCATACTGTACTGGATAATTCAGAGGGACCCTGACAAGTTATCTGGTAGGTGTTAACCTCTGCAACACAAAACCTTCCACAGAAGTGACCTCAATCCAGATCCCAGGTCAAAACCACCTGCCATGTTGTGGAGATAGCAAAACTGAGGACTGACCCTGCCCATATCTTCTCATTTCTATCAGTAGTTCTTGTATCAGCTACGCTGTGACCAAATGATCTGCAAAGCAGCAACAAGCCAGAAAAGCTGATCAGGCTCCAGGAAAATTTTAATCCAGGAAAAATTCAGGTAAAGGAAAGAAATAATTGCTTTCTTCAGGAAGAAAATAAAATCAAAGATCAAGCCAGTCTTGGTATATGTTTGTTCATATCTGCATTAAAAAACTGGCTGTGGTATCTGCTCTCCCTCATTTCACAGTCTGATCATAATAGCACAAAGATACTGTACTGTTTACTATGCTGTCCAGAGTTACCCCATCAGGCCCAACACTTGAGAGAGATCACAAAGTAGTTCATCATCCCTAGAAGAATTTCCATACACCATTTCTTTACAAGTACAGGAGAAAACATATGGAAACCATATAATGGAAAATATGAAAAGAAAAATTTAAAAACCCTATCAGAAAAAAATACATTGAGCACAGAATGACTCCACTAACTGTACTATACTTTTGAATCACACCAAACACTGGCATTGAGCCTCCTTGGGTGAAGCAGTTGGCCAGGATACTGCCACTGGCAGCTAATAACCGCCCTTGCACAATGGGTAACCGGGATTAAGCCCAAATATTTCAAGGTTAGCTGTAAAAATATTTTTTACCATATTTAAGAAATAAAGCAGTGTTTTAGTCTTTCATATTGAAATCATTAAGCCAGTTTCTTCAACATTAAAACATTCCTCATTTCCACAAACCACCACTATAACTGTTTCCCTTCCTGGGTGTCCTGCCATAGTGCATGTACACACTTGAGCAAGGCGACTAGGTTTTGGGAATTCCTCTAAGTCACTCTGCCGGGTGCTTGTTAGGATTAACCATGCAAGGACTTGAAAAGATTGGGGATTCCACAAATTGCTTTCAAATACAGTTCTTAGACTGGATAACTGGTATTACTGGATAGAGTTAAAGAAAAGCCTCTCTCACATATTTGGTTTTTTGACTATTTCAGCACTGTTTCCTGTTTCATGCTGGAGCCAAGGGGTTAAGACATGTGACAGGTTTTATGATGTAATGATACTGAAAGACTTCTTTTCTTAAGGAAAGCAGGCAGAGGCTGTATTTTCCTAACATTACCATGAATTATTTGGTTGTAGTGAAAGGCTTGATTTGTTCTTTGCTATCAGTAAATTGATAAGGTCATGGAAAGTGTGATACAAGACAGAGATTTTGGAAATTTTGTTTAAATACTGTGGTTGAAAATCTTCTAACAGCACATGTTCCCTCTGGATTAAGTAACCTTTGCAAGTTTTCCACAAACTGATTCTGTTGAATAGAAATTGATTAATGAGCTCAGACACTGAAATTGCCACTAGAAAATAACCATTGAGATTCTAGTCAGCAACCACTAGCCCCAGGGTCAAGGAAGACCATGCACCATCTTAGCTGAAAAGAGAGCAGCCTTCATCTGTCTTCTCACTAACTTCATTTTAACTGCGCCTCGTGGCATTGGGTGTAGCCAGGAGTCTGCCACCACTTTTTTGATAAGCCCATGTACTTAGGGCTTCTTAGCTAGGCTATAAAGATTCCTTCAAGGCTATAATCACATCAGCTTGGATCTCCACTACCTTAAGGCTTTTAAAGTTATTTACACCTGTGTGAAATTAGAGAAAAGTTGGAACTAAACACAGTCTATCATTCCAGGCATTACTGTCCTCATCTATGATATGACGTCTAAAGATACCTACTATCGTTGTTGCCAGTTTCTTTTGAAAATACATTTTGTAGTAGCATGATGCTTACCTAAGAGGGTTTACTTCACTTTCACTTCATTGTGCTTCACACCACTGACAGCTAATATAATTAGGCAAGTTTAAGCCCTTCATAAATATAAGGCTCTGAAGAGCTTTCTGTGGGCAATGTTCACTGCACGCACCCCAATACAGCCTTCAGAAGTTTGCATCTGCTGGCCTGTGAGAGTGCCTTTGCGGTCAAATCCATCCTCTGGCCTGTTGAAGAATGTGTCATGTTCAACAGATATGAAAGGACATAAGGAAGAATCAATTCTCTTGCTGGTATTACGGCCCTTATTTAGTGCTGCAGAATGAGAAGGATGAGAGTAAAATGGGAACAGGAAAGAAGTCAAAAAAAAAAAAAAAGCTGTAGAGGGGACAGACTGACAGCTTATGTAAGTAAGCATCACACAAAGGCTGAAG
The DNA here is from genome assembly GCA_025345505.1 of Todiramphus chloris collaris. Classification (NCBI taxonomy): domain Eukaryota; kingdom Metazoa; phylum Chordata; class Aves; order Coraciiformes; family Alcedinidae; genus Todiramphus; species Todiramphus chloris. The sequence goes on from JANVCC010000037.1 coordinate 4,839,692, forward strand.
AGATAGCAGTCTTGAAAACTGAAATCTTTTTTTTTTACCAGACAGTCACAAATTTTAGTTACTGTAAAGGGACAAGAGGTAATACTTTCCTACTAGGTTATTATTCTACTGCTAGGAAGACCTGTAGCCCTCCTTGAAATAGCAGCAGCCATCCTATCTAAACTGAGAACACTGTCTTCTCCAGGGAAGTTTGAATTGCCAGTCCTTGAACTCTGACATTTTCACTTGAACAGGACATTGAAGAGGAATTTGAAATTCCAGCCTGAAACCCTCTGTCATATTTACCCATATTTATGGGTTTGCTTATTGACTTTAGAAAAAAATACAGAAACCTGAAACTAAGCCACTTATACTCTATTTCTGCCCCAACCTTGCCAGTTATTTTCTTGAAATGTAATGTATTCTCATTCTTGGTTAATACTAGGAATTTTTAGACTTTGAACATTATTGGCTAGTAGTTGTCATGTCACTTCTTTTGTTCATTCATTTGTTTTTCCTCTGAAAGTCATCATGACTTTGCTTTTAATTTTTATATCTTGAATAAATGACTGGATGCAATTTTTTATGTATCAGTTAACTATGGACAAAATTATCATCTACACATACAACACAGAAAGCTCAAGTTCCATTATAGTCATATCCATTTTAAATTCAGTTTAATTTGAACATATAGTTATTCATTAGAATTCTAAAAATAGGTCAATGGTAGTTCTAGTAAAAACTACAGATATTGGAAATTATGTACAAGTATCACATCATCATATTTTATAAAACATGATGGATTTCTAGAAAGACAGAAAATTGCAAATTATTAATGAAACAGCTCAGTTTTATCAACTAATTTTAAATTCCATTTTTCTGGTAGTTATTCCATCATTAAGGAGAGGTGTTTATATGAAGGGTTAGTCTTCTATTTATTTTTTTTTCCTGTGAGATCTTAACACATTGATTCAGTTTCGATTCTTTTTCTGTCCTATAAAAACAATACACTTTTTGGTTATTCAACAGCACTACAGTTTTAAACATCAAAAAGATCAGTCCTGTGGGGTTTTTTTATTCAGACTTTCTATTCTCATTCTGCACTTCCTTGATGATTTCATTCTTCCTATTATGTGCTTCTTGGGCAGATACAGTCTCCAGGGACCTCTTTAGGCAGACGTAATACAACTTGAAAGTTATTTTACAATGTGAACATTGTTCAATCCCTGAGGTGCATTTCACTCATTGAGCTAGGGGAATGATAGTCTTATATTTTGAAGTTAGAAGGTTCCCAGCATTCACATATCACAAACTACAGCAAGATACTTAAACTCCGTTTCCCACTAGCAAGATGGGTAGTGGAAATTCTTAAGGATATTGTGATGAAAAATTATTGCTTTTGCACAGAATATGTTACAGAAATCCCGTACACTAAGACTGGTGACATCAGAACCAGTTCTGAAAACCCTATGCCCATGAGCAGCACAGTACCTGAGGTACTATTTTCTGTATTTCTATGCAAATACTTACATTCCTAAATCTGTTCTGCATTTTTGAAAACATTGCCGGTACCGTTCCACAACCACTGCATTTGCTGTTCTGATTTGAACCACACTGCAAATCAGGTTGACTTTAAAAAACAGCAGCAAATTGCACCAGAAATCTCATGTGTAATGAATTGTATTCAACACATGCAAGCATATTTTTGTGGCTTTTTCTAGCTAGCTACAATAAAAGCAGAGAATTAACTACAATTATTTTGTACATAAAAAGCACTTCAGACACTAAATTACTAAGTATTAATAAAGTATATGCTTTGGAATAAATTCTGAATTTGTGCATACCCCATTGTTTTTTTTTTTTTCAATGCCCTCATTGCAACAATAATTGAGATAAGATAAATTTTAACAGTATCTCGCATCTGAGACAACCATCCCCGACAGACACAGGCTTTGCTGCCTGGAAATAGAGTATTTCTAGTTATAACAATAGCCAGACAAAAAGCATACAGGCCTGAGTAGCTTCATTGGGATTATTTTCATTAGATGTCATAAGGTCCCTGGGTACTTGTACAATCAGTAACACTTCACAGAACCTTCACTTCTAACAAATAATTAGCTAAAATTGAACTAGAGATTTCTTACATGCATGTCATAGGTTTGATATGAATAATGAGGGAAAAGGTTAACAGCAGGTCATAGACAGTTCCCTATCTTCCAGCTTATTTATTCAGTGAAATGAGAAATTGATCACATTATTTCTTATAGAAGAACCTGATTCATTACAATCAGCTCTGAATTGGCAGTTTTTGCTTTAGGCAATCTCAGAACATTACTTATGCTTAAACAGTTACTGGCAAGGTCATTTTACAACTTGTAATCACCTCTCTGACCCCTTCATGACCATAGTCTCAAAAGCTGAAGCATATGTGAAAATTGATAAAAGCACACACATATGAACAGAAAATGAATAGTTAAGCAAGAGGAGCTGAACAAACAAAACCATACAACTGAAGCATGGATGACCACATTCAGGTGTACTAAAAAAATATTTGGAACACATTCTCTCTTGCACATCATAAACGCACATCAAGTCATCCCTAATTTGGCAAGATGTCTGCTGGGGGGAGAAAGAACCTAATATTGCACACAGCATTAATCAGTGCAGGGCAAGAAAAAGGAAAGGCAATGGAGACCACTACAAGTAAGGATCTGGAGTTGGAGGTGATACTGTGGGGATGGAGGAACAGAAAAGGCTAGCCAGTTCCTTTCCCTAGGAGTAGCATTGGTCAATACTCCCTCTTCTGCTGACCCAACTCCCTTAGCCTCATGAACCGAGATCTTCTTATTCTACAGAAGGTTTATATCAACTTTCCATACAGCTCACATCACAGATCAGCCAACCGACTGCTCAAGTGCTCCAGATTTGGAGAACATTTTACCAACAGTTCCTTTTACTACACCAGTATCACTCCAACCAGGTTGTCTTTTCCAGATAGAATGAGGAACTGCAATCCCTGCACAGCCAGAATAAATTGCTTCCCAATTACAGAGACACACTGGGTGAAGCTTGGCTGCAGTGTTTGAGAAATTTGCATATAGATGTTGCAAAGTGCAGGTGATGCTGGGCTCCAGGTTAGATGGTAGATACTTACTGAGAGTACAAGCTCCTCTTTAAATAAAAGAAATAATTTAATGATTTTTTCAAAACTGAGACCATAATTCACGTTATACATTCCAGTGTGCTATAAGTAAAATAGCAGGACAATTGTAATACATATTTGTGAACAGAAAGGGAGAGAAGCAGTACACAACTGTGTCTGATTTATGACAAAAGGGTGTAAATTAGTACAGAATTAACTGGTTGGCATATGATATTCATTAAAACAGATACCAAAGAGCAACAAGTACAAAATAAAGAAACATTACATTTGTATTTCAGTTGGAATAACAACTTCTCAATTATGCCTGTTTGCTGCAGCATCAGAAAGAGGCACTACTGCCACTACAAAGCACAAGAAAGTGGTGCTTTAAAAGTAATTCTGGTCAATAACTGAACTAGGATATGTTCAAGGAAAGATTATAATACAAAATATGAACTACAAGACTACTTTTTTTTAAGCACCTGAGTTCCATATACTCAGGAAGCTAATGTTCAGATTTACAATAGGATTTAAGCATCTAAAATGAGATTATGAGGACTTCTTTAGGGTTCTACATCTACAAGAGAAATACTTCAAACTCCTTCCTGACCTCAGATGCTAGAAGTCTATAATTACTTCCATGTCACTTAGTAAAGTTTATTAAGTGCTTAATAGTCTGTTTCACACTTGCTGAAAACAGCCTTCTCACCAGCAGAAGGAAGCAGTTCGAGACCATCTAAGAGCTAAAGCTGACATGGATCAACAACAAAGTAGCTGTCATCTTCTGTTCCCTAAGAACCAATGTTTTCAAAGCACATCAGTCTGGTAGGTGTTATCAGAACATGTCTACAGGAGAACATGTATCTACAGGAGAAAGGTGTGAACAAAGAAGGAATTCTCAATTTTTATTCAGTATGTTAATGAACCCATGCTCAAAACCTTCCTCAACACGAGAGAAACCAAAAAATTTTCTTGTCGTCCAAAAGAGTTCATTAATCACGTATCCACAGGCTGTGAAGACCTAAGAGGGTAGTGGAAAGCAGGAATCCATGATTCACAGGAACAGAGAAAGGATAAAATGACAAATAGTTTTTCCAGCCCAGTATGCAAAAGGTTAAGAGCAGCAAAACCAAGCGTCAGCTACATATTTCACACACTCCTTTTCAACACACCGGATGCTTTCTCTTTTTCCTCACACCTATTCCATTTTGTACCAAGTAAAAGATTAGCAAAGGAAGAACTTCCCACTTCTTCCCTGACTGTAAAATTGCCACCCTTATACAATCTCACTTAAGACAAAGATTCTGACAGTTTCTTCCCCTTGTTTAGGTCTTGTCACAGTGCTAGGCTGCTGCTTATCTTCCTTCACATACCACTCATGTACTTTTAAATGTTCTCTTGTATGAGCGTGCAGCAGCTTTGGCTCTGGCCAAAACTATTTTTACAACAGTCTTTCCACAGGCAGGATGGAGTAGTCCAGATGCCATAGACACATGAAAGCAAAATAGGTCTCTCTTATCCCCACTCCCTTCCCAGAGCTTCAACTTTGTCAGCACACTGGATTTACAATTTGTGTGTGCAAGGACATACAGTATTTGAAACTACCAGACATTTTGCAACAATTCTAAAACTCAGTCATTTATTTAGTCTGGCTAACACAAAAAAAAATGTTGATCTAAACAAAATAGCACATAAATACACAGCCCCTTCCCAACCTCAGAATCTCACAGGTGCTCTTGCTTCTATACCATCAGCTGCAACAAAAGGCTAAAAAGGAGGAAAGATGTTCCTGCTGGAAAATTCTGCTCAATCACCTTCATAACTCACTACACCTTTCTAAGCCCTTTCAATCCTGCTTCTAATTAGACTCAGTAGTTTCGAGAATTCAGCAAAGCATTAAGACCTGAGCCCTTTTTTCTCATGTTGGATTTTTTTTGGCTGGTAAAGTCAAGTTTCATATTGTAGAGTGGAAGAACAATTTTTTGTTTTAAATGGGATGTGACCATGCCATTTTCTGAGATACTCCTACATGAATAAGGTCTATCAAGATTCAGGAACACTATTTTATGCTTAGCATAGGAACAACACGGAAAAATGTCACTGACATATAGGGCATATTCACCACTGTGTCAGTCTTAATCTTTGTTAATTATGGGATCTCAACGAAAGTCCAGAAAGCATACATAGATTGAATCTCCAAATTGTCAGAAATACACATAAGTAGTAGCTTATTTTATCTTGCAAAAGTCTTTTTCAGATACAAATCACAGTATGTTGCCTCACAGGTCTATTACAGCACTCAGAATTATTTTATCATTTCACATCTTTTATTACTTCAGCTTATATGACACTCAGGAGGCCCTTTTTCAGGAGAAATAAAAGATAATTCCTGTCACAGGTAGCTTATTATACTTGTCCTTATATCTGTATGTTGTAGTAGCAATGAGAAATATTTCACCTATGTGTACTTTTTCTTGCAAGATCAAAGTTCAGCCCTGCAAAAGCCTACATAATGAATAACTTTGGAAATATTATTCATTCAGATGTTAAAAGCCGAGCAACATCAAGACAATGAATTGGCCTTGTGAAAAAGAAAAGCATTTGCCCCCCTTTGGAACCACAATCTCTAATCAATAGCTGCCTTGGGCCCAAAACTGAATAAACAATTTCATTATAACAAAATATGAATGTCAACAAATGGAACTGCTAAAGTATTATTTCTCTGTTTAAAGACAGAACTGAAACCTGCTTCATTTTCAGCCAAATATGTCTTTGCAAAAGTTGCATAGTTTTATGGAATCGAGAGTTCCACATTTTATTTATTGCTTCCAGGGTGGACTCGCTCATCAGGGAGCTAAAATTATGAAAGGGAAAAGTGAGCATTCTACCTAATACTTAAATCTAAAACTAAATTATGTTATATGTCTATTTTGTGAAAGTATTTTAAATTATTTCTGCTAGAACACAGAATAAAAACACATTTTCAAGCTCTGAAGATCACACAAAACATAATTGTGATTTTTTTCAGCCTAACTGTAGACAGATCTATCCCATGATAAATTGTATATCCAACTATAAACATCAGAAGCCTAAAAAAACAGTTAATGTCCTATTTCTGAAGGAACAGTATTACATCCTTTCTTCAAAAGGTTCCTAAATCCCTATAATAAATTGAAGATATTTCATTTTAGACACTAGCAGATTCCATAATGAGTTAAGCCTCTTTACAGTTTATTTTAATAAAGCACAGCTTTCTAAATATACAGAGGCTATAAAACATGCAGGTTGCAGCAATAATATGTTTAGTAGCCTTGCCTTGATAAAGTGGAAATGTTTGCATGTTTCAAATTACAAGCAATTTAAAGTAGGAAGTAACCAAACTAGCTCTTGTGTTATGAAGCTTGACATTGTTAAGCCTTAAGAGAACACATACTTCAAAGTCATGCAGACTGAAATATGCCCTGTAAGCTTAGCAAGAGGAGCAACATTGTAACGATGTACTGCACAAAAATCACCACAAATTTCCATTTCAGTGTGAAGTTGCCTAGTTGTAAACTTTAAAAATTTACTGCTGGCCCTATTTTTAAAGCTATTCATTATTCACATTCTTATGAAAAGATCAACGCATATGTAAAGCACAAGAAAGCTTTCCTTTGGATATCAACTAAGAAAAGTAATCATTGTAAATTATAAACAGTAAAAAAATATAGCAGCATTTAAAATGAACTGACAGAGTCCAAAATATCACTTGCTAACAAATCTTTCAAAAAGATTAAGGTAAATTACTATTCTTTTCCCCTGCAACAGCATGTGTGGAGACACTTCTGCTCTTTCATCAATTTGTTAACTCTGTAAACATTCATATCTGTGTATTTTCTGCCCCTTAATAGCAGAAATGAAGTCAGTGATACTACTTGAAAACCAAAATTTAATCATTCCTAATTCTTCACATAATTGCAGTTGGAATTCAATTAATTAAATTATTATATAGATGAAATACAATGAAACATTAAGAATAGACTAGAAACACAACAGAAACGTGGAAAAAAAAAAAAAATCAACCTAAGCAGCCTCTGATTTGTCTGTGAGATTGGCCTGGAATATCATGACTTTCCAAATCTATAGCTTCTTTATTTCAGAATATAATGGATTCAGAGATGTAGTCACATGGACTTGCAAATAATTAGTCTCAAAGAAGGCTGCAGTATGAAATATGTGCACAAGTCCACAACTAGAGTTGTTACATGCATAAATGTTTAGGAAAAAAAATGTCATTCATCAGTTCAGCTAATAAACTGTCAACAAATAAGATAACTGCAGGCAAATCAGGAAGTGCAAATGTGCATTTAAAGTTCTTCTGAAAACAGGTAACTCTTACTGAAAATCACTGATTATTTTGTGTCCATTATAATGCAAAAGCAGCTCTCCTTTTTAAATAACAGTTCTTAAAAAAATCACTTTAGAAGTAGTTTCAATTTGTATATATAAAGATTAATTTTGCATATAGGGCATCAAATTTAGCTTACTGCAAATTCACCCCATTTCTTGAAATTCAGTCTGCTCATTTTTGACAGTGAGATGCATTTAATGCCTCTTCTTATTTTTTCTGTGTTCCTTTAGTACTCATTTAGATGAAACTCACTGGCTGATGTTAAGTCATCTTTATCACACAGCACACAGGATATTATACGTAAAACATTGTTGGGGCCTTACAAAAATAAAGATTCTGTGACAAAGTGTTACCACAGAATTCAGAGTTACTCCTTCTATTCATCCCGTTGGAACAGTTTTGGAAAAAAAAACCCAAACAAACAAAAAAACAAAACCCAAGAAAAAAAGAAGGGGGTAGGGAGAGGTGTCCACATAAGAGCTTCTCGAGTATTTCAGAAAATAGTAACTACTCCAAAGCCCTTTCATTCTTAGTTTACATACTATGCCTGTGAGCATAAACATGCTCCCTTTGGAAATATTTTTAGTAAGCAGCAAGAGTTTACATCGTACATACCTATTCTTAGAGATCATTAAGGAATATACAAGGATGACAGTGTAAGCTAACCAAATGAGATATTCCAAATTGACTAATTTAACAGCAAATCCTAAATTAGTGGCGCTTTTGAAAATCCCTGTCTGTATGCCTGAAAACAAGTGCCAGTGTATTTTAAAGGCCCTGAAGTGTAACCAACCTTTCTTATGTAATCCAACTTGAGATGCTACTTGAACGATGGCTGACACAGTCGTACTATATTACTTCAAGAGAAATCAATGCATATTTAAATATTTGAAGCTTTTATGTCATGTTCTGACACTTTCAGGTCTTTTGATAAACAACTAAAGCTGCTGAATACAGAAAATCACAGAACTGCCCTTCTCTGCTTCAAAGAATTTTGCTTAGCACTGGTGTAGGCACCGCAGTGCAGAGCAGCAAGCTAACCTGCTCTGCCAGGAACAGCACACCAGCTGCCTGACTGCTCTGGGCTGTTACAGAAGACACCTGTTACCTGACAAAAAATTCTATACTACATCATGATTCATAATGTAGGCTTTCTCGATGATGTACACAAGTTTATGGCAGCCTTCACAAATAAAGTTTCAAACTCAGCTAATAAAACACAAAGAAACAAAGACTTGCCAAGAGAATTCTAACAACGCTGGTGGTGGAAGAAGGCACGTAGCACAGGATTTTGAGTTCCCACATCCTTGCTTTTGGGCTAGGAGACTGAACCTTCCCTTTCAAACAATTAGACATTGACAGCAGCAGCAAATCAGTCACTGTTCAACTAAAGCTACAGAACTGTTCTGCATAATGAGATCTCTCTGGAAACACTATCTCTTCAAGTATACATGATGTATGCAGTTGGCCTTTTTCTAAAAAACAAGAAACATTAGTCAATTCAGCAGAAAGAGCGCTTGTGAATTTCTGTGGGCTCATATCATCACAAAAGGAATTGACTGGTTTGATCCAGAACCATAGACAGGTGAGGATATGTCCATCATGCTGAATCTGATTTAACAGCAGCTTCAATTGGCTATAAAATAAAAACCTGCATCTTTATGGGTGTGGGCTTTTTTTTTGTTTGGTTTGGTTTTTGCGGGGATTTTTGTTTGTTTGTATTTTGGGTGGGGTTGTGGGGTTTTTTTTGTAAGTCATGCACACTGAGAACAGAATGCTTTGTCAGATAATGCTTTCAGTTGATGCTTTTGGAGACTTGAATGCATGTAGCTCCTGACAATGATTATATGCACGTGTTCCATATAATTCCAAAAGCACACCCATTATGAAAGATTAGTACAGTTGTGCTTATGATGTATTTAGGTCGGCTGTTACTGAATATTTCTACTGTCAGTACAACAAAAGTGTGATGATCACAGTTAAAGTTTAACAAAGAAAGTGCTGTCAGGCAAGTAGTAAGCTGAAGTCAGCAGTACTAAAGTGAAATATATCATGTTTGGAATAGCACAGTGGCTTGCTTGGGATAAATGTTGAAACAGGTCCTCATACACAGAACATATCCCAGCCTTGGAAAAAAGTTTAGAATCGGGGGCGGGGGGGAGCAACACAGATTTAAGTCTTTATTAGATTTCTTACTTTTCTTTGCAAACCACTCTCAAACACTGGACATCCAGGAAGGCAAGTATTCATCCATTATAGCACATTTCCCTTTTTGTGACAATGGTAACAGCACACCTCAGGACAGGACTGAACAGCAAACACATATACCTGCTTGAGAAAAAGAAGCATCTATCAAAAACTGCACAGATTAAAAAAAAAATTGTAAAACTTAATCTTGAGAGACTATTACATTAAAAAAATATTTATTTGGCAAAGCCTGGTAACACCAGGCTCTCCATTTCATTGGAGGAAATAGGAAGTAGAAATATAGTAAATTCAAAACAAGCAAGAGGTCTTTACAACCGACAACTAAGCAATTAAAAAAGTTATAAACAGTATATTTTAGAAAGGAATGACACAAAATCAGGTACGGCCTCATCAAGCATGACTTCATCACAAGTTAGGCAATACTGGTTGACTTACAGTAGGCATCAGTTTGCTCTAAAATGTTTTACTGGCCCCATTGTTTAATTATCAGCTTTCAATCTACCTTAGCCTAGCTATCATATCATAGGATTTATTTTCATAGCTATCATGCTATAAGAATATAGGCTAAGTCACCCCTGACCAGAAATTAAGTATTTGTAAAAGCACTGCAACACAGTTCAGAAACAAAATGAGAGAAGCTAAAGCAAAAATATGGAGATTAAAAAAAAAAAACCCAAAACTTATCGTTACCTAAAGTATCAAAAACAGTCTCAATATCAAAACCAACATAATCCGAAAGATTCCTGGGCAACACGTAAAACAAACCTGTGGTGAGAAATAGGCATACTAAACCACACAGACTTCACCATCTAAGCTGCAAAAGGCTAACAAGTGCAACATCAGCAACTGAGAGGGGCATAAAGAAGGAGGAATTGTAACTGCAACGGCAGCAACAAAATATATCCGGGTTAGTTTTACTTTGGATATTGATACCACTAAAAATGTGCTAGCACTGACTTAAAGATGGTTGCATGAGGTCACTGGAGCTTTGACAGCCTATGCTACTAGCACTACATCTTTCCTGCTAAGATTAATCAAGCTACTTAAAAATTCCAGATAGACATATATACTGCACTAACACCTGTGGTTTCTAAATAAGCAACTTTTTAATAACATATATAACGATTTTTTTTCTTAATGTCTAGAAAAAGGAAAAATGGCATTATCATACGAAATGATCAAGCTTACTGGAACTGCAAAATTATTGAAACATGAAAATAGAATATAGTCTGAAAATTCTAGGACAAGCTGTAGAAGTTTGACTGATTTTAAACTGGCTGACTGATCTTAAAAGCAAACAAAAATCCCACATTTAGATGAAGTAGAAAGAAATGGTGTAGGGAGGGACTGTAGACACCCATTCAAAGCTTGATCTCAATAAAAACCATAACAATAGCACTACAAGGCCCTGTTGCCTGTATGCTTCAGTCCAACAGAAAATACCAGGAAAAAAATCAGACATAGTCCAGATAGCAAGTAACAGGTCAACAGCAGCAGCACTCAGAGACACGCAGCAAGAACACAGAGAGATGGTCAGACACCAGCTGTTACTGACAAGCTTAGGGGCAGAAAAGCAGGGAAAAAAAACAAAAAAAAAAAAGAGGGCCTTGAGGGGAGATGGAGGAAAACTGCGTGTGTTGTTGACCTAAGCCTGACTACCCTCAGAGCCTAGGTTCTGAACTGCTGCCTCTGTTCTTTTATGCTGAGGCCTTTCACACTAGATGCTGTGTGTTATTTTATTTTCATCACTTAACTTCTAACATACTTGTTTGAAGAACACACTAAGAGTGTAGAAACATACAATGTCCATACTGATTAAAGGATTATGCAGTCCAGTGACTGATTCCAGCTGTGCTAAAAGCACCACAAATGAAGCACATGAACACAAACAAACCAACAGAAGGACCTTAATAATCTAGTACCTCCAAACTACTCGTATATTTACTTGGCAACACTATAGATCCTCCAGTATTATCTATTACAGTAACATTTGAGCTAGAGGAGGTATCTAAGAAAATAAGGGGAGGATTAAACTAATGTGTAATAGTCCTGAATACACAAAAGCTGGCACCATTGCAGCAGCAGAAAAACAGTATTACATGGATAGTCAGAAAATGGGAAAAACAAAGAATTCATAATCTGAAGGAGTAATTTAATGAGCTTTTCCAGAATATGGGAGATTTAATTTTACTGCAGTTTGAAGTAGTGAATAGACAATACGTGACACTAAGAACTGAGGTCTCCCTTTACTGTTAAGACTATGCCTTGAACAGCCCAGAACTAAATTCTGAATCTGTTAACTCTTGGAAGCTGGAATACTAGTGTATAATACAAAATGAAGGGAATTCAGCAAAGAAAAATTTGGCAGGATTGCTAAAAGCATCAATACCAAATGCTTGGCAAGTTAACAACTATGGAAGGTACAACTGTTTTCATTTATATGAAGGGTACAGACAAAAACAAGTAGTAAAAAAATCGCTTAGTGGGTCAAACATTTTCTCAACAGTATTTGTCATTGTGAGATTTACAGAGATTATTGTAAAGAATGAAAATTGGGAAGGATGAAAAAGGAAGTGGTAACTCTTTGTTCAGGAGAACCTCCTTCTAGCTGCCTGCATGGATTGATACCTTCCTACAGGCTTGCCGTGAGCAATCAGTGAAGGTGACCAATGACAAGCATAAGCAAGCCACAACCTATAAACTGCAAATCACACAGCCACTTGTTAACTGTTACAATAAACTGGCAAGTGTTCTCTCACAGACTTTTGGTGTTGTTTAGCGGAGTTTGTGACTGTAATGGAATCCATAAGTTAAAATTCCCTAGCACATGGCATACACTGCAGATAGTTCAACTGTGACAAACCCACACACAGTTGCACATATCTGGCACAAAGCTTTTTAAGGCTGTATTTTCAGGACAGACAGATAACAGCCAGATGCTTTAGGAAGTCCACCATTGTTATTCCATAAAAAGGGAAGAAGTTTTCCTCTAGCAGCAATCTGTTGCCAAAAGTCTTATATCCCCACTAACTGCAATCACTCTAATTGAGACACAGACTTACTGTCAGGCAATGACTCTGTCTGTGACACTTGTTTAATGTCATCTTACTGACCTTCCACATCATTTATAGGTTGCAGGTACTATGTAGGCAGGTAGAACTAAACTGTTTTGATATTTATGGCTCCATTGAAGTTTACAGAATCATCTTAGAATTTCTTTAATGGCAGATGAACTAGTACAAATGTCTATGAACACTTGACACCAAATTATAATTCACCATTTATCTTTAGGAGTCCAAAACTTTCAGAAATTTCTGAAAATATTTTTCTTTTCCCCTGAAGGAATAATAATTCAATTTTCTATGAAGTTCTGCTTTTTCTCTCTTTAATTCTACACTTTCACTTAACTCTAATGCAAAATTGATGCTTCCAAAGGAAAAGATATTTCTCTGGCAGCTAGACAGTCCTCTGCTACCTTTGGTTATAGTAGAGTTGTAGCCTTGAACTGACTTTCTATTTCACTAGAGCAAGTGCCAAGATGACAATCAGAACAAAACTGTGTTCCACCTGTACTGCACAGATGGTGTGCCTGGACAGCAACCACTCCAGTGACATCTTACAAAAGATACTAATACATAGATACGTAAAAAGAGAATTTGAGACTACTATTAGTCACTACTGTATTTGCCACCAAGTGAAACACCTTAGGTATCAGCCATCTAAAAGTTACAAGTCAGCTGAAAAGGCCCCAGCCTACCCATAAAGAGGTATAAGCATCTTAAAATCAGAGGAATCACTCTCTGAACCAGTTAACAACCTTTCTGTCAGCTACCAGAGGAGAGGCAGCCAGGATACCTGTGAAAAGGAGAGGAAAGCTCAACCTATTCCACCAAGTAGAAACTGTGTAAACATCACTGTTTGAGAGCAAAACTCAGAAGATGCTTGTGAAGTTCCAGACATGCTGACCACACTTAATTTTTGCATTTATCTATAAATTCCTCAATCTCTGATCCAGGTTACATTTTCTTAATCCATTCCCTCCTCACTCACCAGTACTGAGGAGCTCTCTTACATTCTGACCTCTTCCAGAGACAGCTGCATAAGCTTCCTCCCCTTCCATCTCCTTACACAGAACAATAACATTATTTCTGTTTAATACATTTTATTGCTTTTAATGCCACTTAACAGTTTTTCAAGGGAGGAAGAAAAATTCACCAACTCTTAGATATGTAAGCGCTGTGCAAAGCACATCTCAGTAATTCTGCAGGAATCAGAGCTACAATAGGACCAAGAGTACAGTCAGTCCCCTGAACAGCTGCCACCTTCAATTCATTCTGCTTGTGCTTATTTTCCTTATGGTGGCTCTGCTTCAACTTCTAATTATATTCTATGGGATATGAGGATAGATCACACTTTCTTTGACAGTCTGATTGTTTTCTCAGGACACCAGCCAACATTGACAATATGCTTATTTTCAGGGTGAATTATTTTGATAGGCAGGATTACAATGACATCAGGAAAACAGCAGCCACAACATTAGTAATGATAACATTTTCCTGTCACTTGGACTTGCATGATGGCCTGAGGAACTTGCATTCACTCCTAAGACAGACACTAAGTGCATAGGATCAACCTAGGTAGGTCACTTTTTGTTTGTGGGCTTGTCTGGGTTTTTTCCTTCTTCCTATTGTTGTGATCTTCCATTTTTAATTATGTTGAATTATTAGGAAAGAACAATTGCACTTAAAACAAACCAGCATTATGGGTGAAATAAAAATGACAGAAGAGTACATACAGTGTCAGGACAAGAATGCTAAGAATACAAATAAGTTCTGGAGTCCTGTTAGTTTGAGGATCCAAAAATTATCTTTACATTCTTATAAATTATTTCCAGAGAAATTTTATAATGCTTTGCTACCACAAATACAAAGAAAAATCCTAACTCCGTGGATAGTGTTTGGCCATAGGCAACGTGCAAATGAGGCCAGTGCCAAACCAGCAAAATCACAAGGGGCAGGAAAGTAACTGCAGTGCAATGACCTGGTTTGCCTATGCTTGAACCCTGCAAAACCAGGCTTGCTGCTCTTAACAGAAGAGTAAGGATCTGAGAGGAGACTGCAGATATCTGTGGGAACCATATTCAGAAACAGTTTTCAAATCCCATGACTGTCATCAGGCTTCACCATTTTGCAGCCTCAGATGTGTCCCTTTCTTCACTTTCTCTTTTTTCCTTCACAGGAATGACTCAATCCTTTTTCTCCAAGACAGCAAATCTCAGATTTGTTTATATTACTTTGATTAGCTTCTTCCTGATGTCCCAGGGACTACAGGGAAGGCAGAGTTACATCTTTACTCTTTATCTCAGCTATGTGTGCCTTAGAAATCAATGTTAGCAGCAGAAGTAGAAAGAGAGATTTTAAGACTTAATTTTACTATCATATACAAATATACAGGTCCATCTGACAACCTCAGAGGGATTTTTGAATTTCTGCCCTGATAATACCCTGCACACCATGACTGAAGAAAGTGAGGTATCTAACATCCACAACAAACAGAAAATCTAAATCCTGAATTTCCACTTGGCCATTTCCACTACAGTTGTTATTATGACGTACTCACTGGTCCAGTAAGCTATTCCCTTACCAGGTTTATGATGATGTAACTACATTGTCTTCAACTGAGTTATTGATTTAGACTAGTATAAGAGAAGAATCAGACCTAATAAATCCCTACAAGATGAGACTAAAGACCAACTAGTGCTTGCATGGAAGTTTGCACCAAAATTAATTCCATCTGCAGTACCTCCAGATAGGAAGCAGAAATGTCAGTAGAACAGCAATGGTATTTTAGTTTGGCTTTCTCTTTCTATTTACTTTATTTTAAAGATGTATGTTTTTTCAATCAATGTTATTTGTTAAAACTAAACGGATTAAGCCCAATTCTGCCAGACAATATATGCCATTCAAAAGCCTTACGAAAGCATCTTTTCCAAGTTTACAGATTTCTGCACAGCAAGGGTTCTTCTAAGCATTTATATGTATATATCACCTCACATCACAGACTTAGCTATTACAAAGAGACAGTGGTACCTTCCACACAAAGGTCATAGGCCACTGTTATTGACATACTCCTTTAATCCTTTGGATGCTTCAAAAGATGAAGATTAGCAGCAATCCTCAGAACTTGCACCCAGGAGATAGCTATTTGTCAAAAAGTTGATATTACTGATGCTTACAAAAGAAGAGTATGTAATTTATCTAATAAAAGTCAGGTCTTGTTTACCTAAACTCCAGAGTTTTGACAGTTCCCTTGATGAATTATTTGATGTTGAGTTTCATATAAGTAATACAAATTTTTCATCAGCTATGCATCTTCATATGAGCAACTAGTATTATTGCATGGATTTTCTTCCTCGGTATTCTCCAGAGTTTTTCCTCTTAAAGTCTTTGTTTCCTTTAGAATTCATTATAAATGACATAATTATATGTCTTTTTATCCCTTGATTGAGAGCATTTCTTACAGTTGATGATTTTCCACTTGGAAATTGCAAATAGCATGAATAGATACATTATATTGCAGAATTTCCTTTAAAATCAAAAAATGTGGTTTAGCTGAACTGTTCATAAATTATAAGTAGGCAGGGTCACATTATTTCCTCTAATGTTCATATGTGACCCTTGGTGCAAACTGAAGGGTTTCCTCAAATTGGATTAGAGGGCTTCTTCTGGAATGTTGAATAGATTTAAGATCGGGATGAGCAGAAATGATCATGAAGTGCAAATACAAGAAACTATGCAAAGGAATTCTTTCAGGCAATCACCATGTTTCAGTATGATAGTGTTCCAGCTGAGCTTTAACTGAGGTAGAGAGTCTGAACAAACCCCACTGAATCTACTGAAAGTATTTCCATTATTTTTGACTAGACTTTGGCCTAAGTTTTAGAAGACGATGCATTAAAAACTTCAATTTTAGTCAAATTTTACATAGAAAGAAAGGCAATACAATGCTTCAAAGTGTAAACCATGTTTGCATGAGGATAGCAGTGATTTTACAGTCATCTTTTATCATGGGATTTATTTAAGGAAATACTTGGCTGTGTCTTTGTAGGTGGGTCTCTACAGCTTAAAGATCAACCAAGAGTAACTTTTTTATCTGTCATATATAAATGCCATAGCGTTTGTTGTTTTGTTTCTGTTCTTATAAAAATGCCAGAATGTAAATACATTCTATTTTAGAAACACATTTAACATAAAAATGTAAACTATTTCTTTTGTCAATAGTGTTGATTAATTAATGAAGCAAAAGCCCACGAACACTTTTACACATACGACTGCACATGTCCCTTAGTCTGTTAGTTACTGTTGGTACACATACACATTAAGGACTGCATCAAACTCTGTTACAGAAAGTATGGCCTGAAGCCCACTGAAATCAATCTAAAAAGGCAATGACTTCAATAGAGTCCTGTGTGTACGTGTTTGCAATAGATGGCTGTTCAACAGCCAGTTCTGAGTGTTTGAAACAGGCTCATCCTCTCTTCAGAAACGAAGGCCAGAGAATCCATTGATGGAGTGAGGAGAGGATGTGAGAGGGACAGAGGAATTAAAGATCAAAGAGCTGCAATTAGGCAATGTTAATGAGGAATACTTTCAAAAGGTTTCAACTTTTGTAAAAAGCCTTCCGTTTATTTTATAAACAAGACTCTGTATAATGTAGAACCATCTAACCATTAATCCGAATTGTTTCCGGGCTCCAGTCTTTGCCAGAGAATGTTCTAAGTTAAGGATGCTAACATGTTAAGCATACTCTGAAATCAAAGTCAAAGCTCATACTCACTTTAGTCAGAGCAGGGCTAGGCCAATGCTCAGGAATTTTTAGTATCCTATTCATAATGTCTAATACAAAGTCACATTTCTTTCATCAGAAATATGCATCTGAAAAAAACCAAACAAACAAAAAAACCCCATCACAAAAAATACAGGTGCATATAAAACCTGTATCATTTCTTTCATTGTCTTCAGACTCAAAATAAATAAATAAAACCCCCACAAATAAATTAATTCTGATCCCAGCACCTGCTAATTCAGGATTTGATCTTGGAAGTAATACGCGAGAGCAAAGTTCCCTCACATAGAAGAGCTTGCAGTTTATCTAAATAGATACTGTGAAAGTGCCCCTCACTTCTAACTCGCCCCTTCTCCTGATCATATATTGCTATCCCTTTACTTATTCCAGCACTGGCATTCATCTGATCATGTAGATCAAATGACAGAAAACAAACCCTATAAGAAGTACCCAATACATTTCCACATGATGCAGACATGATTCAGATGTGTATCTCATGTTAGATGTATCAGAGAAGCACTGACTCTGCAGACACATATTGCTCCATACACAGAAATAAAAAACCTAATTACAATAAGAATGCAAAACCAAGAAGTAAGCTCCTACAGCTTATCACTAAATCTAAGCCAATCACAATGAGTTTAAGAAACAGCTTCACTTTGAGCTGAACTAATTTGTCTGCTTCTTCCTTTACTGTCACTCAGCTGAATTTTCTGTGAATCAGTGCAAACTGTGAGGCCTCAGAAACCTATAACCTCTTTCGGGTGGTATCATGGTTTAACCTCTGCTGGCAGCTAAACACCATGCAGCCACTCACCCACTGCTTTTTCACCCCCCTCCACACACTCCCCAGGATAGAGAAAAAATGTGAAATCCTGGGGGTTGAGATAAGAACAGTTTAATAAAACAATACAAAGAGAGAAAAAAACAGCAGTACTAATGATAATACTTATTAAATGATACAAAAAGCAAGTAATAAAAGCCAAGAAGGCTATACCTGTGCCCGAGATGTCAACTTCCCCTGCTCCAGCTGCACTGAAGCCACACACTGAAAACAAGTTAAAAACAGGCCCCTCACCCTGACTCAGCCCTTCCCTTATATAGGGGCCCAACTCAGTATGGTACTGAATATCCCATTGGCTGGTTTGGTTGTTTATCCCAGCAGTGGCCTCTCCCAACTGCTTGGGCCAGCAGCTGTTTGTGATAATTAACCCCAGCCAAGCCCAAGACAGGTGGGGAATTGCTTTTGCCAGGGTCATGAATCAAATTGTTTCAAATAAGCAGCAGGAACACATCAAGGAGTGCCAGCAGGAGGACAGAGCAGGAACACCTTTCTTCTGCTGTGAAGAATTTTTAGACCTGTTCATTATGTCTACTGTAACCAAAATAAACCTGGACAAAATAAAATGCTATACACCAAGAAATTAGAACAGAAGTCCAATGTAAGGAGGCCAGTTATCAACAGTATTGTCCTAGTAGCCTAATAAACTAAATCACTATAAATGAAACAGTTTCCAAGCAAAGCCAAGAATGATGACCATATATTTGATGGCAACTGAAATATTCCCTCTTGACATGTCCCTCATACCAGGTGAGACAGATTTCTGGTAAACAAAACATACCAGGATGCAGTGCTCCAAGCAGTAGTACCATGTCAACATCCGAACAGACCAGTGACAAAGATCACCTGAATAAGTAATACCATCACAACTGAGACATAGCATTTATTGACAGAGATAGTAAGAATTACAAAGCAAAAACCATCAGAAAAATTGTTCTCATGAAGACTGGAAAAATCTATTCCACACATGAAATCTCTAACATTCATTTGCATTTACTGTCCTTAATACATTGCTTTTATTTTAATTGGAAAACAAAAGTAACATGCTGCTTTTTAAAGGAATGAGAAAAGTAAAGATCTCTGCATGTGAGAAAGAAACAATTTTTGGTCTGGCTGACCAATACCAGTCACATTATTTTCTTGTGTTCTATGAGTTTGCTTTCCGAGTCCTGTATCCAGACTAGAAGGAAACTTTATGTGTAAACCATCAAGGGTATGGTGGTGCCTTTGACACATAACATCAATAGTAATGGCTGTTTGGGCCTCAGATATATGAAATCCCTAATGACTTCTCAAGACCAAACACAAACTTAATAATTTTATCTGAAGTTTTGGCCAAGTTACTTTATCTTTCACTTTCTTAAATACAAAATTATATACTAACAATGCATTTTATTTTTAATAAAAATATCTTGCAAAGTTCATAGTAATTTTGAAATCATTTTTAGTTCACTGAAACATGTTTATGAAAATCTCTCGTAAGAAATTATTCAAAATAACTCACAATAATGAATAAAATAGTCTAAAAGCTGGAGGATAAATAAATACTGTTATTGTAAACCTGCAAAATGGAAACAACTATGAAAGTTCAAAACATTTCACAAAATCATTTTCAGGTTTTTCAACCAGCTCTAGTTACACACTTATTACAGTAGAGCAGCTTTTAAAAGGCAGCTGTGTTTTCTGCCAAGGGCTGACAGCATTTCATTGTGGGGATAATGTGTGTAAATGATCCCTTCATTATATAGGGTCTGATTTTGTATTCTTTGTGCATCCTAAGTTCACACTGAAACTAACTATGTGTTAACAATAGTATTCTAGCCAAATACTAATGGGATAATTGTGTCATCATGACTACCTAAATTTCCCTGGTGTCACTGGGATACAGCATTTTACTTTCTGCTATTGAGCCAAATGCTTCAATAGTTTTGCCACAGAAAGTTGCACAATTTTCTTCTGACTTGCGAAGATTTTATACACCTTGGTACATTTCCCTGCTGACGCAACTGCACTTTGACAGTTGAGAAACCTTCTCCCTTCTGTGTTACAGGCTCTGGCAACTGTTCAAAAGCAAACTAACGCTGTCCAAGATAGATCAGAAAATAAACATATCTACTCAAATGGAAACACAAGAAGCCATTCAGTTTCTGGACTATTATCACCCAACCTGGAATTTAGCTGGGATACTTGATCAACATAATTACTCTCACAGAGACCGTTTGTCAAATGTTCTTTTGCTACCTCACTGGTCAATAGGCATTTTGCATGGACCGAGAAGCATAAGCTCCAGCATACAATTTTATAAAGGACAAAGTAACTCCTGCAAACATTTTGTTAAAAGTTTACAAAAAAATTATTTTCCTACCCCAAATGTAATCTTAGAAACTTTAAGCCAAAGATAAATCATCCATACAACATGAGGACCTGCATACAGAGGCCTGCACACTCTGATTCTGAGGATGTCTTGAAATGAAAACATTAATTTATTTCAATTTAATAACCAAGAGTAAGGGCTTTGTGAGGGAAGGCAGATATAAATGCTAATTTTAAAGAGCAGAATTTCTGTACTTCTTGGTGAAGAGTAAGTCAAACACATGGCACACACACACAAAAAAAAAAAAAAAAAAGAGCCAAAGTATTGCTTGCTGAATCAATAATATAAAACATATCTCCATTACGGTCTGATTTAATTGAAACTACATTTCTTTAATCCTTGCCAGGAAAAAAAAGAAAGACTATGGCTACAGAATTCATGTGCCTACTTTTTATCTGCATGACCTGCTTCAAGAGCTAAGCCAAGTTTCATTAAAAATTATTGGTCTCATAACTTTATTTCTTTTTTCTTCTCCCCTCACCCCCCCCGCCCCCCATATGGCACCAATATCAAGATAAAATTGCAGCAGTGTGAAGTTTTTCTCACTCTTAATTTAAAAAAAAACACTATAAAGTGACTTTATGGCAAAGTTAAAAACTATCAACAACAAGAAGATCTCACTTGAGACAAGTACCACAGGCAGTTGTGCAAGTTTTAAAATAAGAGTATTTTCATCTGAAAGATGACACACAACAAGATGTTCTCACATCTTATGCATGGTACCGAACTATACCAGCTCAGTGGAATACTATCCACTTCTTTCTGTGTGCTTTGCTAACACATATCGTGGTATTAAGGAATTCTTTTGTAATATTACGGCATCTGCTAAAAATGTCAGATGTGATCACAGACCTTGCAAAACAAGTATTTTAACAACCAAAACCTTATGATAGGTTATATTTCAGTGACTTGGAAACAACACTGCATTATCTGAGAAAACAGCACAGATGTTGCTTAATAAACTGTTCAGTTTATGCATTGTATTAACCTCATGAAACATTTATGCAAATCTTGCATTAACAAAAGGTAAAAGAATCATTATAGGTTATGAAGAAAACAATGTGACAACCTTTGTTTTTACCTCCATGTTTTATGGGGGCATTTTAACTCTTAGGGGTTTCTGTTTAGGAAGACACAGGGGCATTATAGATTTTCATCTATTTTGTTTTCAATTCTGCTATCATTCCTTCCAGCTGATTTCACATTTTATAATGCTAATAGTGGGTGTATGGTTTTGAGTTTCTCTACTGTCAGCTGGTCAGTAGGTCTGGGGGATATATTTAATGGAATCTGACAGCTGATGGAACTGATCTCATTGAAATGGGATTTGATATGTGGGATGAATGTGGTGACCCTCAATTCGCCATATTAATGACCATTATTATTCAAACTCTTGCAGCCAATATAACTCTTTTTTTTTTGGACACAGCAGTACATGTGTATAAAAGAAATGACTTATGGATGAGTTAGTCTGTATACTAGTTTGAGTGTCATTTAGATAGCATGTCAAAACAGATTAGCTATTTTACTCTGAGATAAAATTCAAGGAAAAGCCTTTGTAGTCTGTACACTTGTAAACAAAGTAATCATAAAAATAGATATTTTCACTGAACTGAGTCAGAAATCCAGCAAATACACCTTCAGCTGTTGGAAAAAACCATACTTTGCTCTGGGCAATGTAAAGTAAAACTTATCAGTCAGATACTGTAACTGCAACCAACAGGTCTTTCTCAGCTATAGGTCACCTAAAGAAGTTATGGGAACCCTTTGTGCACAAATACACCAGCACTGCAGCAGAACATCAAATACTGCATTGATTTCTGACAAAATATTTATTGCTTCATTTACTCTCTTGCTTGTAGAATAGCAGAAGAAATGTGGCCCAACCAAAGCTGTGCATGATGGAACAAATGATGCTATATTCCAAAAAATCCTGAGATTTCTGGCAGAAAAGAAGTTGGTCACCAATGATTTAACAAATGTGTAAAGGATACAAATGAAAAATCTTAATATGTGAGAAAGAATCACAAGAAACCATGTGGTTTTAAATTACACAGTGCTGCTATTTTTTAAAGTCAGAAATATAAAATCTATTATTGATCTTGAGCATTGCCTTCTATTTTGAATGTCTTTTAAAGCCAAGGGCACTCTAATGCCATTTAATCAATAGCTGCTTTCACATTTTTGAAGCAAATACGCAATTTGTTTACGGATTTTAAAGGCTACTAATGCACATTGCCTTTTCTATCATGTCTGAGAGGAGATGATGCTCTACACTATTCAGCTAGGGTGCCTGCTGCGCCAGGCAGGACATTCAAAAGCTTCACAGCCTGTTTTATGTCCCTTGGGATGAATGAATAATATAAGTCCACTGCACTTCTCTCCTTTCCTGCTTTAGCAAGTTTTCCAAAGGGAGAGAAAGCTTTGAAAGGAACCAGGTAAAGTGAAGCCACCATCAAAATAACACACTGAGACACTCGACCTACACATGTAAGTATTGCAGCATATGAAGAATACATCAATAACCTTTAAGTTATTAAGGAAACCATCTGAGAAAGAGGATGTAATTAGATCATAGCAGTGAGGTTCACATTTGGTTTCCATACTTTTGAGGATTCAGTCAACATTAGAATATCTCAATTACTGTATGGTTTGAAAGGCTTAACCATATGATGACACTCAATTACTCATTCATCTAGCCAAAAATGTTAAAAGCACTCAAAAAGTCAGTTCTTTAATCTTTTATGAAAAGCCTTTATCTAAACATTGCCACCACATGGGCAAGGTCACCGTGTATCATATGACCAGTTTGTTTACTTTTTTTGTGCATCCTCTATTGGTGGAAATACCATCTAGGATTGTTTGTCAAATTTAATAACTACACTGTCAGGATAAAATGGAAATTGGAATAAAGGTAGACTTTGAGACTCACAAGGAACAGGAACATAAACATGACAAAGCTGAAAGTTAATAAGAGAAAGACCTTATTGTACATGCCAATTTTGTTTTAAAAGGTAGACTTTTAATGCTCTAATCCACATTCAGTTTTCATATACCTCCTGCAAAGAATCCTCTCACTGTTCACAGGCTTAACAACCATCATGGTTATTCCAATCTCTATCATTTTGTCTTACTCTGGAAATAACATCTCACTTTAAGATATATGCACCTGCAGTAGATTCTCTGCAGGGGAGTTTGAATCCTCAAACTTGTTCATAGCAGTGTTTCATATAATGATTATTAGTTCTAGACAATAATAATCAGTGTCCTAGTGTCAGTATTTAATTTCTGATCTTCCCATTGTTCCTATGCAAGAACTATGTCATCTGATCATTGGTAACCACCTATACCTGCGTATATTTACATAAATACATCTCTATATTACAGACACAAAACCAGAGAAACAAAAGAATGTATGAATCACACTCATTTCTTTCTTATAATTTTAATAAGACCAAAACTTTATGCACAGCTACTATTGCACAGAGAAATTTGGACAAGAAAGCAGCAATTACCCCATTTTAAGGGAAACTAATATAAAACAAAACAGAGGAAATTGAAAGAACCATATTTTAGCTGGTTTTGTTCTACTTCACACAAAGTGAATATAACACACTGCAGACTTTAGGACCCTGAATGCTACATAATCCCACATATTGGCTTGCTGAACCTGAGCCACAGCTGTTTTGATAACAGACCCTTTGAAATTGCTACAACTTTGAATAAAAGCAATGTTCACAGTAATGATGTTACATGGGTGGTAAATTAATCATTGCTACACACATTCTCAAGGTTTTTTTTTGTGTTGCTCTTAAATAAGCATGCAGCACTCTAAACACCTGAAGCTGCACTCTTTTGCCCATGTTTGAAAAGTCTGAATGGTCAGACTTCAAATGAAATGGGTGAATACCATCACCTATTGGAAAGAGCAGGATTTTACATGCTTTAAACATGGCCACATCTATTAACAAATCATGTGAGAAAAGCTGGATTCAAGTCACTAGTACCACCATTACATGTAAGAAAAAAAAACTCTGCAAGGCAGGATTGTAACTGAAAAAACAGAACAGAGTTCACAGTATATAATTTATTAAATTGGATTTGAACATAATCTATTAAAAAGGAAAAATTACTGAGTGTATATAAATCCAGCTGTGTGATTTGTATCAGAAAATTAGGTATCCTGAAAGAGAAAAATTCATCTAAGAGAAAAATAGTAACTTTTTTAATAGAAATCATATTCTTCTCATCCCAAACTGAAAATATTAAAGCTCATATATGTGCAGTTTAAGGTCAAATTCATTTGTACTACAAATGAAATTTTCCCATTTCTGTCCTTGGTGATCTCAATATGAATTTTGTAGTGGGCTAACAAGTCATTCCATCTTTCAGTTAGGTCTGTAAGTCTCTCCTAATGGTATTCTCCCCAAAGAAAGGAAGATCATGGAGCCTGCCCCTTTTTCAAATTAGCTAAACATGTTTGCTCAGTTCCTAGCTGGGGACTGACTGCACTTTTATATGAGAAGGTGACAAAGTGGTTGGGTTTTCTCTGTGCCTACAGAAAGGCTAGGCTTAATGGGCACAGCAATGTTGCTGTACTACTTCCGCTCTGCATCACTCTTACAGCAGTTAATTGTTCCTTCTTCGGTGTTCAGCCTACAATGTTTATGAGAACTTTTCATTTGCTATGAAAGCTGTGAAGTTCAAATAAATTCAGTGAAACAAGCAAACAAACAAGCAAACCAAATTCCATCTATTTTGTGTCAAGTGCTTCCTACAGTTTGATTCTAGGCCTTCAAAGGCAGCAAGCCAATAACACATTAATACTAGTATACCGTAGCTCAGATTCAGGCTATCTGAACGTCTCTCAAAATATCTGCTATGATTTATTGATATTTTGTACCTTATTAGTTAATTTCTGTCCCTTGAGCAAGCTTTTAAAAAATTAAAAATTAAAAAAAAAAAAACCAGCAGTAGTCACTACTGTCTGTCATGGAAATGCCAAAGCAAAACTATCCAGGACTGAAAAAATTTATAATTATTTCCAGGTGACATAGAGTGATCAAGTTCTAAGTTATGACGAAAAATATATTCTTATTTAAATCAAAGCTGCAGGGTTATTTACTAGCAGCAGACACTAAGCAGGTCATTGCTGAAACTGACCACTTAAGTTAAGATTTTTATTATGTGACAATATTGACTGAAGAAAACAACAAGCCAACTCTGGTGTAAATCAATGAGCTTTTGCTAGGCTTTCACAAAATAAAAGACCTGCTGGATTCAAAAGTAAAATAATCAATTTTGTCACACTGAACAGGTTGAAGATTGCAAGAAATAATTCCACAACCATCCACGGTAATAATACTTTAAAGGCACTGAAAAAGAACCAGGTTTTCTTATCAGACCTGCAATATTTAGTTTTTTTGAAGACACAAACACAGATGAGATGTAACAAATGCAAGGTCCTGACAAGTGATCTATCTCAGTACCAGACAAAGACATTCTGGAAGAAAATTTCAACAGAAAAATCACCATGTGAACAGCCCGAAAGAAATATATGATTGAGATTATTCATATTAGTTTTGATCATTTGTGGACGTTTTTTTTGAGCTATTATGTTTTGTTTATAAAAAGGGAAAGTGAATTAATGGGAAAAAACAAACGATCAAACAAACAAAAACCAACACAAAACCACAACAAACCAACCAGTAGATACTGGCTGGAACAGGTATTGATTACAGCTACATAATAAAGATAGGTATGCTTCTCTACCTGACTTATGTCATCTGATTGAGATGACTAAATAGTTAAATCTTTTACCAGAATTTATAACAGACTTCCTTCTCTTTCCTCCCATCATGATTAATTAGTTATAGAAATTGTATTTCCAAAAGTATAATTTTAAACAGTTTTTTTCTCTTAATGTTTGGTTAATTTCTTTCCTTTTCTTTGAATTATATTATCTGTTGAAAGCTTCAAGAGCTCTTTGCAACACATTATTGGTAGTGCTCTCAGGAATACCAGATACAAATAATTCTACATCTGAATGGCTTTTCCTATTGCTAAAGCATCTGGAATGGTATCTCTGGTCCTGGCAGAAGACTGAACATATGGTGTGACAGAAACAAGGGTTCATGGATTCTCAGTCCAGCAGTCAAATGGACAAAATGATGAGAAAGGATTGCCTGAAGTAATATGTTGAGAGAGGGGGAAAAAAAAAAAAAAAAAAAAAAAAATCACAACTAGTTTTTACTAAATATTACCTTCAATTGAAGTTTAAATGAGGTTTATTCCTGTTAAATGAGGCTTAGTTAGGTTGTAAAATGCATTTCACCCTATCAAAAATAACCATAACCTCTTCTCTTGACAAATGGCTTCTGAAGTGCACTGAAAAACACAAATTATAGGCTAAAAACCAATAAAAATATACTCTGTACCACACACATGCAGCATAACAGCTTGATTTCATCATAACACTTAAATGCAATATTTTCCTGCACAGTATTATATTAATATGATAAAGAGCAGCCAGCCAAAAAATAGCTGAAGAGCTGCAAAGTGATTTCAGAAATTGAAAAGCAATTTCAAAAGTTTGGTAAGCATTAACTCACTCACTGCACCCTATCAAAACCAGCTGCTAGCCCATAATTCTAACCTTTTTTCCCTTTCAAAAACACAAGGCCTTGAAATCCTATATTAATTAGAAATTAATATGGTAAGAGATAGAGTAAATGTAATTATAAAAGAAACCTCCCACCACTGAAACTTTCCTCTTATTACATCATCATGTTCTCCTAAAGGAGCAATTTGAAAATGTATTCTAATGTAGGATACTTAGATATCTGTGCTGACAACCAACAGGTTTCATGAAATTTTAAAGCATTCTCCCGCAGCATTCAGACTGATCTCATTGAATGTTGTCACAGTTTAGGGTCAGGGCAGCCCCTAGACCTATAACAGACGCTCTCTGTTAACCCCCCTCCCTCCCCAGAGGGGAAAGAGAAAGGGAATAAGGGAGAGAGACTTAGCAATTAGAAAAGGAAACTAGAACAGCTTTAATGAAAAGGAAATTAATAATTATAAAAATGGAATATATACAAATATATACAAAACCAGTATGGAACCCAACCCCCCTGATGGTAATTCCATCACCGTCACCACTGATGTTGTGCAGGCACCGGGGCAGTCCCAGAGTGGGCCCCGCAGCAGATGGGAGCTGTGTTCAGGAGCTGGATTCTGGTACCGGGTTCAGGAACACGCAGACCGGATTGAAGGCAGAATGGACAGAGTCCTCCTTGGGTGCTCCGAGGAAGGAACTGAAAGAGGACCCGAGCCAAGCCAAGCAAAGGCTGGCAAAGCAGTCCAAGAGGGGAGAAGAGCCCAGAGACCCTTTGGATCCCTCAGCTCTAAACCAAAATATGGTGTATAAGGGATGGAATAGCTTGTTGGTCAGTTTAGGGTCACCCGTCCTGTCCGCTCCTCCCTGCAGGTGCAGCCTTTCACTTTCTGCACCCCTCCAGTGTGGTACACAGGACCCAGCAGTGGCCTTGGTCTGCACACCAATCCTTGGTAGTAACTCTAAACATGAGGTGCTATCACTGCTAGAAGCAGACACTGTCTGTGAGAACAGGCTGCTAACTTCAGAAAGTGCAGTTAATTAGAAGAACTGACCTGAAAAGTAAAATTACTGAACAGAATTAGTTCTGTTTTCACTCAAACCAGGACAAATGTTCACTTGCTATGGCCCTAATTAGTGGATGTAGGAATGTTAAGATATACAGGAACAGTCAGAAAATACAGTGCCTGAGAATGGGGTTTACAACAGCAAACAAACAATGGAAGGGCACCTAAGTGAGTTGATATCACTCGTTAAAGACTGGATTGTCTCAGATCCCACATCTCTCCTATATTAAGATGCCTCCCTATAGTTCTGCATTAAGCATCAGTCTGAAAGAGGGATTCATTCTCAAAAGCTCTCCCACGTATCCTGTCATTCCATTGGGTTTCAGACAGACTACAACACTCAGAGGGGTAGTGCAAAATATGGACTTCATGTACTCCTCAACCTGAGGCATTTTGAAAGTGTGCCTTTTACTTCTCTAGTAAGTGCTTTTACCACCAACTGCAGTGGTAGACTGGAACAGGATACTGTTGAATGTACATCTCTGTAAAGGAAAGATTCCACATTTCCTGGAATATATCTCATCATCTATTTCATGGACATACATAGCGTAAAAACTCAGATTATACAATTAAATGAAGAAACTTTCTGCACCAGAAAAATGAAAGAAGAGAATGGCTAAGGTAGTGATTCCATTATGGAATAGCTACCCTGATTTTTGGAAGATGCTTCTGGATGTCTAGTCAGCACTCAGGCTCATTAAGAGCCTAAGCCCCATCAGATTTTACAAAAAAAATTAGGCATCCTATATGGCTTAAATAATTTTGGAAGACTCAGTCATCATTAAAAATTACATCAACTACTGTTTTAGCTAAGTTACAGTAGCATCAAATATGTATGCAAACAATACTGGGTCAAAATTGTCCTTGGATAGAAATCAAGTGTGCTGTCAAGGTTAGACTAGAGTGGAACATAACATCATCAAAACATAACATCTTGTCTCCCCATTCTCTCTTCCCAAGATCGCTATGTCTTGAAAATACTCATAGTGCATTCAGAAACTGCATTCACAAGTTCTTTTGGCTGTTCCTTCCTTTTTTTTTCCCCTAATAGAAAAAGATTAAATGATAGTCTAAATTTACACAAGAGTTTTTTTCAGTGATAAATCAGATATTTAGGAATTGTTAAAAGTAATCTCTTGGTTTCAAAGCACTCTTAATATGCAATGACAATATTGCTTCATGGTAAGCCCACATGTCCTAGCTGACACTCCTAGGCCCATAAAATCTGGATTCAGCTATTGAGAGAGAACAGGTTTTGTTGGCTTGTCTTCTGTTGTCCATGGGTGCAGTATGATAATACTGGGGAGAAAATACCTTCCAACATTGCCCCACCACTAAAGGGTGCTTTTCCAACATAGCAGCAAGGAGCTGGTATAGTTGGAGTCAGAGTAAGGTTGAGTACCTTACTTTCTTTGTAAGGCCTTATTTTTCCACACAACAGTTATTTTGGTACCCATGGTCATCTTTAAGTATACCGAGATATTTGCTTGTATTGTCAAGACCTTCAAATATCCAGCAGGCAGTACATGTACCCCCAGCCATTCATAAATAGAAATCTGGAAGAAACCATCCAAGACAGTCAAGAAACCTGGCCATCATTCTGCCAACATTCAGATAAATACATAATTTTGCTTTCAATTCAGGAATCAAAAGCTGTAGTTGACACTTAAATGCAAATTATCATGTAGCATTCTTACCCAAGAAATGCCCTTCAGCATCTGTCCCTCTCTCAACTTTCAGGTCTCTAGTATTCCTCACAGAATGTAGGATATGGCTGAAAGCAGAGCGGTTGCCAGTAGTGTGTATAAAATCACTTTGGTGCTAGCACATAATTATATGCTCTGTAAAGCGCTTCAAGATGTCTGACTATTAGAAATGTACTGTAAGAAAATGAAGCTGTCATTGTTTGTAAATTTGCAAACTTCACTACCAACAATCTCAGCAATTAACAGATTCATGCACTGCAATCTTAAAGAATAATCAATTCCATTGACAAAAAGACAAAAAAAGTTTAAAATTTGTAACACTTGAAGTAAAGAGAAATTATATATTACGCAAAGTTAGGATTGTGTTGATGATAACAACCACCCTTACATTAGTCCAGATGGGACTTCCCATACTGCCACTATGAGAAAACCTTCTTCACCTGTTTTGTTTTTCTATCTGGCAGCATTCAGGAAAGCAGGTGAGTATTCATAGCATAAGGAACATTTACACAGAGGCCGTACAGAAGCAACGCAGGCCAACTGGGGAGCTGATGGAACAATTTACATGAAATTATCTCTTTTGCCATTGGACATAGTAAAGTTGCAAAGAACTGAAAGTGTCTGAAACAAACACAGAAACCTGAAAAGCTGGTCTTTATTTTGATACTCCCTACAGAATTCATAACAGGCACAGGCTGCAATGAATGATAATTCAACAATGATCATCTTTTTACTGTCTAATGCCAGGAAGGTGTCCTAGTGCATTTAAAAAGAAACAGCCGAAGAGATAACATGCCAGACAGTGCCATACTTCACAGTAATCTCTGCAGGTCAAAAGGGCAAGTAAATCATGCACTCTTTGAACAGTGCTGAAAGGGCTTTGAGCAGTGAAACACAGGAGATATTTAAGCCCTTGCAAATTGCACATGAAAATAATTTTTGCATTATATTACACAACACTCCCATAATCTGTTTTCTTACAGAATGTCCATTTTGTTCCAAACATGCAAAAGAGTGACAATAAAAGCACAAGTCTCCTAAGGGGTAAACTGCTTCCTAGTTGTAGTTAAATATCCAGCCTAGAAAATGAGAGCGTGATCAGAGGCAAACACTCAAACTTCTACTTTGTTTCTCCTTTCCTCCACAATCCTTTAAGGACAGTTCTGTACAAGATGCTTTCTATCAAGATCTGTGAGAAAAAGGGAGAGGGAAGAAAAGGGAAAAGGGAAAAGGCAAGAGAAAGAAAAGGAAAGCGGGAAGAGAAAAAAAGGGAATAGGGGGAGTTGTTACAAAGGACTTTCATGTATCAAAACCAAGCAGATAAAAAAAAAACCCAGAACTGATAGAAAAGAGTTCTGTAACACCTCAGAACAGTTCTGGGAGGTGTCAAGAATCTGAGATCATCTCTCTGACCACACATGCAGCTATAAGCCGAGGCTGGGATTGGTTTTATTCCTCCTTACTACCTTCACTTCCCTTTCTCTCAGCCAAATATGTATCATGACAGACTTTCACTTTACCTAGCCTCTTTCCAAAAACTGATGAAGCTCTCTACATTACAGTCATACAAACTCTAAATAAAATTCAAGTACTAAAGATCAAAAGGATCATAGTAATCATCTTGTATAACCTCCTACATTAAAAGCTGTAGCTTGGATCAAGAGTGTGCTTCTGAGATCCATCATGTCCATTTACCGCTTTTGGCGTGATCACAGAAAAGGTTGAGAGACAAAAAATGGGACAAAATCAAACAGAGACATGCTACAGAAATGCACCTACTGGGCTCCAAGCACTAATGGGTATTCATTCCAAGTAATCACAGAGATAGGATGAAATAACCCCATTTCACAGATCCCTTCCACTTGGGTCACACCACTTACGCATATAGACAAAGTACAAGAATAGCACATGCTGATTGTCTTTGTCTACCTAGCTTTGTCAAGATACGAGCTACCAGAGTTTGGATTTTTTTATAAGTCATTATAATCATGGGCAAGGAAAGGTGTCAAGAACTAAAATATAACTTCTTCAAGGTAATATTTTAATTGTTTAAAAGCTTTGCTTAAAATTAATAAGGTGTATAAATCTATATGACAAGTTAATACATTACAATTGTGTCCCATAGGTATGAACAAAAGAAAATTCATCATTGCATTTAATTTATCAAACATTTAATAAGAATGTCATTACTTAATCCTCTCTGCCTTATAACTATAAACAATAGCCTACTTCCATGAGCTTCATGTTGCCATAAGACCAAAACCAAATGCACAGCTTCAAGAAAAAAAAAAATTAATTCTTTTCCATAATTGCCTAATGGAATGTAAAATGTCTCTTGAAAGTCCACAAAGGTTAAAAACGTGAGTAATAGCTATATATACAACAAAGTTTTCATCAAGAATGCATGGGATGCTTCAAGTTTTGTTCTTGGGACATATTAAAATCTCTAAGTCACACAGTTATTCAAAAGTACTATCTCCAAGCAGGATACCCACAAAATTAAATAACAGTCAGAAAACAATGGAATGGAAGGAAGGAAGAAGACATCTTAAGTTGTGATGTCTTGCTATCCACAATCTTATATTAAAAAAAAAAAGGGGGGATGCAAGGAAGGAATTATGTTTGCCTTAATTTCTTACTAATTCTGAGACAGAGAATCACAACAGTTTAAACATAATCTGTACCAAGATCTTAAAAAAAAAAATAAAAAAAAAAGCTTTCTATTTTTCATTTTCAGTTGACCGAAACAATGTTTCCGTTTTCTCTACCTGAAAACAGATACTTCTAACAAGTCCTGCTAAAGAGCAAATAGAAGTCAGTATCAGACACTTCTAAACGTAGATGACAGATCAATCTCAAAACTACCTGTAGCTTCATTTTTTTTTTATAAGGCAAATATTCTTTTATCAACACTGGAACTACTTTCAGTCACACTTTCCAATAAAACCCTGCTCTTTTTACAGAAGCAATACTAGTGTTTTCCTGTTTCTAATATTTTTTCATTCACATCATCAACTTCACCACATTAATTTCTTCAGTAATGTGACCCTCCTACCCTCTCACTCCTTACTTTTCTTTTTAAGATGCTCACCTCTGCACTACCATTCATACCACCTAGTGATTTTGATTTCATGCACATTTAAACAGAACCTGTTCATTCCTATAACCAGAGACTATGAGCTTATCAGGTTCAAGAATGAAAAACAATTGGCATTAGCAGATGACTTCCAAAACACTATTCAATTAAGTGTTATACTCTCATAAAAGCTACTAATCAAATAATATGACAAACGAAGCACAGATTTTTATATAACTCTTTAAAAGAGCTACACTTACATGCTCATGCACAGAAAAACATGCACACAGTTTTCATACTTTCATCGAAAACCTGGATTCTCTAGATTGCATCAAATAAAGAAAATAGTCATTGGAGCAAACAGATTCTTTTTAATTCAGGTGAGTGCCAGCACTTAATTTCAACTAAAATTAAATAAACAATCAATCAACATACACGATACAACTACCTTTCTCCATCTTCCTGCTAGCTGCAGTAGCCCTGTCATCCAGAAGCTCATGCCAAATAAACAGCAGGCCAAACAGCTCTCTGAATTAAGTGTTCCACAAACTTAGTCTTAACCCCCTTCTCCTGGAACTTATAACTCAAGAAGTCCATAACAGTATGAAGCAGCTTAGATAAGGTTGCATATTCTGCATGAATCTAACAGAAGATACCCTAACAGGTCTCCACTGTCATAAAATATGGCATCAGTATGAATGCTGCGTGAGAGAAAAACACCTTCTGTTCCATGCAACACCTAGTTTTAATGCTGTGTGAGAGCACACACTCCCTCACCTAAGTTATCAGGGTTTTAAGAGGAATTTCTTTCATGTGGAAGTCATCCCCTTGGTCACAGGGACTGCTCACACACCCAAAGTCAAGCCCATGACAGAATATTGCACTGAGGGTTGAGAGCCACACCAGTCAGCACCTGGCAGGATTCATTTTATATTGTAACATTTTCAACATCAAAATCCTTTTGCAAATGACTGTGGCTTTTTCTTGGCAATTACAGGTATTCTTTTTAATGGATAAAAGTGCACCTCCTGAGAGACATACAAGCTTCAATTGCTATTGAGAGCAGGGGCTGTTTGCTCCTCTGTGCTAACCAAACATCTGGCATTTCAAGCTACCATAAATTAGCAATAGAGAATACATTTTAAAACTCAGCCATCCATAGTCCTTATCTTATAACTTCCATACACTACTATTGTTACAACGAAAGGAACTCTACTTCAGGACATTTACATAGAAGACTTTTTCTTTTCCTTCAAGAAATAGCTTTAGTAAAATAGTCATTCATATAGTATGACAAAAGCAACAATTTTACATACACCAGAATTTGAAAATTGTGGTTAAATTTACACGCATCAATAACTCATGCAGAACTTCCTCCAAGAACCTGTGAAAAAGTTACTTTCTTACATTAACAATATACCCACTCCTTCTGCATGGCTTTCAAATGACTTTGGCTTAAATATATTTTACACTTACTGGTCTATTTTTGCAAACATATTGCAACCTCATTTTGAAACACCTCAGTTTTAATTTACAGACACACACGGCAGTCAGCCTATCACAGGTGAAGAAACATAAAAGCAAAACAGAGACTCTATTTGTGTGTATATATAAACAAACATTGATAAACTATGCTGGTACTAAAGCTTCAAATTCTAGTTATGTGATTTGATGGGGAATCAAAGTCCAGGTTTAGATTAGCTCCATTTCTCTTGATGACTCTATGCATTTACTATAATATTCACCAATACTAAATACATACGGAAGTATGAAGCAAATTTTTGACATTATGTTAAAAAGCAAACATAGATAAGACTGGTGTACAGAAATAAATAAAAATTATTCAGGCTCTGTTTTGTGAGGGGAAGTTATAAAACTAAACACTTGTCAAAGAATCACTTTCATTCCAGTTCTTAGCGTGTTCCTATATATCGTTGGGGAGCACTTGCTATGGAAAGCTGTTCCCTGTATCTAAATCAATTTACCCAGCTTCTAGCACAGCAATTCCCTTTCCAAAATCCAGATTCGAGGCTGATTTACATGTATACTTTTCTTGAGTATCACTTCAGTTATCTAGAACTATCAGTCTAACAAACACATTTTTTTAAAGTTTTCTAATTTGGCAAAGAGAGAAAATCTCATGTTATACATCCTACAACATCCAATAAAATGAAACAAAACAACTGTAAGGATTTTGCTGAAAATGCCAGATAACATAACAAATAGCATAACAAGTTAGCAATTTCTAGACTCCTCATTTATTTTAATCTCAGTAAGTATCAGTATCTCAGAGCAGTAAAAAGTATTAATTAAAACAGACTTCAGATCACCTTGAAATTTGTAAAAGTGAACATGAAATTGATAAAAATTACCTTTTAACACAGTAACTAATGTTACATTTTTTATCAGTTTCTAGAAGAAGAAGGAAACTCAAAGCTTTCAAAATGCATGTTTTACTGACCTACACTTAAGCACAGTCTACAAACTGGAAGCAGATCCATGATACCAATGAATGAACTAAGAGAGGAAAGAATTCATTTTCATGTCTCAGTAATAGCATTAATAAAAACAGAGTCAATTCCAAGAGCTCCCTATTATTCTCACTGAGCTAAACTCACATCTTTGCTTTTTATTTCCATGTTGGTGAATTAAAGCATTTTGGATTTTCTCAGCTTAAGTCACAAGGCTTTTCTCCAGTTAAGTTCAGACCAAGTAGCGTCCTGCAAAAACCTTCTTTTGTGGCCAGGACCAAACCATACTCTGTTGTAACAATCTGCTCATGGTGAAACCATGGAGAAAGCTGTATTTTTTACATATGGATTCCTGCCTTCAACTCAGGGCTGGCACAAGGTACAGTCAAAAAGGTAAGAAGACAGAAACACTCACTGAAACCTTAATATCAGCAATGATAATACTTGCCACAGCAGGTAATTTTTTTTTTACCCAAGCAGTAAAGAACGTTATGTTTTCCAGATTTTTGTGAAGGGGAAAAAAACCCCAAAAAACCAACAGAATTTAATAAAGATTCAGAATACAGAACATAGTGCCAAAAAATCCAATATGAGAAAGTTGGTTTACACAAGGACTTTCTTCACAGAAATGAAAATCGGTGATAAGCAACAGCCAATTGTTTTAAAAACCTTTCTCACCCATTCTGTTTTCTAGCTTCTTATCCATGAAATTTAGTGGCTGAGTAACTAATGTTTTTGTACCTTGAAGAGTTCTTTGGCCCAAGAAATTTAAATAAGTGTGTAGGGGGAATATCCATCTTGCCAGAAGCAGCAGGAGGAAGCCATTACCGTTACTTACACAATCTATTCTCACTGAGAATGTTGTCCAATATAATTTACAAAATTTCTGTTGGAAATGCATTAGCAGCTGAACAGCAAGCAGCTTCTAAGGGATAAATTAAAAAAAAAAAAAAGAAAAAGAAAAAGAAAATTTAAAAACCTAGCTTCCAAGCTTCAAATGTTATTGAACTTCAGCTGCAATCCCTGCGGTCATCAGTCTATAAGCTTTTTAAATCCAAAACACACTTTTTTTTTTAATGTGCATATTTCATCTGAATTTGGTTTAAGAAACTTTTTATGGATTCAGTGCAAATAAAGTGACAATTAGTTTGAATGCAGTTATCCTTCCACATAATAACACAAAGCCCATCAACTGTTCATACACATTTATGATGCATGCATATACATGTATATAGACACATATGTGAATATACACATATATATGTATATACTCACACAGAGCATAAAGTATAACTTCCAAGCTGCATTTTATTTGGTAGTGAATCAGATTCCCTGCTAGTTGCACAATACTCTCAAGTGCTTAGTTAAACTTTTTCATTGTTTCAGAATCTTTAATAGCTATTTGTGTTATTTACATTTTGAAACAATAAAAAGGATAGTATGCATTTTCTTGGTGTAAAGACAATGCTTCCCTGATTCTTTTGTAAGTGAATCTCTCTTCTCCTTTTATTCCTATTTTAATTTTTATTGAAAGTTCACTTGGCACAAAAGGTCCATACTCTGAGAGAATAAATGCTTCACTCTGCCTTCTCACAGAAAACCTTCAAGAGGGTACTAGAATCAAGAAACTCTTCAAGGTGGATCTCATGAAGTTTTCTACTAATCTCACCCTCAAGGGATAATGGTGCAAAAAACCAGTTAGAGGCTGCTGCTTGCCAGCTCTGCCTTTCTGGGAAACCCACAGGGGCTGCACGCTTCCTCTGCCCCAACAAGCTAGTCAATCTTCTTTAACCAGAAGATAAGTCCTGTGTCATGCAAGGCTAATATCCCTGTTATTTGTCGTCCTTACAGTCTCTGTGTGATTGGACTCCTTTGGTGTAACCCCAGAAAAGAGGAAATGGACTATTTTACAAACTTGTAAAACACCTGTGGTTTGCCATACCAGTATCTCATAAGCTTATGATATTTCATTTCATTGCCTTGTATATACAATTCTGTATATAGTAGCAGAATTAAATATTCGTTACTGGCAGAAGGCTAACTTCCTGAGAGATGTACAGATCATACAGGTCATGGTTAAGAGTCCAACCAACAGTTACAGATAACAGAACTAATTTCCCCACATCAGCCTGGCTATTTACTGCTACCTATTCAACATGTCATATCTGTTCAGTTCTGTGCCAGCTGACAAGTGTCCCGTCAGCTGCGGTTCACACTAAGAATTTTTTATTCACATTCTGTGAAACAAGAGAGAGACTCACTTCATACAGAGCACCTAGGATGCTGAGTGTGCCTGTCCATCATTGCTGACCAGGGCCAGCAACCTGGAGTCTACAGATGATGTAAATATCCTGCATTTTAGCTCTAGACTGATTTTGATACACCAGTGATATACAGTGTACATTACATAATCAAAATCAATTATTATCTATAGTATACATCTAAGATATGAAACCCTTAATGAAATTGCTATTTTAATACAGGGATCAATGTTCTCTTACAGGCCACGTCATATTTTTCTTTCAAATGCTTTCATTTATATTGACCCTTATTTTGCATATTTCCATTTCTTCTCTTTGAAGAGAGCTCCTTCATTATGTCATTTTTGTTTTAACCTGCTGGGAGGTGGCCTTGCACAATGCTGTGATTATCTGCTCTTGGTGATGTGCACACAACCTATTTCTTTCCCTGATGGGTTTAAACAATCATACACTGGGATGCAACAAATGAACAGATTTGGTTCTCATGAGACACAAAATGCATGCTGACTGTACCTGTTATATGTCCTGCTGGTTTTTTGAAGGACCCTTTAGGCATTTACTTAGAATTCCATTTGGAGAAATACTAATAGGAGAATGGCACATGCTTCTGACTTTCTCCCCTTTCAAGTTAAGTGATGTTTTTTGGCAGTTTTTTTTACTCTATATAAGACAAAACACTGTCAGCGACTGCTGTACAAACAGCACGTGTGGGGTCAAATTCACCTCGTGTGCTGAAAGCCAGAGAGCTGACAGTAATTCTGGACTAAAAGAGAGGCAAAGTCAGCATTCCCATAGTAACAGTAACAGCCTTTTCTGTGAACATTCCAATCCTACCCTGTTCTATTCCATAACAATATATGCACTCCTCTCTGTACTAGTTGTACTTTCTTTGCATGGGAAGATGTAGGATTGTCAACAGCTCCAGGGATTTTCTGTCACTACTCCCAATCTACCTTCAGGCAACAGAATCACAGAATGTCTTTGGTTGGAAGAGACACTCAAAATCTAGTCCAACCTTCGACGCAACACTACAAGCTCACCATTAAACCATGTCCCTAAGCCCCGGGTTCAGAAGCTATTTAAATGTCTCCAGGGATGGCAACTCCACTACTGCCACGGGCAGACCATTCCAATGCTTGATAACCCTTTCGGTGAATAAATGTTTCCTAATTTCCAGTCTAAACCTCTCCTGGTGCAGCTTACATCCATTCCCTCTGGTCCTGTCACACGTCACCAGGGAGAAGAGGCTGTCCCTCTCTTCATTCCAACCTCATTTCAGGTAGTTATATAGAGCAGTAAGGTCTCCCCGCAGCTTTCTCTTCTCCAGACTAAACAACCGCAGCTCCCTCAGCCGCTCGTCACAGGAATTGTGCTCTAGGCCCTTCACAAGCCTTGTTGCCCTTTTCTGGATGCGCTCTAGCACTTTTAAGTCCTTCTTATAGTAAAGGGCCCAGAACTGAATGCAATATTTAAGGCATGGCCTCCCCAGTGCCAACTACAGGGAGACGATCACCTCCCTATCCTGATGGCCACAGTGTTTCTAATACAAGCTAGGATGCCATTGGCCTTCTTGGCCATCTGTGTGCACTGCTGACTCATATTTAGCCGACTATCAATCAATACCCCAAGGTCCTTGGGGATTGAAAAGAATCTGCAGATTCACTGAGGGTACACTCAATCTCCTCATCCAGATCAGTAATAAAGATATTAAAGAGAACAGGCCCCAGTACTGAACCCTGGGGTACACAACTTGTGATCAGACACCAGACAAATTTACCTTCATTCACTACCACTCTTTCAGCCTTGACCATCCAGCCACTTTTTTGTCCAGTGCAGTGTATTTATCCAAGCCTTGCATCATAAGTTTCTGAAGGAGAATGCTGTGGCTTCACTAAAGTCCAGGCAGACAATATCCACAGTTCTTCCCTCATCCACTAGGCGGGTCACCTTGTTGTAGAAGGAGATCAGGTTAGTCAGGCAGGACCTGCCTTTCACAAACCCATGCTGACTGGACCTGATCACCTGGTTAGATTGTATGTGCCATGTGATGGCACTCAAGATGACCTGCTCCATAACCCTTCCCTGGCACAGAGGTCAGACTGACAGGTCTGTAGTTCCCAGGATCATCCTTTCAGCCCTTCTTGTAGATGGGCATCACATTTGCTAACTTACAGTCAACTGGGGTGTCCCTGGTTAGCCAGGACTGTTGATAAATAAGGGAGAGTGGCTTGGTGAGCACTTGTGCTTGCTCCTTTAGTACCCTTGGGTAGATACCATCCAGTCCCATAGACTTGTGCATATCTATGTGGCACAATAGGTCACTGATCATTTCCTCACAGATTATGGGGGCTGCATTCTGCTCCCCATCCCCATCTTCCAATTCAGGGAGCTGGACCCTCAGGTAGCAACTGGCATTGCTGACAAACAGAGGCAAATAGGGCACTCAGCGGTTAAGCCTTTTCCTTGGTCACAAGGTTCCCTCCCATGTCCAGTAGAGGGTAGATACCCTCCTTAGTTCTTCTTTTACTGTTAACATATTTATAGAAACAGTTTTTATCAGCTTTAATGATGCTGGACAGATTAGGTTCTAGCTAAGCTTTGGCCTCTCTAATTTTTTCCCTACATAACCTTGCAACAACCTTGTACTCATGAGTTGCCTGCCCCTTCTTTCATAGCCAGTAGACTTTCTTGTTCTTCACACAAGAAAGGGATCAAAACAAGAGCAATTTTCCTAATTTTCATGAGCATGCAGGTAGCTGCTCTACTTAGGTCACCCCATCCCCCATGCAGCTTAAGTCCTGTGTGGTCCTCAATGATCACTGTGAATTTCTAGAGAATAGCATCTATTCTGAGAGTAGGATTCCTCTGTATGAGGTTTTTACAGGAGAAAGACTGGTGTAATATCTTATATGTACATATTCTGTCAAATATTTAGACACTCTTTGGAGGAAACTTTTTGGTACATTACGCAGACACATCATAATACAATGGTGGAGCTGTGAAATTTTACCCGGTAAAGCAAACGATTAGAGATCTTGGGGCCAAAACGACCTCAACCCATGATCGGTGGTGTGCAGAAAATACTACAGTGCATGGAGAATGGGAATTTGTTGCCAGAAACAAGTGAAAACTGATGCAGGAATAAATCTGTCTAGCTGGATGGTGAGATATAGGAGAAAGAATTCTGTCTCCTTCCACAACCACAACTGAATACAGTTTTGCAACATACCAAGTGTGTTGACCAGGCTGTATACACACCAGTCCTGCATCTAACACTACCTTTTTGTGACGACCACACAATGATTAGCTCCTTGACGTTCAAATAAAAGCTCAAACACATGATCCCTATTTCTCCCCAAGACCATTCTGTGCAAGCAAGATACTAAGTTGACATCTGACATATAATAGGGGTTTACAATAGAAATTTATCAGGTAAATGTACATGATGGAAGACTATTCTAAGTGAACTATAGTATTTACTGTCATACTGTAAAAGATAGGATAAGCAGGACTGATCAGTCAACAGGCATTTAGCTTTTCAGTCGCACCTTGCTAAATAAAAAGCCAAAAAACCGGTATCCTCTGGGATTTTTGAGGTTTTTTAAGGCTTACAAAAATTGATTGCTTCTTTCCCAGACCATACTACTTCTTGTTCTACAGTGCCTATGATAAGCAGCTCAATACATACATAGAAGCATTAGACAAGAGCAGAAATCATTTCTAAATCATTGCTAATCTCTTGCGTTATACTTCCATACAGAGTAACAGAAAGCATCTCATTTTAACTCCTTCCACAGCCTTTAAACAGAACTGAACAACTCAGTCACTGTGCTAGAAGATGACATGATCTTAGGGAGACATGCAAATAATTATAATCCAAGTCAGTGCTACACAGGATGGAAGGAAACAGGAATAGACGAACAAGAGCTCTCATCAGTCTGAAACTCCAGCTCTTCACCTAGCAGGATGTTAAGTGGCTTTGCTTTTCTTCACTGCCAGTCCCCTTCTTGGAAAAGCTTCTGACTGCTGTTCAAAAACTATCCTGTTTGCCCCTACCAGCTACCAGTGTAAGTCTACTTTGCTCACAAGGGTCCGGCTTAAGAAGCTCTGTAGAAACAAAAGCCCAATTCAGTGAGCAAAAACCCCTCACCTCCCATTGATTCCAGGAGATCTGAGGGAATCATTATTATGGAAGAGGCATTTAGCAGTACCTAAATCCCACATGCAGACCACACCCAGAACTACAGCTCTTGCTTCATCAGGTAACAATTAACTAGTGTTGCCGATACTCAGCTGTATGAACCAAGGTCTCAGAATCTGGCCTTACACCTGTTAGGAATCATCTAGCAGGTATTTTATGCATGACAGATAATCAGAAGGCCTAATTCACAGCTCTATACTGAATTACTTCCGTAAACAGAATAAGCATATGCCGATTCTACAGCTAAAGCATCTAAGGTGAAAATCTGGGATAACACCACCAAGAATACAGGATATTCAGATGATGTTTTTAAGGGTCATAGATAAGTATTGGATTTGCTTATGCAGCCTAGTACTTTTTTAACAAGTGGGGAAGCCAATGTCAGCAGGAAAGGTGTTCCTAGGTAGTCTTATAACTAAACCTCTCTAAAGCTCTTGAGCATTCAACAATAAAATACAATAAAGAGTGGAGAAAAACAAAGATTTAGCATTTAGATGCTCAAAACAGATCCTTGAAGTTGTTCCCAATGTTTCAGAGCAAATTTATTAGGACCATAACCATTATGTGAATCCCTGTTTCACAGTCTAAGGATCAAAACCAATCATTTACTTATTTTAAACAAATGACTTACCAGCTGTACAACTAAATGCAGACATACGTAAGGCAAAGAATTTATGCAGTAAGGTGTGGCAGACCCTATACATAGAAGATTATTCATTTAATGTATTGGAAAATAGAGCAGAAAATAGGCTATTCTACATTAATAGTCATTACAAACTTGGAACCATATGCAATAAATACATTGTTCATTTACCTAAATGACTGTAGCTAACTGAACTGTAAAGAACATAAGATACTCTGTTCTCAACTTGGTGATCTCACTGCCAAAATACAAGCCTTTGATTAATATATTTACCATTTTATAGATCCTAGATCTGTTTCATGCAAAATAAACCCTAGTCAACTTCACTGACCCAAATCCCATTTGCATCTAACCATCTTTACTAATATTATGGTATGTTCATATTCTACTGCAGTAAAAAACAAACAAACGAACCCCCCCATGAATCCTTTAGGATACTGTTCACCAATTAAAAAGTAGCATATTAAACTTCTTAAAATCTTTGTAATCTGCAGTATAAAAGCACATTTTATGTTAGTAGATAATTTGGCATCCATAATCTAATTAAAT
This sequence comes from Todiramphus chloris collaris, assembly GCA_025345505.1. Classification (NCBI taxonomy): domain Eukaryota; kingdom Metazoa; phylum Chordata; class Aves; order Coraciiformes; family Alcedinidae; genus Todiramphus; species Todiramphus chloris. The sequence continues at coordinate 4,883,061 of JANVCC010000037.1, forward strand.
GAAGTGAGTGACAACTGTATTCTCTACATAAATGATATATCAGTAACAGATAATGTATGTGCTTAAGAGACTGGAACCCCATCAAAAAACTTGTTACAAACACTTGCCCTTACCATAAATTCAGCTAACATTATAAGCTAAATTCTGCTGCCTTACTGACATCTCACCAACAGAGGACTATCTACCAGAGGAAGAATTACTCACATGAGTGAAGTTTTGTGAGACTAAACTGCTGGAATATTTTTGCTTAAGCAACACAGACAAAAAAAAAGATATTTCCAGTGTTACATAGAAACTATGCCATCCCATAACCTTCAATTAATGCAAGCCACATTTAAAGTTATTTCAAAAACACCAATCAGCTACAGAACTAATTCATGATGGCTGCAGATACTCTCAGAGGGAAAAAAAAAGTATTTAGGACTTACCATAATGACAGAAAAAGAGCTAATTAGAAGACAACTTTTACTGTTTAATATCATGGTCACTTTATTACAAGTACAATCACTTCTGGAAAATGGAATGAAAAAAAGGGCAGGAAAACATTTCATGTTAATTTTGGGTGTTTCCATAATTCATGGGAATGCAACAGGTGACAAGTTAACACAGCACTCTGCCCCAAAGGGTACTCTGCAGGGTTGCACTCATAGCAACTGCTCTGTTTGGTCCTTGGAAGTCCTCTCCCTCTTTAAAAGTAATCGCTTTGAAAACACCATCTTTCCTAACCACGTTCTTTTCGACTTGCATGTGCAATGGGAGAGCCAGGCATGCTGACAGTACTGTTGGCACCTTGTCTGCAGTCACAGCTTGTGGTTATGGTACCTTGCTGAAGTGTGGGACACCTGTGTACACTGAACTTTTCCAGTGCTCTAGTGCTGCTTCTTTTTAGTCATATTACTGGTGAGAAAACAGCTTAGAAAAATCAATGGCTTTAAATTATAACTTTATGTACTGCATATACAAAACCACTACCAACCCAGGAATACTTTCTTCATTACTAAAAATCAATCAATCTTTCTGATGCTTCTACTCCTTTAGCATTTAAAAGAAAATATGTATATGCATATATATATATAAAGCTTTTCCCCAACCCCCAGCTCTATCTGGTTGCTTTGTTCAGGCTTTCTTCAGGTTTCCTGCTCAAGAGACTAGTTTTATCTAAAAGGTCAATTCATTCAGCAGGGCACCAAGCAGAATTGAATATAATTATCCCAATCTTTACTGTGTAGAATTCATGCTTGAATTCATTCAAAAAATAGCAAGCAGTATAATTAACTCAGAGCCCAACCAAATCTATTGAGAATGCCTCAGGTATCATACAGTCCCACTTACAATAGAACATTTTCATTTAAGAACATTGTACATATTAACCCTAGTCAGCATCCAATTACTCGGAATAAGTGAATTCTCTGTTTCAGGAATGTAATTTGAAAATGTTGTCATGCAATCTGAGGTAAAAGGTCTTTTTTCATTAATCTAGCTCTCATTACACTGGAAGGCTGTAGGTTATTTCAAATCCATTAGATTTAAATACAGGTGATTACAATTCTACTGCACATAAGACAACAGAAATGTCTTTTGGAAAATATTGTGTAGTTTGGAGGAGTTGATGAGTTTGTGAATTGCCTCATAGTTTAAAAAAAAAAAAAAATTTGACCAGAAAAAAACATGCTTATTGTTAACCTGATGATGACATAAAACTGTACTGTAAAATGAAATTCATTTTTATATGGAGATGACTTCATGATAGCAGAAACCCTTCAGATAGTTCAGAGTTCAAAATAAGCACCCCAATATTTTCAAGCAAATTCCTCACATTCCTCAAACACACAAAACTGTGATACATGTATAGGCTTTTTAGGATTTTTGCATATAATCCCAACTAAAAACATTCTAGCAATTTTTCATTTAGTAGCCTAGCAACTCTGCCTCTTGGTTTAGTTAAACATGAGAAATCTGAACCCTGAAGGATCTCAGATTAGCGTGAGAGTCCCCTTATACATAAGTCTCATGAAAGGTGATCTTTTCAGCTCAAAACATGAAAAATTCACCCACCACTAAAAATTCCCAACTAAGCAACACCTGTAGAAATCCCCAGAACTCACTACTTTGAGACTGTCCACTTTCATGTTCCACCTTTACTGAGGGACTAAGGTAATAACCATGTTTTTACAATTACAATTCAAATTACTGTTTGTCTTGTTCAAAAAGACTTTGTATATACATGTAAAATATCATGAGTGTTTTCAGGTTTGGGACATGCTGACTGTGTACAATGAAGAAAAACATTTGCTAATACTTGCTCTTGTCATCGTCCTTTGAGTAATGCCTTGGGACCATAGAGAGAACTGACAGCATGTGGCAATTCTGTTGAATTGTTTACATACAAGATGGCACAGCATGGTGTATCACCTTAGATGGCATTTCCCCAAAGCCCCAGTCACTCAGTTCTTGGCTTATTTTGCTCTATTCTTTTCTGCCTGTGTTTCTCTCCCATTAACACGAAAAGATTTTTTTAAAGGAACATTCAGCAAATTGCCTCTCTAGAAAGGCAAGGTTGTTCAGATATCAGTCAGTCTCATACATCTCTCCACTTGTGCATTTGAGTGTACAGCCTGACACAGGTATAGGGTCACAGGTCTCCTGGCAGCACTAACTCAGAAGTCACTATTATAGTAATTGCCACCCTGTATATTCCTTCAGGTATGCAGGTATGTAATTGCCAGTAATGTGCAACATAAAATAAATCACTGCTGTACTGGAAAGCATACCATACTGGTGATAAAATACTGCAGTTCATAACTCAGTGAGGCAACCAGAATACACACACACATACAAAGAGCTACAAAGATCAGAGTTCCCTCTTAAAAATTCAGTATGAACTTCCTATTAATTGTTTCAAAAGCCAATGCACAATTCTGAGTAAGGCTCAGGAATAACTCTCTCTTAATGACTAAACACTGGCTAATTAACAGATATCCTTGGGTACAGCATTCATTAAGGTTCTCATCTTAAAATGTACAAAGTTAAACATAGAATCATAGAATGGCAGATGTTGGAAGGGACCTCTGGAGATCGAGTCCAACCTGCCTGCCAGTGCAGGATCTATGGCAGGCCACACAGAAATAGATCCCGAGTCTTGCAAATCTCTAGAGAAGGAGACTCCACACACTCTTTGGGCAGCCTGTTCCAGGGCTCCATCACCCTTAAAGAAGTTTTTCCTCATGTTGAGGTGGAAATTCCCGTGTTCCAGTTTGTGACCATTACCTCTCATCCTATCACAGTACACCATTGAAAAGAGACTGGCCCCTTCTACTTGACACCCACCCTTCAAATAATTGTAAACATTAATAAGATCCCCTCTCAGGCTTCTCTTTTCCAGGCTAAACAGCCCCAGGGCTTTCAGCCTTTCCTCGTAAGAGAGATGTTCCAGTCCCTTCATCATCTTTGTAGCTCTCTGTCGGACTCACTTTAGTATTTCCCCCGTCCGTCTTGAACTGGGGAGACCAGAACTGAACACAATACTCCAGATGTGATCTCACTAGTGCGGAGTAGAAGGGGAGGAGAACCTTCCTCAACCTGCTGAACACACTCTTCTTTATGCACCCCAGGATACCATTGGCCTTCTTGGACACAAGGGCACATTGCTGTTTCTGTGGATAACTTATTGTCCACCAGGATTCAAAGGTCCTTCTTCGTGGAGCTGCTTTGCAGCAGGTCTACCCCTAATCTGTACTGGTCGATGGTATTATTCCTCTCCAGGTGTAAAACTCTGGACTTGCCCTTGTTGAACTTCATTTGGTTTCCCTTTGCCCAGCTCTCCAGTCTGTCCAGATCTCTCTGGATGGCAACACAGCCTTCCGGTGTATCAGCTGTTCCTCCCAGTTCCATTATCATCAGCAAACTTGCCTCATGAGGGTACACTCTATCCCTTCATCCAGGTTAGTGATGAAGATGTTGAATAAGACTGGACCCAGTACTGACCACTGGGGAACACCATTAGTTACAGGTCAGCAGCTAGACCCTGTGCCACTGATCACGACCCTCTGAACTCTATTGTTCAGCCACTTCTCAAACCCACCTCATGGTCCTCTCCTCTAACCCCCACTTCCTGAGCTTACCCATGAGGATGTTATGGGAGACACTGTCAAAAGCCTTGCTAAAATCAAGGTAGACAACATCCACTGATCTCCCTGCATCTACCTATTCAGTCACACCATCACAGAAACTTGTCAGGTTAGTCAAACATAAATTCCCTTCCATGCTGTCTACTCTTGATAACCTTTGTTTTCTTCCATGTGCTTAATTTCTAGAATTATTTCTAAATTCTAGAATCTAGCTGCTCCATCATCTTTCCAGGGATGGAAGTGAGGCTGCCTATTCTATTTTTAATTTCAGTCCAGATCTGGTTTTCCCGTACTTAATAAAGTTGTCTGACCAGCAATCTGCAATATGAACCAGCTGCAGGTTTCATGGAACATTTCAAAAATAAGAATTCCCTGAACAAATGTTCTTGTTAAAACCAGACATTTGTCTTAATTCTTCCAGCAGTTTGCAACCTGTGCCACTACTTAAATTTCCAATAGAAAAACAATCCACCCCTCAGGAAGATTCTCCTCCTTTGAGTCACTCCTTCTTCTGCATGTTTGCCTTGTAGGCCTACTGCTACATAATCTATCTTGCATAAAACAGTTAGGTAACTCTTCTTTCCTCAATGCAACCAAAATTGCCCTTATAGATACCGTTTCTTATAACCTATTGCTTAGGACCTAGTTATGTAATACATCACAATGGCTATCACCTTCTGATGTGTCACTACAACTTTTTTGTTATATGGACCATCAGAAGTAAGCCTGAAACCTGGAGCCAGACTACATTACACAAACAACAAGGGAGCATTATTTTAGAGAAACATTTATACTTTTTTTTGAGATGATGAAGACGACAGATGTATTCCCACTGTGATCCACACAGTCCCTATAAACATCTCAGTTATGTTTTGCTTCACACGAGCCTGCTCATGAGGAAGATTTATGGGTGCTGGTTAGCCCTTTTACTGTGTGTAATCATATATCATATATACATATATGCATAAGCACATATGCATACATACATTATATGTTGTATATACAACTGACTCAAGCTACTAACTTGAGTGGTTTGCAGCACCAAATATACATTATCCCATTATCCATTTACATGCATAAACAATTATACAATTAACACACAAAAAGCTATTCAAGGTAGATCCTTCATCTTAAGGGTGAAAAGAATTGGCAATATTTCAAAAGATGCTCAAGAAACTTACCAAGTAATGTATAAGAGATGACTGTTATTAAAAGGTATTTTAAATCTCCAGTTGAAACAATCCCTTTGAAATCATTCAACCTGGAGTTGACACACAGGTATGTACAGCAAGGTCTACAGTGAACATCTGCATAAAGTTGTCCAAGTGTACAATAGGAGGATTGGAAAACCTACTTGAATTGCATCAGACAGTATTCGGCTCATCCCTTCGCATTCTCTTTGCCAGCAGCCTCCATTCTGTCTCCCTCTCAAAAGTACCAGTGAAATAACATTGGACAATTCACACAGGACTTGACTTGCTTCTGTAGCACTTGATATGCCCACTCCAGTTAATTCTTTATTAGTTTCTGCATTTGACAACCATGTACCTGTATGAAATAACAGTTTAGTATTCCAGGCAGACGCTCTAAGCACAGTGTTTACAGTATTCCTCCACTAAGTTCAAGGATTGTCTTTAACATGTGCGTTACAGAGTGGAACATTCACTGGAACTGGTAACTACCACCATCTAGATAGAGCCATGACATCCAGTCAAGATGATCTTGGAGCAACAGAGACTCAACTTTCCAGTCAAATACTACAAAGGCCGTGCATAGTAGTATAACACAGAAAACACACACAGACAGTGAAGTTGCTCTTCGTTATTACATGTAGACAAAAAGGCAGTGTTTTCTAGAGATGGACCAATTTCCAGATTGGTTCAGAAAGTTTTCCATGATGTTGATTTTATTTTTCACAGAAGAAAAAAAAAAAATCAGATGCATAACTTGAGACTTTTTAGGCTGAGACAAGTTTCAGAAGATAAATAATTAACGCTTATTTTGCTCACTCAAAGCAAGGCCACAATATCACCCAGCATTCCTTAGAACAGTGGTATCAAAGTATTTTGCTTTAATTCTTAGGTGTCCACCTGAAGTCTGTAAGATAGTTTTTACACATGCACACACAATTCCACTGGAATATCTTTTATTCAGACAGAGTAGCTATGATTGTAATTCACTACAATTGTAGTAGAGAAGAGGCAACTTAATCAAATCTTGTATCTCTATATTACTGCTACCTACATTGGTGGATACTGCTATTTGAATCTCTATGTGGCTACTTTGAAAAGTTCATTAAAAAAATTCATAGCACTTTAACTAAGAGAAACAACACTACATAGTAAATGTGGCCATTTTGTAAGCAAAGTGCACAAGAAGATAAATCTAACTAATAACATTTGTGATTGACATTATTCTTCTTCTGCAGCTGTCAGGAAAGAGAGGCTTTGGTGATCCAGCGATAACAGCATTTTAATTAAGAATTTGCAAACCTGTATGAAAAAATGGGAGAGTGTAAGCATGAGCTGCTCTGTATAGTATTTTAAAGCAATTCCTCCCCACACAAAAAGAACAATTCCTTTTAAGGGAAAAGGATCATTTGTCTATTTTTTTTCAGGTGTGGGTGAGTTTAAAAGAAACAAAGAAAAGTTTTGTTTTCTTTTATATTTTGAAAAACCTCTAGGGACCAAAATATACAAACTCAAACATATCTAACCCAGACAGTGAAAGCATGAGGTCTGATTACAGCGTATTAACCTCACACAGGTTTAAGTTAACTGCAGAAAACAAACAAGGAAGAAGAGTTCTTACTACTGATGTGTGGCCTTTTGGAATGAAGGGGCTTTTCTTTAACAAAGTAACAGGAGATATCATCTTTCCCTGAGAAGGAATCATTCACTATAAGAACAATGTTTTATTATTAGGATTTTTAATTGAAATGTAAATTCTGGGAACACTCTGACCTAATTTAGTCGCAGAAAAAGAGGGCAAAATTCTCATTTTCAAAGCACTATATAGACATTTCACTATCATTAATGAGTCCCGCTCAATGGTCTGGGCTTCTATCATTCTGCAAAGCTGACAGTACTTTACAGCATTCAGCTACGGCATATTTACAGAACACTGTTGATTGTCACATCAAGTAGCTCCCACTGATTTGCTTCTTTGACAAAACACTTTTAAAAAATAACTTTTAAATAATTTTAAAATGACAAGCCTCTGTGGACAAGATGCCGAAAGCACCGACAGCAGCAGCAAACTGCGGCAAAGTTTACTTCACCCAGAGTAAGATTGCACCTGGGAACCTCCATGCTCTTAAGACCTTAAATCAAATCAGAGCTGTTGGGTTGGGGTTTTTTTTTAATTTTTTTTCCTTTGTAAGCAAGTTAATTGCAGTCTTGCAATCTTAAAGTCTTAAAAAAAAGAAAAATATCCAAATATTTCCATGGCATGCCCAGAGCTGAAAAAGAAGTTTGATACGTTATGATCTGGATTATGATTAGTTAAGACTTAGTCTCAGGAGAGCCTTCTTTTTAAGCATTTTCATGCACCAGAGTCCTAACACAAGGCCTGTACGTGTTACTTGCTTTTAGATGGTATGTAGCCAAACCAAAATTCTTTTTTCCTGGTAAAATTGGTATTCCTATAGACTTCTACCAGAAAGAACAATCGAGTGTTGGCATCAAGAACAAATATAACAGAAACAAAGAAATGAATGGCAATCTAGGAGGAATAAAGCTTTAAAAATAGCAAATATATATGTAAATTTGATCCTATCAGAGATGTGAACACCAATTGTATTTTTTATAAACTACAGTGTGTTTGAACTAAAGTATGTCTGGCTCTTTAAACATGCAACACTAAAAAACCTTACTTGCTTGATGTTTCCCATCTAAGTTACTCCTAAGAAAAAGGTTAGACTAAGTTCCTGTTTTCTCTTTTTGGGTTGATACAACACATTGGGCATGAGTTGCAACCAAGTGTTTTTGAAAACAATTTTATCCCTCTATTTTAAATTTTCAAGGTAAAATTAGGAAAAAAACATAAAATTATTTTGCCCTGTGTCTGATAAAAGGAAACAGTTCCCCACATGATAAAAGGAAACAGTTCTCCTCATAATAAAAGAAGTTATATGAGTAAAAATTAATGAAATTAAACAAAGCATAGCTCTTCTTTAAACAAGAGAAAACAAATGATACTTGTAGGGACTACAAGCATTCCATCTGAAGCCACTACAGTAGCACATCATGGCAGACTCCATCTCAGGCTCCAGTAAAACAAATTAGCACCTGCTTAATTTTTAGCATCTGGATACTCTTGAATTCTAAATTACTATGCATTCACTTAAATTAAGTAATTTTCTGAATCTAGGGCAGAGTATTCAGCATTTTACAAGATTAGTCCTTAGCCATATTTACTAAGGTGATCAGCATGGAATACATACTCCCTCTAAGTAAGTAAACAAAGCTTACTATGGTCTTTTTAATGACTTAAGTGGTCATTGAATTAGCCTAATATGATAGGAACCCGATAATAATCTAATATGACAGAAAAAGCCTGAAATATCTTAAATGCTCATCCTACTCATACTATCAGAAGTGCAACAAAAATCAGAATGTTATCTGTGAACAACAATCACATAATAATGTGTATACTAATATCCTGACATGCACTGTTATTAAAGCAAAACTACACAGAAGTCCTGCAGTCTAGCACTCTCTGCAGAAAACTGAAATCAAAATGCAATTTGACAAAAAGGAATAAAATAATTCTGGGAGCAGAAAGATCAGCTAGAAAGGTAATAATAATAACAACTAAAGAGAAGAAAGGATCACTGATGTTGGAAATCCATAGGGCAGGAATTAAACACCGTAATCAAATTGTTTGTGCAGCCATTTAGCATCTCATTTTCTTGCTGTGCAAGCTGAAGAACCACTTGAGACAGGCCATCTTGGAGAGTAACAAAGTGCACCAATAACTAACATGGGATTAAAAGAATATTGATAGCCTGTGACAAGCAGCTTCCTGAAAAATGTTTCTTAGTCAAACAGCAGCAATCATTAAATATATGAGGGTCAGTCAATTTAATCTGCTCTTTTTATATGGATTAGTTTAGCAAAGTAACAGAAGAGACAATTAATGCCTCCATAGCTTTTCATGCCATGACACTACCCCATCATTTTAAAAACAAATACTTGAAAGATCATTTTCTACACTACTGCATATGGCCATACTTCTTTTAGCAACTACTAACAGTGCTGACAGGACTGACCTTATTATGAGGTACAATTAAACTTCCCAGAAAATCATTACAGTAAAAAGTATATACTATCTTTTAAACAAACAGATCCCTAAATATCTTACATAAAGATTTAAACTCATATACTTTCCAAACTGCAATCATAATCCTGGAGAGGCTCCACTCCTCTGTGACACTACTGAGTTTATCAAACAATCAGACATGTCTATAGATGCAACACTAGCGTCAATGAAACATATACAACACTTGAATAAAGCATGGCTACTGCTTAAGAGTGGAGAAAAGCCACATAAAAATTTAGAGCAGAAGGCAAAATAGAAATTCTCTTTACACCATAAAAAAATTCTGTAGACTGAAAAAAAAAAAAAAAGTGTGACCTGCTTGGGAAAAAAGACTATCATCTTATATGTCATAATAAAGAACTACACACAGCTAGAGGAATATCAGTTTAACGTTTCTACTTGGAAAGTCAGAGTACTGTCTACAAAGCATAATTAAGTGAAACCCTAGAAAAATTTAGAAATATAATTAGAATGTAGCCACAATGCCCGAGTAACCCTCCAGGTCCTGATGGGAAGCATTATGAGCCATTTTAAAACAGTAGTCAACTGTCCGATGCCACCAAAGACCATTGAACAGCCAGAGAATGTGATCCAAGATTGCATTTCCAACCTGCACAGATACAGGAAGTTTTGACAATGTTACTACATTTTCCAGGATCTCCTCACATACCTGTTCATGTAAGATGGAGCACTTCCATGTGCCAATCTTTCAGCATTATGCTTTTCTCAGGTGTTTCCCTCTTGGCCCTTTCTGACAGTTGTTTGACAGATGATACAAATTGCCTGACACAGATTTTTAAGTCAGATATTTAAGCAAACGAGTTACAGCTGATGTCTTTGGTGTAATGCTTTGTGACACAGATAGTTATGGAGACTGACACAATTGGAAAATAATGTAAGCAGAAATCATTTGGAACAGCTTAGGATCCAAGGTGACTTTGCACTGTAGTTCATTACTTTTATAATTGTTTTGTGATACACTTTCTGGGTTAGATACAAAGCCCAGGATAGTCAACAGGTCTGTTACCACTGACTTCCCTGTCCTTTTTATCAAGTCCTAGTGAGACAGCAATTCCAAATCAAAGTAGACTTTAGCAAAGCTTGTACAGAATTAGGTCTCACAACTAGTCTTTCAAACTCCACTCCTTTAGTTGCTGAATGTGTATTTCCACTTTTTTTTTTTTCTTCATAAAGAGAAGTTATTTTACTAGATAAATAAATAGCTAGAGAGGAAGAGACATCACAAACATTTCTGCCTCATCATGTACTACCATAAAGAATTCTCAGCATGCTGTGTCAAATACAACTCTTGATCTTTTCTTCCCTAGTTTGTGCAGTAGTGAAGTAGAACAAGAGAAGTAAAGAAGACATGAAGTGTGCCCTTGATGTTATTCAGGTTGGCAGCAACTGATCTGATACTATTATTCCAGAAGCTTTCTTTTGATAGATGTACGTTGCCCCAAAGACATTCATCAAGTAAACAGCAGAGCTAAAAGCATGGTCCTGTAACCCCAGTTCTGTTGCTGAAGCAAAATGAAATAAATAAATAAATAAATAGAAAAGCCCAAACCAACCAAAAAAACCCAACACCAATAAAAACCCAAAACAAACAACAGAAGAGTCCTAACACAACACCCTCCAAACAACTGACCCAAAACAAATCAACTTGAAGATTGGGTGGATACAAAATGAATTTTAAACATAAACTTACTGTTGCTGCAAATTCTCAACATTGAGATTGTATGCAAGTCTCTTCACCAGTGTAATTCCTCTAAGAAAATTAGACATTTAAAATCAGTAAAATACAAAGGAAAATGAGGACAAAAGAGCTTTCAAGGAATAATTAGGTGGTAGTACAGAGTGTGACACTTTTTTTTTCCTTTTTGACAGGCAGACTGAACTTTATCATTCAAAGTTTTCAACTAGCAATTAGATGAGAGACATAGAACATAGTATCAGACTACTTCTACAATACTTTAACAACATACTGATGCACAGACACTGCTGACACCCAGGGCATTATCTTTTACTCAGTTGAAATTAATTGTAAAAGATGGTTTACAAATCTTGGAAGATTACACAACTGAGTCCTGTAAAAATACAGAGGACAAGGTTCCAGAAGCTGTTTTAGACATATGATATGCTGTCTGTTTCACATAGAGAGGTACAAAAGATGGATCCTGCTGTGCATCTGAACTTTCTTAACTTCAGAATAAGTATTTGAATTTACTATTCCAATTCTGGAACATCATTAGCTTAAAATAAGCATATAATGCTACATTACACAGGAAAGAGTAGCAAAATCTGGCCCTGTGTTGCTGTGCAACAACTCACTAAATCTGGCCTTACTTAAGTTTCAGTGGCCACCAAGAGTGTGAAATATTGCTCAGTAGGACAAAATAAGACAAATCCAGTCCAGAGTAACCCTCCCATTTTAATTAAAAAATAAGAATGGAATTAAAGGTTGCTTTAGGCAATAATGGTAAAGTTGAATTTACATCAATATGGGAAACCTTCCATCATCCTGGAACGATCACATTTTAACATGCTTATGGCATTTATTATTTCTAAACATTTCTAAATTCTAACAGTCTATAAAAAATACTAAGAGCAGAAAGCTTCATCTTGGATCACTAAAATGGCCTTGGGATTCTTGCTTTCAGTTACACAACAAGCTATTCATTGTCTTGGCATAGAGAGAGACTTAATCCAGAGTTGCAGACTGACTCAAACACCATCCAGTGGCAAATGGGAGTTATTACATTACTGCAGGAGGTTTGTCCACATTGCCTTCCTTTACAAGAAATGTAGTTAAAGTATTCAGAAAACTGGGCAGACAGGAAGCCAACTGTACCTCAGCTGAAGGGAAAAATAATCAAAACAGAAACTTAAGGATATTGGGATGTAAAAGTAGATGAGAAAAAAAACAAACCCCAGCAATAACTGCTGCCATTTTATAGCAGACTTCCAAAAAACAACCTTCCATAACATGAGCTAGTGAATCAGTCTCTACAATGAGACAATATAAGTGGCATCTGTGATCAACCATCATCTCCGCACTAATTAGAACATGGCATTTATATTTGAAGAATATGCACTATGTAATTCACATACTCTTTGCTTTTTAGTTCTACTGCGTCCCTCAGTGAGAAGTGTTCAGCACTACCCTATCTGCCTTTTCAAAAGCCTAGCTCCTCTCCACATGTCCCAGCCTGGTTTACACATCTTACACACAATGAAAGAAGGGATTAAATGGCCGTAACAGACAGGAAGAATGGAAGGAAGGACGTAAGGAAACATAGCTGCTTTGTTAAGAAACAGAAAAATTGTTTATTTCTTCTTAGACAATCATCACTCTTTGCATCATTTGGAGAAAAAATTCCTAGGAATTACAATGTCATTGACTGCCCTATTGTAATGTAGCCAGACAAGAGACATTGTTCTTTTCCCCATTCCTCTGCCATCTCAAAGAGCCTTGTATTGCTATCAGACTTTCATAAGGCATTTTACAAACATATTACAGCATTGCTGTACTTCACAAAATTCAAAAGGAAAACAAACCAATTTGTATGACAACAGCCTAGGCCTTTTTCCCGATTTCAGCCTAATCTCCAAAACACTTCAGTAACTGTCTTTCATGTGTTTATCATTGCTTCTACCAATACACTTCAAATCACAGAAAGATTTCAGTTAGAAGGGACCTCTGGAGATCATCAATTCAAACCACCTCCTCAAATCAAGGCATATAAAGCATCCTATATAAATACAAAAATAAAAGTATTTTGGTCCTGGTTCTCAGTTACATTTGACTTCATTTAAAATGTCCTAATTTACATTTTACTGCACATTTGGTCTTTTTGTACAGGTAAAGACAATTTCCTTGGCAGAAATTTATTTTTATTATTTAAACACATGGAAAATTGAAGAAAAGAATTTGAATGTATCTCTGTTTATTCCACCTGGGAATCATCATTAAGATCTGAAGTTCTTAGGTGGGGTGAGCTCATCAAAATATAAATCACTACACCATATTTCCCCTCATGTTAGGCAGGATACTAGCTAAGGAAATTAGTTCACTTAATTTAGTATCTTAGAACAAATGAATCATCATTAAGACAAGTAGCATGAAAATAATAGATTACAGTTGAAATCAAATGTATGCTCACTTCCCCCTTGCAGATGAAAGATCAATGCCAACAAAACCCCTTTACACCCCAGTATAGAGCCAAAGTTTACTGGAGGTCTGAATGTGACTGATGCCATCCAAAACCATATGTTTATATAAATTGACCTCAGTTTTCTCTGTGGTGGAAAAAACTAGCAAGAAAGAAACAGAGGAAGTTAGAAGCTTTGAAGAACAGATAAGACTGGCATCTAAAGTGGCACAGAATGCAGGAAATAGCTTTTGTTTTAAAGCCAGGTGATAGCATAGCCTTTGTCAAAAGAATAGCGAGTAGGAAGAACAAAAAGTGACTAATTACATTAAGTGGAAGGAGATATGTTTTTCACTTGTATCTCAGCAATACTTGATGCCAGTTAACTTCTTCATTTCCCAAACCTCAAAATGGGAAAGTGTAGTAGATAAGCACATACTTTATTCATATTTTGAATAGCAACAAAGTAATCAGTTACACCATCAACAACAATAAACCAGTCAGCTATACTGAAGTTAAATACTCCACTGGAGCAAATACATACATCTAACAGCTGGTAAGCCATACCACTAACAGCTTTAGGAAGAAATCATTGCAATTTTTATGTTTTAGCTGATTTTTAAGTCTTCAGCAATATGATTTTTTTTTTTTAATGGGAAGATAAGAGTTTATACAAAGCTTACTTGGTTTCAAAATACCATTCTATCTCTACATAGATATACTGCTACAATGTAGTTTTCTCTGCTGCTGTAAGTTATCTATAAGTACTTCTGCAGTATTCCACTTTATTCACCCACTTCCACACTTCCAAAATCTAATAGGTATGCTTTCAGGTAAAGCATATAAAAACCTTAGTATGGTTGAAAACATGAGTATAAATGAGTGATTCTCCATTGGTAAAAATAATTTTGCTAATTTTATAGGATTGTTTAGTGTGCTTCACAGGTGAGTAACATATTCCTCACACAGACAAAAGTGTGCCATAAATATTTTGATGTTCCATTTGGTAGCCTAAACAATTCGCTCCACTACTGAAAAATTTTGCAAGAATTCATTAAACAAGATGAATTAAACAGAAGATACTAGGAAACATAGGTAGATGAGCCACATACTTTATCGAAGGCACTGGCATTTGGTTGCACAAGAGCAGAGAGAAAGCTGAAATGTGCTGCATTTCATGAGTAAAGTAGCAAACAGCTTTGTCCTGATACCCACATGAGGTCCACTGTAGATCAGGGTTCACATTTGCAATAACTGGATACCTTTTACTGTTTGATGTGTCTATGCCTTTCAAAGGCCACTTTTCACACATTTTAATTAATCACATTCAACTCTGAATGAGCTTTATTCCTGATACAGCATAAAACTAAACCAGCTGTTTCAGTCAGAAGTATTTTGGGACAATTTGTTTAATTTTAACAAGACACAAAGTTAGAACTTCTCTATTGAAAGCAAAATATTAAATCTCATGTACAGAACAAATGTGAGATGCTTGTGAACTAGCACCTTAAGTCTCAATTTTGGACTATTAATTTTTTTTTTTCCAGCTGAGACTTGTAAAGTGATGTGCTAGTGTGTGACGTTTTATAAATAGTCTAGACACATTTCAACCAGAGCATTAATACACACCAATCTTCTGTTAACAGCAACTGGTATTAAACAATGGAAAAGCTTTATAACCTGCAATCATCTATCTATGTTGGATATTCTTTTGAACAATACATTACACTGGAACTCAGGAGATGTGAGTCCACTTCTGCAAGATGATTCTAGACAAGTTATATCACCACCCAAGACCTTCCCTCTCCCATGTCTCTGGAAATGGTTTGAACCTGGAAAGGTTAAAATCACATTTTTGTGATTTTATTAACTAACACTTTGTTCTTCTTATTTCAAAGCTATAAATAAGTACATGAGCAGCTGAGTGATAATTAGATGCTCGTAGCATATGCCTTATGTACTTTACCCATATTAAAGATCATGGGCCAAGGCTTTCAATTTCATTGTTTCCTATAAAGCTTTGGAAATATTGTGGCACTGTATAAACAGTACTATACTCCAGACTTCACACCAGGATATATGTACTAGTGATCTACACTACAAGACAACATACCAAGAGCAAGGGATCTAGCATTAGGACTTCTGTATTTCACGGAGCGCTGGAAGGGGTCTAATTACATCCACAATTCTATCAGGGAACCAGGTGTAACAGCAACTCAGACATGACTCTTCTCTTGCTACCATCTGATTTACACTAGTATGAATAAAAAGGTAATCAGGACCCTAGATTCCCGTCTTAGTTCTGCGACCAAGTCACTGCCGAATCTGGGCAAACTGCTTCCCTTATTTTGCTAGGGAGGTAAAATGGTATATGTGTACTTCAAGGGAAATAGTATTGTCCAATATCTGCATTTATAGAATATTTGGACTGGCCTAAATAAATGGTGCTATTAAAATAAAATGCAATATCATCACCTTTTGACTTGAGCAGACAAAGTATAGGGCACTCTCTTTCCACTAGATGAAACTGATGGTAAAGTCAGCTCCTTCTATGACACAAACAAAACCCTGTTTCCCTGAACATAAGAGGAATTAAACAGCTGGAGATGGTTTCTTTTCCTCTTACTTCTAACCTTTTTTTTCCTCAGCATTTAACTTAAAAAGCTTTGACACTTTTCTCAAGTAAATGCTAACAGCATTCATGTGGTTTTGGCTCATGCTTTTTCACTGCTTTTTCTTTCTCCTCACAAGCTGTTTTTCCTGCATCATTCCCTCAAAACAGTTGTGCTAAAGGAATACACTATAAAGCCTCACTGCAACAGTCTGACAGGCCTCTCAAGTTCTGTTTTGGGCAGTGTCACATGTTTGTTGGAGGACCCCACTGGTTCAGCTACCTGGTTCAAGAAAAGGGCTTTATGACTTCTTACTAACTTTCTGAAATGGAGGATGATGTCAAAGGCCCCAGTTTCAACCTATAGCAGAATTATCATCAATACAGTCAATGACTAATAACACATATATGAAGGCAAACTTTTCTGGCTGATCTTAAGTCTAATCTTAAAGATGGCATTCAAAGAAAAACAAATTAATGCAAAGATTGCCACTTGTACAGTACTTAGGGAAGGAAATAATCTTGTCCAGAAATACACTGAGCAATTGTTTTGATTTTATTTTTCCCCTTTTGTAGACACTTTGTATGTTCTGGCACTCAAGTGATGCTCCTAGAAATTCTCATTCTGAGTTAATACCAGTATTGTGAAGCCAGTTGAACATTTGTTTTGTGTAGGTACAATTTGTGCAGTATTTCAGACACGGTTACAGTTTAGGCTACTTTTTACTGTAACAGCTCTGACAATGGTTATCTCCCACTACAATTGTATTAGTGTAAGTGTGCTTTAACTAGTAGAGATTTACTCTCCACAAGGATATTTTTTTACTGGTAATGCACTTCATTTATTACCTGGCTATGTAGAGTTTGGAATGAGAATATTCTGATAGACTGATAACAACTGCAGCACAGGTCTGTTAAAAAAAAAATTATGATTTTTGTTTTTGAAGCTCATATGAAACATTTAAACAGAGCTTTCAAGACATCAGCAAGCCATTTGTTGAAGTTCTCAATGGTCAAAGTAAGTATAACTGATTAACACTACCTTTAAAACACTTGTTTTATTTTATTTCTGCTTAATACTTCTACTACAAATCCTAACTCAGGGAAAATAGTAAAAATAAATATCAAAGCATCTTGTTTTGTATTCAGGGGGAATTCTGTTCCTCTAAAAGAATAAACAGCACAATTAGATTCCTAAAAAGGCCACAATATTACATGTCATTGTTGTTGGACATACTCCTTTCCTTGTAAATGAGATTTTATTAAGTACAGAAATAGACAAATATGGAAACATCTTGGGTTTTTAGAACCCAAAGACACAAGACATCATTCTTTTAAGCAGGTGTGCCTTCCTGGGCAGCTGCTTAAGATTAGTAAATTACAAGCTCAGGATTTTAATTCTTAAATATGGCTAAAGAATAAAATCTTTAGTCTGGCAAGTTGGAGTCAAACTGCCACAATGAGCACCTGTTGAGAAAGCCCATTATTTGAAGCTAGGGGCTCTGGGTGAAAAGATCACTGTGAATTAATTTTGATTGCTTCACAAAACTCTGCATAACAAATGGTCTCTGACAGGGGTATCAGGGGACTTCCATTTAAAAGATAGAAAAAAAGATTTTGTTTCTAGGAAGGTAACATAATCTCTACAGTGACATTAAAACACACCAGTGGCTGCACTTGCTTGAATCTCTCTTCTGAGACAGATTGTATGTGCTTAGATTACCAGGTATTATGTTTTGGGAGGGGAAACAGAAACAATTGGTATCAAAATCTTATCTAAAAGACTAGCTTAGAAGAATATGGTCAGAGATCCATGAATCCTGAATTGTTAAGGCAGTTATTTGCTCACAAGTTTATTCCCAGGCACATTTCTGGGTGTTCTGGATTGCTACATGCATTGCAAAAATGGAAAAGGAGAAGAATAAATCAAACCACATTTTTTGCAGCTGACTAAACAAATCAGCAGCTTTCTTGTAGGAGTTAGCTCTCAGAGCAAGTTAGAGCAACACCAAGGATAATATGAATATCTGATTGAATATTTCTCTTGTCTGGTATATAGGCTATTTAATATGAAGAAGTTTCCATCTCTCTGAAAAGAAGTTTCCATCTGAAATACATGTAAGTGCTACCTGTCTGTCATCCCCTAATTAAATCTAAGGCAAAGCTTACCATCTGTTTGTGCAAATGAAAAGCATAATATTCCACCAGCTACTCTGCATGATCACTTACTTAAGTGTTTCCTGCAAAATGATTTTCAGTTCATCCAGAGCTTATTTTTAGGGGGAAAAAAAAAAAAGTCAACAGAAAGCACTATGCTTTTAGCTAATAATCATGATCCAGTTGACTTTATGCTTGATTTGTCAACTCTTAGCCATTAATATTACATGAATTATAACTTATGTGATTCCTTCAAAAGTGACTGTAAAAGCTATACACATATGAAGATAAAAAGGCAAGTCAATAATGAGCATTTTATTATGTGTGTTCTGATTTTAAGGCAACCTGAATTATATCACCATCAGGGTATTACTTGCACCTACACAGAGATTTTGATGTGTTTGGATTCATATGGGTACCAGAAGCTAGCAAAAACATTGCAACCATAATAAGGTCAGAATATGAACACACATTCCATGAAATAAAAATAATGGGAAAACTCTGGAAAAATCAGATCCTGCCCTTTGTTAATTTATGGTATCACTCTAGTATTTGACCACCAGATATCCAATCTTTACAGCTTTTGCAGTATCTCTGCATTATGCTATGGAGCACATGATGGACAACTTACCAAAGAAAAACTGATGCTGTTCTATTTCATTCTGAAAAAGACTGATATACTGTAAGAATCCCATAACAGAAATATTAGAAGATGTATTCAAGTAGTGATGCTTTGCTGTTGTAAATAAAAATGATAAACTGACCTGTTCAGAGTAGAAAGTAAACTCTGTATTGTCCAAATGTATGTCAGATCCATTTACCTGCACATGCCTTTGACAACACTACAGTCCTGCAGCCCTCATGTCCAGCCCCTGCCATCCCAGAACCTTCTCAAAGATGGATGCACGAGGGAAGAGCTGACTGCAAAAGCAGTGCCTAGTATAAATCACTTATATCAGACAACTCAAATTTTTTTTCTATCAACTACTCCCCCCAAGCCTCAGCTATCCTGACTCTCACAATTATCAAGCAATATATTTATTCTCACACTACTTAAATTGTTCATCTAATATAAGGCATGAAGCGACAAGCAGAAGTGAAAAAAAAATAAATCCAAAAGATATCATTTCAAACTTTTCTGTATCTTTTTTAATTGTAAAGATAAAAGTCTTTCTAATAATGACTCTCCATCACATTCAAAAAGCAAAGGACACTAGAAAAGTATGAGCAGTGGGAAATATGTATATCCTTTTGCTTTTTTTCTTCCTGTCTCCAAAATAAACTACAAATTTCCCATGTTGAAAAGTTCTTCCTTAAGTTAATAAAATCTGTCACTTTCCATAATGGTTGATTTGAAAAAAGTCCACAGGTGCAGTATTCTGTTGTTCACAGCTTGGGAAGTCAAGGCTTATAATAAAAAGCCCTCTGTGTTATGGTCCTCCTTCCCCATCAATTCACATCAAGTATTATTAGAATCATCTGCCACCTCAGTGGTGCTTCCTCTGTGCTCAAACTGCAGAAGCAACAATGACATTTTACTGCTCTGCAGGTGCTCCTGTGTGTGGTCATGAACACAGAAGTGTGACCTGCTATTGTTCTCCAGTAGCACTTTGATCTCAAACACAAAAAGCCACATAGCTGGCTGCCCTATTCATTCTTATGCTGGGTTTATACGGGTGAGGAAAGAAGAGGTGACAAGAGATGGGCAATCCATAATATTTATTTCAACAAATGCTTCAAATCTTTTTAAACATCATAAGAACATGGCTCATTAAACTACAACAGCCTTGAAATTGTGTTATAAAACCACAAAACAAAAATCAATACTTCTGCTGGAAAAGAGGTAATGAAATATATTGAGTTGGTTGAAAAGTGGTTTGTATGAATCATAATATTATTATGTGCACATCACTTCTAATCCCAATACTTAAAGTTAACAAACTAGGGAGTGTTTTCTTTCCCATCACTTAAACAGGTGCTACAAGGTGGTATTTATCAAAGTTATTTTCCAGACTCAATCCTTCTGCCATAAATAATGCTGGAATATAGGAGGCTTAGTAAAGGGAGATCAATTCAATGCGTATTCGCTACCTGAGCTTCAGTTGTTGTATTATTTCACAGCCTGATCAATAATGTGCTCCATAAGAGCAAAGGAAAAAAACTACATCACCCTGATGAGTCACTGTAGGTTTATTACCGACCTAGAAGGATATAACATTTCTGATTTTAGTCAAGACTAAATTGGGTATCAGCATTTGACCACTATCAAATAGTTTAAGTCTGCATTTCAAGTCTTTTGCAATGACTTGTCCAGATTTTCAGCAGTGTTACATAAAAGCTTCTAGAATCAACACTCCCTTTGCTGAAAAAAAAAATAAAATCCTCAGGAATATTACTGAGAATTCTCTCTCATTTATTTTAAACTGGGGTTATTGTGGTTCAACTAAATCCAGAGAAATTTGGTACTTTATTTTAAAACAGGCAAGCAATAATGGCATTAAAAAATGGACACTGAACAGTACAGAAGGAAAGAATGGGAAGGAAGCATTCATGAAGGAGGTCTAAATCATTCTGTTCTCCCAGATGTAAATGTAGGTTTCTCATTGATGAACTTTACTGTAATGTTACATCAAACAAAATCCAGAAAAAATTTACCATCCACAGCCCTTCACATAAATACATTCTGAAAAGTTTGGGGGTTTTTTTTGGTTTGTTTTTTTTTTGGGGGGGGGGGAGTTTAAAAAATCCCCACACCAACAAAAACAACCACACACACACAAAAAAAAAAAAACCCACAAGCAAAACCAAACCATAAATATCTAAAAATGAGAATAAAGAACAGAAAGATGACAACATGGAATAGTAAATAAATGAGGCTAGCAAAAGGCTCAGCAGACACTGTGCTCTCACCCCGTCAGAAATTAAAACCCGAATCTGCCAAAACTGCCCATCCCTGACAACCTCCTTTTGTAGTATAATCAGAAGACAGCAAAAGTCTCCCATATCAAAACTGGTCCACTTAAAAGGACAATGCTATATCCACACAACTCTTTGAAAAAAATAAACAAAAACAAACAAACAAAAAATGAAAAAAACCACGAACAACAAAACAACAACAACAACAAAACAACCAACCCACCCACAGAAAACCCAACCAAATTAAATACACTACCATATATATGAAAAGTCCATTGATGGAGGGAACTAGAAGCAGTTTTTAACACTTGTACAGAGCATTCAGATTAACTATTTCCGCTGAAAGAGAAAACATAGTATTAAACAGAGTCCAAGCTAGGCTCTGGGAAGAGAATAATACAGAATATAACCTGAGACCTGTGTACCCCCCCGATTTGATGAAAAGAACCAAGATGAAATTAAACCTTGATTGAAGACAAACTCGTCCAAAAAACTGCCACAGTTGACACTGCTGTAGCCAAAAACTTCTCTGCACATCACTTCTTACACTATGAACAGGGCAAATTAGGTCTTTTTACTGCACTTCAACCATTCCAGTCTCCTGTACTGGAGACCTATCCTAATAGATATGTGCTCATCCTATCATTTTATATAGTTATGGTTGTACTGAAAAGACAGAATGTCCACTCCCCAACAGAGCCCAAAAGCTTAGTTTTACACCCAAGCAGAAAAATCTCACTTCCTACAGCACATGAGTTTATAACCCCAGCAAGAGGCTGTTTCTCCAGAAACTGAGGAAATGCCATCATGTAAATGAACATCTTAACTTCCCTTCAGCATGCAGAATGGATTAATTTCTACAATCCCAGCAGGGATCCTTTCCAAATTACATTTTTAATTTACTAAACAGGAGAGAGAGAGAAAAGGTGCTATAGTTGGTAGATATTGATATCTATTCTTAAATTTATTTTTAATTTATTTTTTTCTAGAAATAGTCTTGCCCTTCACCAGCTCTACTGCTGTTAGAACATTTTATAGTAACTGTCAACATTACACAGAGCCTTAAACCCTGAGAGAGAAAGAAAAGAGGAGGGGGTGGAATATGAGACAACTACTAATCCGGAAGACAGACATGTGACATCACCACAGGACTACCAGTTACTTCAAAGCCTTATAGAGTAAATCTAACTGCATAGTAATTTTGTCTACTTAATGTCACATCTCCCCCAAAACTTACCTGGAAATGTAGCAGCCTGCATTTGGCCCTCTAAAAAGGGCTCAGAGTGTACTGCAGACATCTCCCTACAGTCACATCCCTTGTCAGCTACAGGTGCCTGAATACATCGTGCCTCCACCAGCACACTGCCCACCTGCCTGTATGTAGAAAGACTAATCAAACAACAAAATAATTTCTTTCCTTTGATTAAAAAAACCCCAAACAAATAATAAAAAAAATCATTATTTTAGGGGGGGGAGAATTGTTGGCCAGACAGGGCAGGCATTAGGATGATTTCAGCGTTTGTCTAGCTTACCAGCTCACTACTGTCCACTGTCACAGGATTTGGACCATGATTTTAAGTGACTTTGTGTTGACACATTTTAAAAGCCTGACTTTTCAGATGGATTAGCATTTTCTAAAATTCATGATTTATTGAGGTGGCTTAAATTGAGCATTATATAACTTGAAACAGCAAAATAAAGCATTGAAGAAGCTTGAAATTTAGGTCAAGTTGCAAGAGAGGTGTGGTGGGAAAGGGTGGAAATTGCTGCCCACATTCTTCATTTCTCCTATTCCTACTGTTACCATTGTCAATAGCTAATCTACAGATAAAAAGAAAGCCCTTCAAGATGAGTAGTAGATAAAGTCAGGACATCAGGCTTCAGTTGACAGTTACTTCAGACTCTTGAAATGAAACTCATTCCATTCAGTTTCTCCAGAAGACAGTCAGGGAAAGAACATCTGAACCTTAAGTGTAACTTGCTGACTTGTACCACACATGGGCAGCGTTTCAAAACCCAGCGTAAGCCATTCAAAAGCAAGGATTGTCACCGCCACGTACAAGGTTATAAAGAGCACATTGGCAAAAGAAGCAAACAGAAGATCCCTAAGTGGATCCAAAAATATTTCTTATCATCATTCCTAGTGCTCAACAATAGAGCAGACAGGACATTTCTACAGCTGCATTTCAACACATGGCTGCACTACTGTATTTGTTGCTTGCAGTTTTATATAGTACACAGAGATATATACTCCCAGGGAGAAAACAAAGAGCATCAGGAAATATTACAACAGATGCAGAGGACTTCAGTTTGCACACTTTATGCACTCTCCACTCCACCACACTGGCACTAACCCTTTCATATTCTCCTTCGTACCTCACACACAACCCGCAAACAAACAGAAAGTCACTACGGCAAAAAGTCTGAGCCTACCCTATCATCATCCAGAATTTTCCTTCTGATTAAACATGATCTTTACAATGCCACATACTTTGTTTAACGTTTTTTTTTTTAATCTGTATATCAGGAATATATCAAGAGAACTCATCACCTGCAGTCCAGGATGAAAGTTATCTGTAATAAATATCACGAAAACTGGAGATCAGCTACAGACACTTGTCTGCAAGGCAGCAAATACAGTTACTATTTCCTTGTACTGTGCCTCAGAAAAGGACATTTTTGTCTACATGGAGAATTTTAAAAGATTGTGCCTACAGTCTCATAGTTCAGCAAAAATACAGTATCCCTTGAAACCTTCTGAAAAAAATTATTTATTCCTACAAATACAGTAAAAATGTAAGCATATACAACATGGCATTAACTTTCAAACTTCATCTGATAAATGTTGTACTGAGGTTACCAGCGGAGCACTTCAAGACGTTCTGGTAGGTGTTGAAATTCAAAATAGCTGGTTTGTATCAAGTATTTTATAAACATTTCTATTCCAAGAGAGTAGCCATGTATAGTGTACACACACTGTAAAAAAACAGTCTGAACAATTTCCTATGCAAATAACCAAAATAAACAAAAATTAGAGGTGAGGAACTATTGCTAGCATCATTTTACAAAGTACATCAAGAGATTAGACCAACTTCCCCAAGGTCAGACGTGCCTGGAGACAGGGATGAAACTTCCCTTTCCTAAATTGGCACTTCACACTTTTAAACACAAGTGAACCATTTGCATAAGCCTCCAAGGTTCTAAACCATGCACAACTAAAATGTAATAAATTCCACTCAGCAGCACTAACAATAAAGGAGCATGTGTGCATCAAGCTAGTACATGCACCAGTAGACACAGGGCAAAAATTACAAGAAAATCCTATGTTCAAACATCATTGATGCAGGAATTAAATTTCAGTATTGCTGTCAACTTTTCATTTTCACTAATGGCTTTTAAGAAAGCTGAACATTTTTCCTTAGTCCATTTTACCTTTTCCCTCCGTTTGACAAATATTGATTTTCATTTCCTCCAAGTTTAAGTGCATCGAATGCTATTGTGACTGGTTTGTTTGCGTCCCAGCTTTATTGAGGATGCCAGCATGAATGCATAAGCTTTGGAAAGAGAGAAGTCATTTAAAAACTTCTTCAAAACCAGGAAAGAACATGGGAGCCCAGTCTACTTTCTCGTGTAGGTCAAGCAAGAAAAGTGACTCTAGGCGACTACCTAATGTCAATAAGGAGACTGATGGAGTCAGTGTTGTTGTAACAGCCTTGGTGTTATAAGCTGTTACTACTATGCTCTGTCACAAAAGGACAAATTATGGAGCGTTCTCCCTCCACTTCAATGCAAAGTTAGACATACTATCTTAAAAATGTCTTCAGTGGCATTTTAAGCTAAGCTTATTTTGTAGATAGATGGCCCTTTAGGAAGCTTGGTTTGGAAAGTAACATCTCATGAAATTCTGTCTCAAACAAGCTGTAGCTTTATGAATTCTTTTTTGCCTGACTCACAGAGGCTCAACCTCCTTCATAAGATGATCTCAAGCTTTGCAAACCTGCCTGGTATATTTTGGCTGCTTCTTTATCTTAAGATGTTATCCACCAAATGAGAAATTACTCTGGTTTTGCAGTGATATGAATAAAATTCCTTATGTGCTTTATTCCACCCATTCAAATACAGAGTGGTGAAGAAATCGCATCAGACAGAAATAAACACCTGGGCTGAAAGGGAAGGACAGTAATACCTTGAACTGCCACAGACACTGTTACAGAAGTTGCCTGTGCAGCGCTCAGACATTCATCAGTGTTAGAAGTCAAAAGTTGAGCTGACATAAGCAGAGGGTTAAATTAGTTTACATGTATCAGCACCAGAGGTCTATGCTGGTATTAAGGGATCCCCACAACCGAGCTAACTAGTGATCTAACCATTGCAAACAGTCTCATTCTCATCAGCAGCTCTGACACAAATTGCCAAGAGGACTCGGTATTCAGACTAGACAAGTAAACAGACACATAAACCTTTGAAACCTGTTTAGCCTCTCTCCCTCTAATTTGCTATAACCAACAGAAAGACAGGAGTTCATGTGAATGCACATTTAGCACTGAACATGATTAGCCAGTTAGTTATTGTACATAGGAAACAAATGTAAGCTTCACTATGTATTAACTGACATTTTAAAATCCCAGTGAAAGGAAAGCAGTTCAGAATTATTTGCTGCCAAGGGAGCTCATTGTCAAAACAGGAACTGCTCTGAAAAAAATCTCAACATTATTTATGTGGTTAGTCTCACTGGCTCTGCTTTAATGTTACTTTTCGAGGAAAAGAGGAGGAAAAGAGAGAAAGTAGTGACCAGCAGGGTTAAATTCATGATAGTGTGCCAGACCCCTCAATTTTTTGCTTTCCATATCCAATTCTAAATACTGCTTGTGTTGCACCACCTGATGCCAGGTGCTGCAGGGCTTCTGCTACATCCATCTGACATTGTGATGCTGCATTTTTAAGACCTTTAAATAATAAAAATAGACCTTTGCACTTCAGCACTACCCTGGTGAAGACTGCTGTCTGTACAGATGTTGTGAATGTCTGCTAACATGGAGTGACTCCTCACTTTAGAAGTGAAACAACACCAGAAGTTTCAGGGATGATCATTCCAGTGAGGAGCTTCTTTATTAGCACTAGAGACAAAGTCTAACATGGGCATGGACATGGTTTTGGTCCCCACCTAATATAATTTAAACTGTTTTCCAAAAGTGACAGTAACTTCTGAAAGTTAAGAAGAGCCTGCAGTTTGTGTTAGTTAACTGCTATAAAAAGGAGGATGACATCACTCTACAACTATCCAGCAGGCATTCTCACAGGTACACCATATGATCACAGTCAGCTGCATGTAAGGTGCTGGCCTCACCACCATGCAGAGCATTGCCAAGCATGCCTTCAACCCTTGAGCACATGTTAGTCATTGGCTCCCTCAGTGCTAGACAGACTTCAGCACTAAAGAAAACTTTGCCTCTTGAGAAATTTAGACCTTGAATTCAAATATATACATCTAAAGAAAAACAAAAGATAAAATAGAAACCCAAGAGACTCATGGTAGGACAAAACTATAATTTGAGCCAGAAACTTAATTTTAATCGCTGCCGTGCTTACACATCACTTACCTGTAAAATATTCCAGCCACCGCATGTGGTTCAGGGTCTCCCACTATCTCATACCCCTGCAACAAGGAGATCTTCCTGAGGAGGCATCACCATGCATTTACCATCGTCTTCCAGGCATCTGCTAGGCTACTGACAGTAGTGGCATAGAGACTGGCTCAGGGTAGCCATTCTGATATTAACTATAACCTAGATGTGAAAAACAAAAATATCAAATCAGGAAACTGAACATAAATACAGCTGTCAGTAACTGTCTTCAGCTGAAGTTGCACACTTTCCAATTATTCCTGTTCTTTCCTATTAAGATTAGTATTTCCAAGTCTCCACTCCTTCTCAACTTTTTGTCTGGAGACAGGTATTTATACAAGAGACTGTATTGTATGTGAAATCTTTAAGTCATTATATTTCAAGTCAGTAGATGAGAGACATATTGCTTCCAGCTTGTTTAAATAGCTATACACACGTATTTGCAAAACATTATTTTAACTTCTGTCAACTCATATTCATGAGAGAAGGAAAGCACACAGAAAAATGTTATTCTGATTAAAAAACAAACAAAAAGACACCAAAAAATACCCCACACCAACTTCAGGAGTATTGAAGAGTATTGAAGATTAGCAGGACAACAGTGAAAAAGAACTGTCATGTTACAAAGTCACACCTCCTCCTGCCAATTAAAACTGGCCTCTTGAAAAGATGCACTCAGGTAGCTTGTGACTTCAGGACTCACACAAGCAGGAAATATGCCCCAAAGAAAAGGTCAGACGAAGCAGCAACTATTGCATTTTGATGGTCGCCAAATACTCTTTCCAAAGCAGGACTAGAGAGATTTGTTGACCCCTGCAGCAGGGAAGGCTTGCAACCTCTCTGTAAGTCGCAAACCACAGTCCAGCCTAGGAGGAAACATTAAAATTCATCTTGACTTTTCCTTGAGAAAAGGGCTCTGGAGTTGGTTGTCATCAGCACACAAAATCAGCCAAAGAATGTGCTGTTCCCTTCCCTTTGCCTCCCCAATAAGAAAAAACCTCATTCCTGCCCAGCCGATGTGCTGCCCTGATTCTTCTCTCCACTCTGACGGGTCATTTTGATTATCCCTCTAAGCCCTTTTCAGCCTTTTATTCCATTTGCCCCGCTACATCTCCCCAGTTTGCCCCATGCAAGTTAAGTGACCACTCATCGGGCTGCTCCGTGGCCAGGTCACGGCGGGCGGGCCGCGCGTCTTTCGCGGCTAGGAGAACGCTGCGCCCCAGCTCCTCTTCCTCAGTCGCCGCCACGTCCTCACTTCCTCTCCCCGCTACGGTATTCGGGGAAACCCCCAAAGTTCACAGGCCGTCTGCTGGCAAAACCACCCGGCGGGAGGGGCGGCCGCGAGGTTCCTCGGCCAGCACGGGCCGGGCGTCTC
>JANVCC010000037.1:4911356-4918856 GCA_025345505.1 Todiramphus chloris collaris
AGAAGACAGAAAAACCCCCACCCCACTGTGTTTTATTTTAATGGATGATAAAATTGTGATGGGGGGGGGGGGGTGGGGGGTGAGGGAAGTAGGGGAAGAAAACTTTGTTGCTAATGAGAAAAACGCAGCCGCGCAAACAAAACTGTAAAGAGGAAAAAAAAAAAAAAAAATCTGTTCTTGAATAAGGATTAATTCAATGTCTGTGAATAGGAAATCCTGTGCAGGGTAATTGCAGCGAGGTAGCGCGGCGCCCAGCTGCGAGGCGACGCGGGCACCTTTGTGCGCTTGCCAGAGGACAGCTCTGGGGAGAGGTAACTTCCCCCGGTCCCCACGGTCTGGTGTCAAGTAACGGGAAATTTAACATTCCGCATTTCCAGAGCAAATTATCACACCCCCACCCCCGCTCCCCAGCAGCTCGCAGGCGGCCAGCCGGGCGCTCCGCCTGACGGGGCGGGGAGTCCTGAGCAGACCGTGACTCCGCACCCCGCAGAGCGCAACCTCGGGATACCTCCCCGGCTTCATTCGGCGGGGCGACAGAAGGAAGGGAACAAAAAAGCTCTTCTGCGGCGCGGGGGTAACGGCCCAAGCACCCTTCACCAAGCCCAGCGCAGCAGGAGCCAGGGGTTGATTCCCACACCACCCCAACGCCCCAGCACCCACCTGCGCAGACAGTAGCGAGGGAAGCACAAACCGAAACAGCAGCAACGCAGGCGGCCAGCGCACTGGCTTACGAGAGCAACCCCCGCCCAGACGGGCTCAATCTTGCAATCAGGCGGGAGGCCGGGGGAAAAGGTGTCCCGAGGAGCCTCGCCCGCCGCAGCCACGTTCCCGGACGGGCTTCCCACGGCCTCAGAGAGGCTCAGGGGGGAGAAAAGTCAGTCGGCCCTGACCTAGGGTGAGGAAATGCAGCCCCTGGGGCAATGTGCCCGCTTCCCTGGCACCCCCTCAGCGAGGCGGGAAAGTTCCCTCAGCCGCCCCGGGCGCTCGCGTCTAGCGGTCGTCCGGGCACGCGAGCCACCCCGGCTCCAGCCAACGCGCGCGGGCGGGCTCCGCCCGAGGGGACGAAGCATCCAGCGGCCCCGCGCCCCCCAGGCCGCGATGCGGTGCCGAGAGCGACGCCGGGAGCAGCTCGTGGCTGAGAGCCGACCGCCCCCGGGGGGATCGCTCGCGCGGCTTCCCGGGCCGGGCTGAAGGGTCTTGCACACCCAGAGGCTTCGCTTCGACGCGAGGAGAGGTTCCGAGCGCTGGAGTTAAAGTCATTCACGAGCCTCGAGCCGCGTAAAGGAAACCCTCCCAGAGCGCTGGTCGGGCTAACCCTTCCTTCCTTTTCTGTTGCACAGATCTAAACTCAGTTGAAAAGGAGAATTAGTTAGTATTTCACTGCTAAAATCATCAAAATCCGTTTAATTTGCCTTTTTCTGAGACCAAAAGGTGACTTGAAATTCTTAAATACTCACAATGACAAGCCAGTTGGCTCTAGTGTACAATTACACGTTAACAAAAATGTGTATCAGGTGAATCATCACATTCGAAAAGGAAAAAAATTCTAAAGACTTGAAGTCCAAGAGGTATTCAGACTACAGCGTTAATACTTTACTAAGGATTCATAAATCATACGAAGGGTCAAAGTCCTCAGGAAAAGTATCTCACCCCAGCTTTTCAGTGTTAAATACTCTACGATGCCCAATTTACAACTCAAGCTCTACTAGGAAGAAGTAGATTCTTTCTTATTTGAAAAGGTGGGGATCTGCCCCCCCCCCCCCCCCCCATCCGATATTAAAGAAAACCCGGTAACACAAAATACCTGGATTTTTCAATTGTAAAGAAAATATAAATACCTTCACATGAACATATAATTAGTTATTTCTGTTGGCTTTCATGAAGGCATAATTTGAAGGCAGCCAAACTGAATTATTTTTCATAAATAATTACGCGAGGAGATAAAACTCTACTGGGTGAAAACATTGGGCTGCATTCTGTTTCCTCGGCCTCCCACTGAGGTTAATGATCATTGCAGGTGCTGTAAGGGAAGCCAAATCATGTGCAAGGCCAAAGCAATTTTTTTTTCTTTTTTTTTTTTTTTTTTACAATCAAGTTATAAACCCCATATAATATATGGAGGCTTGCAAGTGGACATCTTAACACGTATATAGCAGCGTAAGCATGCCACAAACATACAATCTCATAGAATAAAATGAATATCAAATATAAAGCATTTGAACCAAATCAAGCCTTAAATGTGATAAAGTATTTCCTTCAAAGCAAACTTACCTAGGCTCAATAAGGTCTTTGCTAGCAGCATTTTTTTTTTATATAAAGAAATTAAAAATGCCAAAATATCTATAATTTTATGAGGAGTTGAATAGGTAAGGAGAAATTTCCCACTATTAGGGGGTATGAAAAATATACTAGCAATTAATATGCAATACATATATGTATACCCATACTTACAAATATAAACACACACATACAACCTGAACAGTTCATGTTGACTAAGGGAAAGGCTAAATAATACAAAGTGATTACTAAATACAGGTACACTTTAAAAACACAGAGACAGCAAATTTTATCTGTTGCAAAAATGTATTTGATTACTTGAGTAAAATTACAGTATCTCTGCTGTTAGTAAGTATTAAATGTTAAAGAAACTGGACCTCTTTTCCTTTCAACTTTCTGAGAAAGTGCATTTAACAGTCCACGGTTCCCCCTGCCCCTCCCTCCCCCCCCCCCCCCCCCCCAATACCTAATACAAAATAAACAAACACTATACTTGTTCCCTTGGTCAAGGAGTAGGGCTTGGTCTTGTAAGGAACATATGTACATTTTAATGCAAGTGATGTCTTATTGTATATACAGGAGCATCTACAGTTGTCCATGGAAGTTGTTCAAGATGCCATATTTAGCAGCATTGTGAAAGTCCAGCACATTTTCTATAATGAATATACCTACAAGGCAAAATGTTACGTCTCAGTTTCAACTACCAAAACAACACTTCAGTATCTTCTCTAATAATCTGCGTGCTTATTACTGTACAGAAATGTATTAACATTTAAGACGACTCAAGTAAAAAGCACAATACAAATAACAGTTCAAAACGGAAAATGTTAAACCTACAAAAATTAAAGCAGTTTTAATTTTATAATAAAAATCAAAAACTGAGCTGTGTAAAGGACCCACACTGTTCAGTCTATATTCTCTTAGTCCTTTTCTTAATTTTGTTTGGAAAATTAAACAATGTGTTTGCTGATAAAATTTCCAGCGGGATCAAAGTGTACTTTTATATACAGATTTTTATTAGAGATCTAATGCATCACTGAGGCATCGCATCAGTACCAGAGTTCATGTTAAACTGGATATAGAAAATAAGTTAATGCCAGAATAAGATCACCTATCAGAACAGACTTGCAACTGCCATAAATGTTACAGCAAGTTTACAGCACTCTAGTCGATTAGTATTTAGTTCAAAATACAGGAGACCAAAGTTAATGCTTGCATTTGTTTGCAAAGCAAGGTTATATCACTAATAAATAAGCTCTCTTAGAACTCTAGAAGTAAAACACGGTACAAAAGAAAGTCTTTGTAATGTTGTAGCCTGCAGGTTGAAAAAGGCAACCCTAGGTTGCACTGTTTGCAGGAATATTATTTACGGAGTTTTTTCTAATTTGTTACAATTTCTTTGTTGTCTTCCACGAAACGCGTAAAACGGAAGTTTGTCCCATTTTCATTGCTTGCCATTTTCTCCAGACCAGCTAGAGGTGCGTTGGGTTCTGAATTCTGGAGCTTCTCCAGGCTTCCCGTCAAGCCGCTGACGGGAGAGCTGCCACCATTGCCCAGGCCCCCAGGTGCTGGAGGGATGCCGCCATTCTGGATGACAGAGATCTCATTGGTTTTCATGGCTAAGCCATTGGAGAGTGCTGCTGCATACTGGTTCCAGAAGCTGGAGGGGTCTCCATTGCCTGACCGTGCAGCCAAATCCTTCTGAAACATTTCTGGAAACTTTACAGGATTGCCTCCTAGAAATGTCATGGGCCCATCTACAGAAAGTCGTCTGCCTCGTCTTGCAGGAGTACTGTTCCACATGTGAGTGCCCATATGAACCTAAAAAGAAAGAAAGGAAGAAAGAAACAAAACAAAAAATAGAGGTTGACAGGGATTTCAAACTCATTTTGATCACAGAGAAGGCAGCAGTCCATGAATGTGCCCAGTCTTGTTACATAATTAATCCACTAAAGGTAGTAGATGCAGGGCTCCATTTCCCATCTGTAGTAATAAATAAACTTCTTTTGGGTCAGCCCATCACCATTACCCAGAATACCCTGTTTCCCTGCTGAACAATGCATTACTTGGTACTCTTGTTGGGTTGTTTGGGGTTTTTTTTTATTACATGCATTTAGTTTATAATGACTTCACTTTATTCTGTCAATTGCAGATAGCTGCTCTCGGGGCTAGAATTGCTATGTCCACTTTCATTGCAATGGTAAGTATTGTATTTGACACCCTTTACCCTATAAACGTCCTTTTCAGACAGGCAGAAAGTATCCTTTACTGACTGCTCATTGGAGAGCCTCGGGTATAGACAGAATGGCCTGAAAGTAATTATTCATCTCACATTACTGGCAGCAACCTCTAGAGAAATACTCTGTCAACAGAAAAATGTACACAGTAAAGTGCTCAACTGGTGTTCTAAAACTTAAGTATATTTGCTTTTTCAAACACATATCAGTAGGAAATGTTAGTTATATAACCAATTAAAGTAATGCCTATTAGTTGCAGAATTATGTTAATAGTTTTTTTAAACACTCATCATCTTACATGATGGGTATGAAAAACAACACATTGAAGAGCCTTTCACTTCTTAAAGAGGTGCGTGAGTTACAAAATGCATTTCTCTGTTAATTAATACTCCTTACCATCATATGGCTCTTCCCTTTCACACTCTACATAGAGAATCTTTGCTGTTAGATGAATTTAATTAAACATCAAAACCAGCTTACACTTCAGACTGGCTGCCAACACGAGCACTCAACAAGAGGCCATCTAGGTCTACGAGAGCTGACTAAGCACACTATTTGTCACATCACAGATACCCAAAGGTACCGCTGCTTGCAACACTAACAGACGTAAAAATATTAAAAACCCCCAGCAAGGAGAAAAAGAAACAGTGAGAGGAAAAAGTACCTTCAGATTGCCTTTTGTTGTGAATGCTCTTCCACATATAGTGCAGGCAAAAGGTTTCTCACCAGTGTGTGTCCTTTCATGGATCTGCAGAGCACTGGAAGAAGAAAATGTTTTCCCACATGTGTTGCAGTAGTGCTGTTTGGGGGTTCTTCTGGGGAGAGTGGGGAGCAGGACAGGGGACGTGGCAGAGGAGGACAGTGGCCCTGAAGCAACTAGACCAGAGGGTGCTTCTTTGCTATCCTGAGGAGAGCTGTGCACAAAGCCGTTAACCTCAGTCTTTATCAGCGATGACAGTGAATTCGTAGGCATAACTGAAGAGTTCTGATTAGGACCAATACTGGAACTGGGCTCAAAAAGTTGTGATGGTAGATCTCGCATCTGATGTGTCAACATATGCTGCTTCAAATTACCCTTTGTGGAAAAGCCACGATTGCAAACTGTGCAAATAAATGGTCTCTCTTTGGTATGACTTCTGTAATGAATGTCCAAGGCACTCTGACAAGCAAATGTTTTGCCACAAATGTCACATGCAGTGTTTTTAAATTTACCTCTATCTCTGAAAGGAAAGAGCATACTCAGAGACTCTTCTTTAATCATTTTATCAGTGTTACTAGATGTCAAGTCCAAAGCACCACTGTTAGCAGGGGTTGGAGACAAACCGTTGGCAAACTCACTTGGTAAAGCTCTTACTGGTTTCTCTTCGATACTTGGTGACTTGTGGTAATCGTTAGTGCTGTTGGATGGGGACAAGGCCTGCATAGAAGAGGTAGACTCCGAGACAGCAGGGCTTCCAGCACTTTGGCTTTCCACATCACCACCAACAGATGACGAATCATTAGTCAAAACGTCCCCTTCCACTGACCCACTTTCAACTGACTTTAAGCTTGCCTGAAGTTGTTCAGCAAGTCCTGCATTGATCATCTTCATCTGATTTTCCAAAGCAGCAATACTTGACATTTCCAGGGGCAGAGGGGAAGAAGACAAGCTGTCCTGTGATGCATCTGCAGATTTAGGTGTATCTGGCACGCTGCTGTCAGGACAGTCTTCCATGTTCTCATCTGAGAAGTTGTCTATATCATCAAAATTCTTATCATCAAAAGACCCCGTATCTGATTCCATTGACTCAGGATAGTTTTCCGTCACTGGGGTGTTCGGGATCTGCCCTCCCATGTGCATTCGGATATGCTGCTGTAGCACAACGGCATTGGTGAATTTCTTCTGGCAGATTGGGCATGAATGTTGTACTCTCAGCGGGGGCATGGCACGGTGGACACTGTAATGAGTCTTTAAATTGCCTTTAGTAGTGAAAGCACGACCACAGATTTTGCATTTAAACGGCCTCTCACCAGTATGGGTGCGATAATGCATTTTCAGTGCACTCTGGCAACTGAGAACTCGGTGGCAAATGATACACTCGTTAGGATCAGTTGCCTTTTTGTCGATGTTTTCCACCAGTTGCTGCAACTTTGATGTTTCAGATGCTGGCGTTGAATCCAATAGTCCTCCAAATGGAAACTTTGCCTTAAATTGCTCTGACATTAGAGGCATCAGTGGATTTGTAAAAGTGGCAACACTGCTGGAGCCCGAATCTGCTGATGGTGAGCTCACAGAGCTGCTCATGTTAGTGATGGTGCTTGTGTTTTGAGGGTTTTCTGACAGTTTGCCATTTGAGGTAGGCAAAGCACCAGCCTCTACCTCATCAGAAAGTCCATTGGAAATTTTTGATGTGGGATCAGCTGTTCCCGAGTCACTCTTGACAGAACAGGGAGGGCTAGCAGGATGGCTAATGGGAATCGGCTGAGGCTCCTCAGTTTTGATGAATGGGGTCAAGCTTGGAATTGTTGGTGGGAGTGGCAGGCCAACAGAAGTCGTCAGGGTGGAGAGGACTGGCTTGCTGTCCAGCCAGCTTGTTACAGGTTTCTCTGGCGGTATAGACATCCCATAAGGAATACCCGTGCTTGTAGGAATATTGTCCAAATGCTCTGGCACTGGGTAAGGATTCATTTGAATATGAGGGTATTTTTCTTTGTGACGCTGAAAGTGGACTTTTAAGTTTCCCTTTGTGGAGAACCTGTTTCCACATATGTTGCACTTAAATGGCCTCTCGCCAGTGTGAGAACGTAAATGAATCTGCAAGGCACTGTCACTCCCAAACACTTTAGCACAGAACCTGCATTTATGCTTAAAGAATGCCTCATCTGAATTACTTTTTGCTTCAAAAGCAGTTATGTTTGGTGGCTTGCTTTTTCTTTGCTGTGCCAAGGCAGTCAAGGAGTTTAAATCCTCTGCAGGTGTTCCGATATTGGACAAGGGATTGGAGAA